>CM028915.1:19605000-19960000 GCA_016801845.1 Polydactylus sextarius
TAATAACAACAACAATATCTACAAATTCCTTTAATCAATGTAAAAATGTTGTATCATAAATCTCACAAATTAAAAATAATATTAGTGACAATATAACTCCTTTAATTACCAAACAAACACGACTACTTCTTCATCTTTACTCTTCGTTTAGTTTCTGTTTGTTAAAAGTAAAAAATAAATAAATGAGCCAAAGTCATGAAGTCAAACCCTGTTGCTCTCAGACGTATGTAAATTTGGTGGCGCACACATGGCGCACAAAGCCAAAGATAGAGTAACAAATCAGGAATTTCCCTCCTGCCACTCCTGAGAGCGCAAGAGCGGACAAAAGTTACGGATTAAGCGCTTCTCCTTAGAGAGAGGAGGACAAAAAAGCGAAAGCCAGTTTTTCTGCCTCATTTTTTTCAACATTATCATCAATCCACACGTTTCCGGATGCGTTCAGGACATTTTATTGAAGAGGGGGGGTGGAAGTTATTTCTGTGTCATTGTGACTCTGGACCCAGCAGCTTCGCATGATGGTGATGTCTTCTTTTAGAAACTTTGATGGAATAAATGGCGCACCGCAGGAAAACGAGGTTTACGCACGACTCCACTGTGATTCTCCAGTTTTGTGACTTTGCAGCTGAAGCTGGACACTTTTTGTTTTGCTGCTGAGTTTCTTCATGGCGTAGGCTGGCGTATTATTAAAGAAAAAAAGGCACTTCCAGGACGAGGATAACGTATTTAAAGTCTGGATTAAATGTTTGGAAGTCTTCAGAAGTGTTGAAAACAAAGAGAAAACGACTTTTTTGGAGTTGGAGGAGGGAAATGCGGAGAGAAAACGGCGTCTAGAAGGATGCTGCTGCTTGTACAATGGAAGTGAAGAACTCTTTTTCTGTTGTTGCGGTGGTTTGTCTCTTCTTTTGCTCAACTTTCAGCCAAGAACTCAACCCGAAGGGCAGGAATGTTTGCAAAGCACCGGGGTAAGCATCAGAGCTGAGGAAATGGGATTTTTATTTTACTGATTGAAAAAACAAATCAACTTTTTAAAAGTGTTTTTTTTTCTCCCACATTGTCAGGAGTTGACTTTTCTTTAAATAGAAAACAAGTATCAGGTCGTTTATTTCAGTTTTTATTTGCTGAAAAGACAAAAAAAAAAGAGTTAGAAACTCAACACGAGACATTAATAAGTTAATAAAAGGACATTGTGTGCAACGTTTGGACAAATGCACGAATAACGGTTCATACTAAAGCCAGTTAAGTTGTTCTGACTTTATTTCAGAAAACAACTTTTATTATTATTCATATGATTTCATCAGGAAGTTTAAAAAACAAAACGCAGTTAAATCAGGTCGATCTATTTCTTTTCTACACATAACATGTTCATTGTATATGAGGAGGAGGAGTCCATTGAAGAAAGCAGCCATACAGATGTGTACATCTGGAGCAGCAGCCTCTTGTTGGCCTCTGGGGGCGCTGTTGTTGACCTGCGCAGCATTCGTGGCACCGTTTGATAACACAGTGTGGTCGAAGTGTTGGAGAAGTTAAGAAAATGTGTGAAGGAAGAAAAAGATCAAGTGTGATTAAAATATTCTAACACATGTAGACGTCGTCTCTACGAAGGTTAAAGTGTCCAGAGACCTCGAGGAACAGATCAGATCTGAGTCTCTGATCGTCTGGAGCATAAAAAAACACATCCAAGTCCACAATTGCTGACTGCAGCATCCAAGCCTCTTGGACAGATCTCTATGAATTTCAAATTGTGGACAGAAAGAAACAACAAATGTAATCGAGGATTCATTCTGTTTCACTGCAAAAGATGTGATAAGAAATCATGTGATTATAGTTTGTTAAAGCGTCTTTTGTTTCCTGGAACATAATGGGGAGAAAAAAAAAGTGCAGTCAAAGCTGCTGGAGCCAAACTGAACTGAAAATAACTTATCTATAGAAGTCACCCTGTTTTCACACAGAGGCAGATTCTTCTGAGTCGTCATCTAGAATTAAAATAAACTCATTTTGTGTTTCATTGTGACTTATATTTAGTTCTGGCCCTTCTGCTCTACAAGTTTGACATTTTGCCCTTCGTCTACTATTCAACAATCAACTTGTGTGAACTCTCCAACTCACCACTCACTTGTTTTTCCCATTATGCCCATTATGTTTTTATTTTTTCCAAAGATGAATCAAATGAATAGGAGGAAGTAGTTGAGCGTATATCATCACTAGTCAGCTTTTTCCAAAATGTGTCATCATTGCAAAATCAGCTGCTGGATCTGTCGTAGCTGGAGCTGTAATACATCCCGACTTGACTACGTGATTGTTTTCTAGAATGAAACATTTTTCTACAGTGAAAAAAAAAGCTGTTAGCCATGTGATGTTGTGAGTACTGATGCAGATTGATGCAATGTGTTATTGAGCAGCTGTTGAAGTACGTGGCGAAGGTAATAATGAAAGAAAACAGCAGCACAGCTTCGCTCCTAAATGTTAAATTAATTCCTCAACAACAGTGAATGTATGTAATGTAATCTTTCTCTCTGACAGCGGCCGACTGCGTGTTAAAGGTCAACAAGGGTCGACTGACCTTCTAACTGGAGTTTGTCAAAATTTGGAAACTAAAACTTGAGTCTAGCTCCATGTCGTTTATATAAAGTGGTAAAAGGATCATTTATTCTTTCATAACAAGGGAGATTAGTACTGTGATCTCAACCACATGTCTATTTTTAGGATTAAAAACAGCTCTGCTCTCTGCTCAGTGACCAAACGCAAACTGCTTTCTTCAAACACTTAAGAGGAAGCTGACGTGAGGCCGAGGCCTCACAGAGGTCGCAGGCGTGGGAGGAAGAAGAGGCGCATCCATCGCTTCCTGACAGTCACAGAAATGTGGCTGCACAGTTTCATTTCTGAATATTCACACTCCTCCTGCAGTGTTTCCCTAAAGGCTGAGGAAAGATGAAGAACCTGATAAAATGCATTTTCATATGAGGGTGGTTCAGGGCTTTGAGTTGGATGAGATGGGAATGACCCCCTGTGTCAGAAAAATGATGCAACCATGTGTTAGACATATGTGTCATGTGTAATGCCCAGCACACGTTTGCAGAATCCGGCATGAGCCACATCAATGAGAAGTGTGAGATCAAAGCGACGTGCGCTGGGCGTGGATGCTGCCGCTTTGATATGTGTTTGTTTTACTGTTTTCCAGTTAGGTGCTTTATCTTTTCCCCCCTCTCATTTTGAATCTCGTTACTTCTTTTCCAGGTCATCAGGATCTGTGTGCTGCAGCGGATGGGGGCAGCTAGGGGATGAATGCCTGACACGTATGTACCAGACACAGCGCTGACATTTATCAGTGAACGTTGTACAGCTCATTGTACAAACACAGTTGAGTAACGGGGCCTGTTCTTGTTCATCCAAGCTCTCTGCGAAGGCAACTTCACCTGCAAGGAGAATGAGGTGTGTGTCAGGCCGAATGAATGTCGCTGTCGTCATGGATACTTTGGAGCGAGCTGTGACACCAGTAAGGAACTGTTTTTATCTGTATTTCTACTTTTTCTGTCTTGACTGTGATGTTAAACCAAGAAACAAGCAGCTTCTGTTAGATTTTGAACCATGTTAGAATGTGGATTATATAGATTGTCAGTGTGTGTGTCCCTGCAGGTTGAAACATCTATGACCGAACTGTCTCAGTTGATGATATTAAATGTGGTCGACACGTTAATTTGTCCCTCCAAGATTTTATTTGTTTTTATTTGGTTAATGCCTCTAAAGCTCTGCTGCTGCTAATGTTCCTCTGGACTCTTACAAATAAAAAGAAAATAAAAGACAAATAACAAGTCCGAAGGCTTCTTCCTGTTTCCTGATTACAGTCCTGTCTCTCAACAGAGTGCCCGGCCCAGTTCTGGGGCCCGGACTGCAAGGGGAAATGTAACTGTTACCCCAATGGACAGTGCGATGACTTGACCGGGGAGTGTACCTGTAATCACAACCGATGGGGGCCAAACTGCGAGAATGCGTGCATGTGCCAAAAGGGCAAATGCGATCAAGATACAGGCAAATGCACGTGCCACCCTGGCGTCTGGGGTCCGCAGTGCAACAACAACTGCTACTGCAGCATCAACTCTATCTGTGATGCCATGACGGGCCGTTGTCTTTGTAATCCCGGCTGGACGGGAAGGAACTGCGCGATCCAGTGCAACTGTAACAACTCACCGTGCGACCAGTTCACGGGACGCTGCCAGTGCCGAGAGCGGCTGTGGGGTCCGCGGTGCGAGCGATACTGTCAGTGCGTCCACGGCAAATGCAACCAAGCCGACGGCTCGTGCACCTGCACGCCAGGGTACCGTGGGAAGTTCTGCAGGGAACCGTGTCCTGCTGGATTCTATGGTCAAAACTGCAGGAACAGGTTGGAAAAAAAATTTGGCAGAGAACAAATGTACCATTTCATAAAACACAGGAAACATGCAGTTTTACAGATGCCTAATGTTCAGTTCCCCTGTCTGATCCATATTATGGTGCGGGTTTGTGGTTTTGATAGGAAACAAGATTTGATGTATACCGCAGCTGATAACATTTAAAATATTTGAACATGTTACTTAATGGAGCAATGATACAGTGAGATTTGGGAGTTGGTATTCACATTATCCCATAATCATCAGCCAACATGTAAAAGCAATTCAGGTTAAGTGCTTTACCTTCCACGGAGCGAAGCTTTCTCACACGATACAGTGGCTTCAAACCAAAGAGAACACAGTTCACAGTTTATCTCCCTCTTTAAATCATCATTAGAGTAACAATTTAAAGCATGTAAACAGAGATGACTTTCAGATTCTTAAGCAGTTTCACTAGATAAGATAAAGTTTTTTTTTCTTGGCTGACAACACAGGTGTGGGCACTGTAAAGGCCAGCAGCCGTGTAAGGTGACGGAGGGACGCTGCATCACCTGCGACAGAGGCTGGAACGGCACACGCTGCGATCAGCTCTGCTCCAAAGGCTTCTTTGGTGAAAACTGCCAAGAAGTGTGTCCCACGTGTAAAGACGGTCACCACTGTGATCCCATTCATGGCAAGTGCTCTCACTGTAACCCCGGCTGGATTGGGGACAGGTAAGAAAACAGACGTGTGAAACTCACAAAAAAACAAGCAAAACACTCGTTGTTGAACTCATCATCTGCCCTTATCTTAAACTAGTAGCTACAATAATAACATTTTCCACACTCGCTGTGATAATGTTCGTGACTCATGCTTGTAATTTTGAAAATGGCTGTAATCATGACATTCCTCCTGTGAATCATAGGTGCGAGGTGCGCTGCCCTAACGGCACATATGGTGAGAACTGCGAGAACAACTGCAGCCACTGTTTTAACGGCATCTGTCATGTTGTCACCGGAGAGTGCCTGTGTGACCCAGGGTTTTATGGCACCTAGTAAGTCATAAGACACCTCATACATAAAAAAAACTCAGGTTTATGCCTTTGGCGGCACACAACGCGTAGTGAAAAGGATTGATGCCTTTCATTTTACATTTGTCACACACTTGTATATCTTGGGATTTGAGGGAGGGAGCTTGTGTTTTGAGGCATGTTTTTACAGATACTGATAAACCACAATCTTGGAATGGGAAAGTCAAATTCCTCCAAATGACTGAATAAAACAATTTCTCAGATCAAAGAACTGATCTATGTATTCTCTGTCTGTGTCCCATTTTACACATCTGTCACTTGGAATAGACATAAAACAGATGTTGTTTTTGTCTTTTTCTTCTCTCTATTCAAGCTGCAATATGACCTGTCAACCTGGCCAGTATGGAGTGAACTGCAACCAAACCTGCCCTTGCCATGACAAGAACTGTAATCCTGTGTCTGGTGCCTGCAATCTTCGTAAGAAAACTCTCATTTCGTTTTTAAGAGCAGTCACATGCTTTGTAGTCACAATGTTGTTTTTCTGTCGTCAGAAACTGGTGTTTTTCTGAGACAAAACATACTTTTTACTCTCATGCAGACACAAAAAAGTCAGCTGCCACTTGTGCTGTCTCTGTGTTTAAAGTGTAATAGTTTCCTTAGCACCAACAAACACATCTATTCAGGTCAGTGTGTGTAGTAGGAGAGTTAACGTAGCGGGGCCTTGATAGCGTTTCCAGACTCAGACCGGTGTCCTTTTTATGGCTGTGTTTGTTGGCTGAGTTCCTGTCCAGCAAGAGAGAGAGAGTGAGAGGAAGGAAGAGGAAAAAAAGAGGGGGATGGAGTAAAGGAAGAGAAAAAGAGAAGTTGGAAGGGAGACAGGGAGTAGAGGAAAAAGTGGATGGTTTGAGAGGATGTCAGCATGTAGGACGTTAAGGTAGCAGAGGTTTTGGCCGGCGGACATGATGGGCGGCAGCATGTTGGGCAATGATATCATAAGACATCGTCACTTCTACCTTACTGCCTCTAACAAAGCAGCAATAACAACCTGCCACACCCAGACCGGCCAGCGATCCATCTCAGCCTTATGTGACAGTGTAAAGACCTGAGGGCCACCGCTGCTTATGCTTTAACTTATGGTTCGCCTCCGCGTCGATGTCATCTGTCCTTGCGCCAAATGTCATCCGTACTCTCGCAATACGGTGCTTATTATCTTTGGGGTGTGTCCCACTCGAAGAGGGAGAGGAGCTAATAAATCATGGCGTTATGTTGGGGGTGGGGGGAGGAAGTCGCTCTCAGGAAATCAGCAATGATGGAGTAAGTGGTCTCACGTCTGGAGGGAGATAAGATTCATAGTGAATTATTTGTAGTGAATTCAAACCTGCTCTCAACCTCGAGTCAAAGCAGCTACTGAAAAATCATTTATCAACACGACAACGTTCTCTGTCACATTAATAAATGTTATATACAGCGAGCTACAGCCATGCTTCAGTCACCTGAATGTAGTTTTACTGTAAATCATAATAAGGTTTTTAGTGCTGGTGATGACAGAGAGAGACATTTGTTGAAACTGGCATCCAGAGCTTCCCTGCACCAATGTGGCACACCCAGAATTCTCTACATCTCGTCTTTCAGAGCCCAACCAGCGGATGGGTGTGATTGCGGCGGGAACCCTGGTCTCCTTCTTACTGATTGTCCTCCTCTCGCTGCTGTGCTGCTGCTGCCTGTGTCGACACAAAGACGACCACAAGTGAGTGACGGACGTGTATCTTCAGCTCAGTGGTTCACCGGGGGGGGCTCGAGTTCCTACGGCAGGAGGTTTGAACAGGTTATGAAAACGGGTACTAGGGTGTTAAAGAAATAAATGAGAACAAGTTGTATTTTTAAGTACTTTTTATATATTGACATTGCAGTGTGAGTAGCGATGTGAGCAGCCAGAGCCCTCAAAAGAGGCACAAGGCCAGGTTTAATATGGCTCTTCTGAATGATTCATTTGGATTTCCATGGCGTCATCCCTTTTTTCAATCCTAACCAAGACAACTCTACCAACAGCAAAAAAGCCAAGCGGATCCTGTGTGGACGATTCAGCCGAATCAGCACTAAACTTCCCCGTATTCCACTGAGGCGACAGAAACTGCCCAAAGTAGTCGGTAAGCCCCAAAAAACTCTCTCTCCCTCCTTCTCTCTTCTACCCAACCACAGAGCTGCCGGAAGCTGCTTTAGTTTATGTAATTTTTCTCTTTCTCTCTCCTCTTGCACAACATGGTCTGTTAAACCCATGTCTTCTAGTTAAGTTAAGTAAGTTGCATCACTCAACTCCAGTGACAGCTAACACGTACTTTAAATAGTTATCCAGATTTTGACAGAACAATGGAGATGTTAGAGGATATAAAACCTGTGGTTTTGGTGTCTGTTAGTGCTTTTAAACGTCTTCATTTGAACACACCAGAGGCAATGACGACGAGCGATGAATGGCAGTCAGACCGAGCGTTTTACTTCAGTGCTACCTTAGTCTGCCTCTTAGATGATGAATAGGGTTGAAAAGTGTATGGTGGCTGCCAGGCGAGTATGGGGTTTCATTTGAAAGGAATGCACTGGTTTTAGAGCCCCTTATTATTCTTGGCACCCTCAAATGCCATGTGTTCATATTATTACAACCCTAAACTGGGGCTTTTTTCTTCCCGTTTTCGTTGCTCGTTTCCATCGTCTTTCTCCCGGTTTGAGCGTGAGGAGGAGGAGGAGGCTGTGTTATTAAAAGAAGGCCAGCGGTTGTCGGAGGGGCCCGGGGTGGTGCTGAGTGACGCGCTATCAAAGGCCGCACTGTTTGGGTGGACGCTGCTGCTCCGCTGCTCCATGTGGAGGTCTCGTGGTGTGTGACAGATCTGTCTGTGACCCCGATCGTCTTTGTTACAGCAGACGGAGGAAATATGCTGATCTGCACATCACACACACACTTTAACATGACTCTTCCTTCAGGCTTCATTAGCAGTTTTTTTTTATCTGTTTTTATTTACTAACTGAACTGAGATCAGTCCTGTTTAACATTACTAGAACGCAGGGAGGACATTTGCGGTCGGCCTGAAGAATGAGTCAATTAAAAAATTAGTTCACTGACCAAACTCTCTTTATATATATTGACCACACTCTCTCTGCTTCCAGCTTCTCGGATTTAATGATTTGCTGCTTCCGACTGGTTCGCATCATCTTAAACTGATACGTCAGTCTGAGACTGTGACTAGTCCTCAGATGTTTCTCTGACATCTCTTAGACTAAATTATGAACCGAGTGATTGTTGCAGAGCTGTGGATTAAACATCATTTCATCTGAAGTCGTCATGGTGGTGAAGGAGTTAAAGACATGTTGACCTGGTTTCTTTTCCGTGTGTGAGCAGCATGTGCCTCTTCAGTTATCCAGCAGATTATTTATGCCTGAATCTGTCTCTGGTAAAAATACAACAGTGAGACAGAAGTTGCCTTTGTTATGACAATGTGCGACATTAATTTGTGGGTTTTTGAAGAGTCAGATGTGAAGCAACGCAGCTGAAACTCAGTCAAATGTTTCATATTTCTTTATCTATAATACAGTAAATAAGAATGAAATAATGAGTTTTAGACAAACAACTTCCACATGTGTCAGTCAAACTGATCAGCGTCGTTCTTCTTCCTTCCTGGTTTGTTATCTGAGTTTTTGTTACCCTGCTGTCCTTCAGAAACGTGCTCTGCCAACATCTAGAAAAATCCAACTCCGACTAGTCACACACACACACACACACACATTCCTGAGGGGGCCCGATGGGGCTGGAAACAGGAAGTGGTCAAATTTACCCCAGCTCGTGTCAGAACTGTGATTTATCCACACCAGGGTCAGTGGCAACAGATGTGGCAGGACAAAATGAAAAAGGAACGAGGAGGAAGAGACAACATTCACTCTTCTGTTAGTGTAGTTAACCTCAGAGAAACGGCAACATGGATGTGTTGTCACCCATTCTCCTTCTGGCAGAACTAAGACCTTTTGCTTGTAGTTTGGCATTCCACCCGAGGCTGTATTTACTCCACGCCCTACAGATTCACGTCTGTCCGGCATTCCTCGCATCCTCTGCGTCCAAATGCTTCCCCCATGGGTGAGTGCAGAGAGCAGCACCACCTGCTTTTTTCATATTTATTTACCCAGGGAAAGTTGGCTGCCTTTGCAAATGTGTTTGCAGTAATGCACTCCGCTTCACTTGCATTTACTTGTGAGCTGTGTAATAAAAACAGCAACAACAACAAAACAAAAAAAAACCTTTCTCACACTATAAAGTCGCTCTGAAGTGCCTGAGTTCAGAAGAACCATAGCTGAAATGCTGTCAACATAAATATGATCAGCGACTGGTCTCCTGCTCGGAGGTGGCCGTGTTAGATGTGTAAACCATTTGGTTCGATGGTTTAGACTTGCAGCCCAGTAACCCTGACGTGTGCTATTTCAGGGTGAAACATATTGATTCCTATTATTATTGGCAACTAATCTTCCCATTTTAAGCCCAGATTTCCACAGCTGGCCCAGACATGTAAACTAGCAGCCTTTTTTATTCCAGCTCAGCTCTCTAAGCCTCCAGACCTCCACCGTCCTAGGTCTGTAAACGTAACCCTCCTCCACCACCTCCTCCCCTCCCACTGAGCAACTGTGGTGGCGGGAGCTGTGCAGCTGGGACATCTCAATAATGCCCTGTTGTGCACCGGCCTCCGTGTAGGGAGGGATCACAGTGGCATCTAGCCTGCGAAGCAATCTGCCCCACAGTCTGGAGGGAACAGCTTTCAAGGGCAGCAGTTGTTCAATGCCGCATACACATAATGTCGCAAAATACCCATATGTTAGCTTGTTGACTAACTTAACTGAAGTCTTTGCATAGGTTAGCTGCTCCACATTCCTCATGTCCTCACAGTCTCAGTGCATCTGCCTCCTGCTGCACAGTAACAACCTTGAAAGGACTAATCTGTCTTATTCATTTATTTATTTCTCTTGCTAAATTTGGGCAAAGTATTTTTGCGTCATCCGCACCTCCAGATAAATATTTTATTGGGTTCATTAATCCAGTGAGAATAGCTGTGCCACATTAGATGCTGGAGTCGTGTTGTTGCTTCTAGAGAGAGAAACAACTTTATGTTTAACAGGATATCCGTAAATAATCACATAAATGGACGCCCTTGGATGGAATACAATACACGTCCAAAACACGTGTTATTTTGGTCTTTGTTTCCTCTTTAACACACATCTGTGCCTGTTTATCGTAGACATGTTGCACCTGTGCTGACATTATCCATACAAAGACGTTCAACTCCCAAACTCAGACATGTAGGTCAGAGGTTTAGATTACACATCCCCTTTTTTATAGGAAGGAACAATGGTTTAGATCAGCGTAGCAATGAAGTAAAACCCAGTGAGTCTTATTTTTTACGTCAGCACAAATTTCAAACAGATATCTGAGGTAATAATCACTTGTTAAAACTTGTTAAAACTCAACAACACTAAGGACAAAATAATTCAGGGTTTTGGAAAGTTGTGCATTAACACACACACACACACACACACACACACCCTCCATGACCCAGTTGGGATTTAACCACGACTAAATCTGTTTGCTGTTTGAGATGTTGAAAGCAGGAAGGGTCCAACAGAAAGTCCCATGCTGTGAGGCCGACACAGGAAGCAAGAGAATAAACATCAGACCTGTGTATGGTGACAAATAAATCTGACATATTCAGTTTACACTTTATGGTGAGAGAAGCTCCAAACAGATCGTGTGCTTCATGCTGAGCTGCACAAGTGCATCCATATCAAATACAAACACGATGGGATGCAGTGAAAATCCAAACAAAGCAACACAGACTTCTCATATACAAATGAAAGACAGAGTAAATACAGTTGTCTCTAAAACCCCGGCCATAGATCTTGCAAAGTAGCTCATCTCTTTAGTTCCAGTCAAACACCAGCAGCTGAGGAGCTGGGATTTGTTCCTGGCCCATGAACTGGAGCAGTTAAGAGATTCCTTGCATGGAGGGTTTATCTGAGGTCTAAACAAACGGATGGACCCATGTGTCATTGGGCATGTAAACATGAGGAGAATCTGATGTGGTTGGTCATGTCGAGTTAACGCCCAGTATAGTTTAGGCCAAAACCATTTGGAGCAGATGGGAAGATGAAGTATCCCTCGGAAACCACAGCTGTCCTCGGAGTGAAAGGTCAGCAGCCTCTGAACAGGAGGAAGGAAGATGGAGGGAAAAGAAAGAGAAACATAACTTGACCTACATTATCAGGACGGGAGTGGATTCAGTGGAAGATGATGAAATCAACATCTAAATTCTAGAGAAACCAGAACAAGAGCTGAGGTGGGATTAACAATGAAATACTGGAGTAATGGTGCTTCCTGCTTCCTTGTTTCCAGTGAGATGAGATTGGAACCAATTTTCCCAAAAATATCCCAAAAGACTTTGACGAAAGTCAAAGTCACAATCATTTGAAGGTCTAATGTATTTCTGTGTAAAAGGGGTTTGGGTTTAACTGAGAAGTTTGCTCTCATGATGGTTCAATTGCTGTTTCATTTCTGATTTTCAACCTGCTGAGATAAAACTCAGGAAACTCTGAATCACTTTAGCTTTTGGCATCAAAATAAAAGAAAATACTGAACAAATGTCTAGATTTCCTTTCAAAAACCCATAATGTTTGAGCGTTTCTTAATTCACATGCAAAACCAATAAAACCTGATTTTTTCTGCAGACTCACTTAAACCAAACGCTTTCAGTAACGCTGGTGCAGTTGCAAGAGTGAGTGAGAACAGACTGTTGATCTTGTAACACGGTACAATACCCTCTGGCTGACCTTTTGGCTTCTGCGTTTGTTTTCTGTTCTCAGTAGCCCACCACGACCCAGAGAACGCCTTCAACTGCAGCTTCATCGAGCCCCCCTCGGTGGCAGAGCAGCCCTCCCCTTCCTCCTGGTCGTCCCAGGAGTCCTTCTCTTCCTTTGAGAGCGGAGACGAGGGGCCAGTTTACTGTGTGCCCCATGAAGGTGAGTCATTGTGAGAGTAAATAAACAGTTTAGTTATCTGGAGTGATGCACATAAATCCATAATTTGTCTTAGGCATGAAGGGACCTTTAACCAAACACACAAACACGCTGGCAGGTTTCTGAAGAATTAAAGAGAGTCAGTGAATCATGTGGTGACCTGCCCATTCCTGTAAATCTCATTATGGCCACAGAGATAGTTGGGCCTTTATCCTATGCCATCTAGATCCAGGTTTTGCTTTGAGAACAAGGAGAATATAAACAGGAAATGGAAACGTCAAGTCAGCATCTGGCTCAAATCCAAACAGTGACTCACTCCTTCAAGTTTGGGTGGAAAACACCCTTTCCATCAGTCTCTACTCTGGACAGCTGACAGTGCAAGTTAGGTTTTGTTTATGGGGATTTATTATGTGTTTTTGATTGATGTATTTTTAGTGCTCTCTCAGTAGTTTGGTTTGGTTCCCACTCGCTCCATGAATGGTTCAAGGTTTTTGAAACAATTGATTCAGAGTTTTTTTTTTTTTTTTTTTTAAAGTCCTCAGGCACAAAGTAATTAATGTGAATATCAAGGTTTTTGAATTAGAGTTGAACAAATAGGATCTTATAGATTGGAGCCGTGGTACATGAATAAGTGCTTATCTGCACTGTTTGTGAAGGGCACAGGTAGAAACACATTGGTTGTTGTATTGTTGTATTGTAATAGTTGTATTATACATTCACTTTTAGTCATAAAGCTCAAAGTCACAGATACATTTGTCTGAGAGAAGTTAACAGATTGTAGAGATGAAATAGGTTGATTTAAAAAAGAAAATAAAGAAAACAAAGCTTTTGTTGATATAAAGTTTATCTTGTCTTATATAAAGTTTCTGTGATAAAAAAAAAAAAAAAAAACAGTGTGATCATAAGAAGTTAGCTAATTAGCTCAGTAACATTAACAAAACAAATAATGACTATTATTTTGAAAGTTGGCTCACATAAGCAAACATTGGCCACCAAAAGCCAAACCACAAACTGCATTGTTACTTCTGTCTCAAATGACATGATATGACCCATGTGGGGTTAAGGTTTGAAAAGTTTAATCGTTGACTAATACTAATATCTGCCAATGATCCATAGAATCTGTGAGTGAAAGCAAAGAGAAGCGCAGCCCGAGCCCAGCAGCAGAGAACCCAGAGGCCATTTCCACTGAGGAAGATGCAGGAGAGTACACCTCCCTGAAAGACACAAGCGTCACCAAACCAGAAGGTGACAGCGAAGGCTCCACAAGTGGTTCTGAGTCCACACCTGCAGCTCTCTACGCCCGCATCGCCCGCCTGTCAAAGCAGTCCAAGGAAGATGATGGAAGTGGTAAGGATGGGGATGGCACCCCTACACCGGAGGCCAAGCGCAATGGAAAACCACCACCTTCGCCTGGTAAACCCAAACCACGACCACCAGATCCATCCACCAAGCCCAAGATATCATGGATACATGGAAATACCACAGGGTCTCCCCAGCCAGAGCAGCAGGGGCAGGTGGGAGTGAAGGCATTGGCAGCGACAAAGGAGAAAAAGAGGAACTTGAGCGACGGCTCAGCCAAGAGTGTGGAGCGTCAGAAAATGAAGGAGAGGAACCGTGACCAGCAGAAGAAACAGGAGGCAGACGCCAACGGCTCCCCCAGTAAACACAAACCTCTGCGAGGTAAGAAATCTGGGGATGAGCCCAGCAGCCCCAGTCACATGGAACACATTAATGGTGTTGTTCAGAATGCCCTGAAGAAGATTAGTAGCTTTCACAGCTCCTCGTCTGAGAAGAAGAGTGCTGACAATCCAAAGGAGACACCCAAGGAGCCACCCAAGAGCCCTAAGGTCATCCATCCTCATATGAACTCTGAGGCTGCCACGCTGTTGGCTGCTCAGCTCAAGGAAAAAACCCAAAGCATCAACAGAAACGAGGGAACTGGCCTGACGAAGACCAACGGTCTCTCCACACCCAAAGGAAACCGGGAGAAGCCCACCCCTCCGCAGAAAGCCAAAAGGGCCCCCTCCGGTGGTATGAACCAGCAGGGCTCCAACAAGCCCCTGCTGCCCACCTCAAGCAACCTCCAGAAGATGGTGGCGCCCGTCACCTCCGACCTCGGAAACCCTGAAGCCAAGAGCCCGGAGAAGCAGGACTTGAACGGCTCAAGGTCAGGGGACCCAACGCTGGATCATACACCAAAGAAGACTCCAATAAAAAAGCCACCCAGGAAGAAAGGCAAGGAGGGTACTTTGGATGCACCTGAAAGTAAAACACCCCAACAAAAGACAGCCATCATGCCGCCACAGGTAGTGAAATAAGCATTTTTTAAAGACAAATGGCACAAAGTTTAAAATGGATTTCAAAAAGACTTGGATTGGATGGATTTGTTGGAAGGTGAACCGTGTAGTTTTCCAATCAAGGAAGTGAAACATTTTCCTGTGTGAGTGTGCTGTGACCAGGACCAGTCGAGAGTGAGAAATGCTTTTAAATCAAGGGCATATTGGTGAGTTGTATTATAATGACCTCTATACACCATTGTATTACATTTCAAGAATCCTTTTTGTTGTTTTTTTGTTTAACATCTATGTATCAATCTCACACCACAACCTGTGGCTAAGCCGGACACAACTGTGAGAACAGTGGCGCTCAGACATAATCCATAGTTCATTCATCTCTATTCCTCTGCAGTATGTCCACCACTATATTTATATACGGATTGTTTTTTTGTTTTTTTTGTTTGTTTTTTTTTTGTTTTTTTTTTTTTGTTTTTTGAGGTTTGCTATGCAGGTGTCAGAAAAAATAGCTATTTTTATGTACGCTCTCCACAGGTACTTATGGTACTAAAAAAATAACAATAAGAGTTGGATCCTCTGAGGATTGGAAGCTATTTGTTTTTCTTTGTTCTTTTCTCATTTCAACAGACCAACATGCACAAATACAAGTTAAATATATATTTGATATAATCCTTGTTGTTGATGTCAAAGCTCTTGTAGATGCAGATTCAGAGGTTCTATTTAAACGTTGAGTACAGTTTCAGTCTAATTTGTCAGAGAACTTTGTTTTTTAACAAATAAAACATTCATTGCTACTAGATCAGATGTCAGGTTGCTACTCGGTCTTATAACAAATATCTTTTTTCCTTAATCAACCAAATGTGAGAGCCCAAAGTTATATATATATATATATATATATATATATATACTTTAATTCCTGAGCTTAATCATTGTTTTCAAGGCTCCTCCATAGTGAAATAGAACATTTTTGGATTTTAAAGTAATTCATCTTTTTTGTCCAGACCTGTCAGACATGGTTTGTTGAAGACACCAAAAGCTTTTTGATCTTTTCTGCAAATCTGGGTGACATGAAACCTCTTTCATACTTCTGCTCACACAAAATCACCAGAATGTGCTCTTACTGTACGTTTTATTCAGTCTCGCTAAACCACTAAAAAAAAAAAAAAAAAGAAAGAAACCCCAAGCTATCCTATGCCTTCACTTTATGTCATGCTTATAAATCACTTTAAGCTCATTTAGCTCCTCTGTATCACAGCAACATCTGCAGTTTCCCAATGCTACATTTAAGGAAGCATGTTGCAGGACAATGTCATCCTGTAAATCAGACGTCAGTACATAGTTTTGTTAAAGTGGTGGCTGTTAGTAATGCTCCAACAGATCAGATTACAGGAGGAGACTGCCGTGGGTCTTTACTTGCTCTTTCAGTTTAGCTAAGAAACTAGGTCAATATCATTTCACAAGAATTTGTTTGTGCCATCAGGCATCGCGTCAGACATGTTTTGTTGTCCCTTAAGGATCGTATTGTCTTGAGCTTGAAGAGCCGTGATGAAGCAACAAGGTGCTTTGATTTCATTGTTGTTCTTAGTGTAAAGACGATACGACGACACGGTACCGCGCCTCCAGTGTTACAACGTGCCTCAACTGTGGATCAGTTCAAGCAAAAGAAGCTACTTTAGCATAAATGTCGTTACCAACGTTTATTTCAAGCGTTTATCTTAAAGGAAGTCAACCAAACAGGGCGGGGGTGGGATACTTCTACTGGACTAGTTCAGTTCATCAGGAGGATTAAGCTTTTACTTTTTCAGTTACTGGTGAGAAGCTATTTTGAAAGTAGCACTTAAAACATGAGCTATGATCAGTGGATGGTTCAAGTCTGAAGCAGTGGTTTGTTTTGGGGCTGAAGAATTTTTACATTCACAGCTGATTTGAAAAATTGTCTTGGTTGTGTGTGTTTTTATCAAGGTACAACACATTTCTTTGGTTATTTTTCAACATTTTCTACTTGTATACATTGTGTACTTTTTATTATCTTTGTAAGCTGTGCTTATATGACCTTTTTGGTTCTTCTGTTTTCCTTGTTGTCAGTGAACTGGCTTTCATGTTGTATTTGCTTTTTTTTGTATTTTGCTTTGTTTTTTCGGCTCTCAAATGAACCTACAGTATGAGTACTTTTCTCCTGTAAAGTTTACATCGGCTTTGTAATTGTTCTCTGTTGATGTTATTGTTTGTGTAACACTTAACTGCATGACGCAGAGTGTAATTATATGGCATTAATAGCTGCGCAGGAAATCTGTAACCTTCTTGTCTCCTCCCGTTTAGGAAAAAAACAACAAAAAACAACAAAAAAAACTCATACGGAAAGGATTGTACAATACTACTATGATACCACTGTTGAAACGATTGCATATACTTAAAACATTTTGTAATTATGAAGTGGCAATTTTTATCCGACTGGCCCGTGCCTATGTTCATAGGTTACAGTACATTTTTGTAAAAAAAAAAAAAAAAAGGGTCTGAAAAGCTGCAGAAACAAAGAAAACGTTACCAACTGTAGGCCTGAGGTATATTCTGTCTTTTGTGGTTTGTTTTGTTTTTTTTAGCAACTTTGAATTCCATTTGTGTATGGTCATTAAATTGGTTGTTTCCTCATTTACTTCTTTGGAATAAAAAAAGCAACACTTGTAGCTCATAGTCAAACCAGAACTTTTAAAAATTAGTCCTTATTTAATTGATGAATTTACTACGACGTTCTCATGGGGTCGTAACCTCCTGTTGACTTCTCCCAGGGCATCACCAAGCACAGCAACTAACAAGAGGAAAAGGTGGAGAAACTGAGTCAAATCCAGCTTAAATCTCCTGTTGTGTACTTTGAAGGAATTCATTCAAACTGCTGATTGATATTTGACTCTTTCCTGTGACTGTGTGCTACCGGACCGCCGTGTCCTGGGCACGAGGCGAGGAGTCCTACTGAGATGTTGGGTCATAGCGGCTCTTCAAAGAGCCCGAGGGAATCAGGGGACTGTTGATTTGGCTCCTTCAGGATAGCGGAGGGACAAGAGCTCCTTTCATAGGAGAAAAACATTGGAAAGTCTGTGCTAAGGAGCTAATCACGCGCTGCATATGTGTCCTCTTCTGGTGGGGAGAGGACGGATGCAGCCAGGACCGGGCCACAAGGCTACGAAGGAGGATGAATGGACGGGATGTAACGATGCATGGATGGGTCATGTGATGGCTAATTGGAAACAGATGACGATGCAGCTTTGGATCATTCCTCTTAACGTGATGTTTTACTCACTATGTACGTGTGTGTCATGGTTGGTGCATTGATTTATTTTTTATTATTTTGGCTGTAGAAGTTAATTTAGCTAAAACACTAAACTATCTTGTGAGCTTGTTAGCATATTTCTGTTAGCATGTAGCTCAAAGCAGCGGCGTGTACAGAACACAGAGCGACTAGACCGGGTGTAGACTTGGCCCGGTTCGGACTTTAATAGATCACAGCTTGGTCTGGTTTAGACCCAAATCAATCTTCCTTTTAACTTCCCTCACAGACAGACTGTCAACTGAACCAGTACTGGAATCTATATCCCCCAACCCCCCACCGCCTCCTCCCCACATTTCATCCCCATGTTTTAATGCGACAATGGCTCTAAGTCTGATTCAGTGCCAGGATGGAGAGGAATGTTGACACAACTGCCTCCATCTGCCCGTCTTCAACTCGCAGATGGAGAAGATTCTCAGCTGAGCGTACCAACACATGTTCTCTGGCTTTTCATCCTTGACATGTTGTGGGAAAGTCACAGCTTGGAAATGTGCATCGCGTGTCACTACGGCGCAGCAGCGCTGCAGGATTGAATGTGTTGACTGAGCATGTGTACGACTCAGAGGTGGATTTCTGCTACCGCCTGCTTCTTTTGAAATGATTTAAAGAGGGAAAGGCCCCGAGTATTACACTGCAGCTAAGTGTAATATTTTTGCTCCTTTTATTGACGCGGTATTGAAGGTTGACGTGTGAAACATGTATTCACTTTGGCGTTGTGGTACAATAGAACACAAAGGAACGACTATACAGGATAGCGCCGAAACGTGGTCAAACAGTCGGGGTTAGGAGTGTGGGAAGGGGCTTCGGTGACATGTCGGCTGCCAGTCTAAACATGACTCTGAGCTCGGTCGGTTCTCGTTGTGCCAAGTCTATAAGAAACAGCGAGGCTTTAAAACTCAGGCCCTTATGAGTCAGCCAAAAGCCCCGGACTCAAAAAAACCTGAACCTATTCCAGTCCCTGTGTTTCCATGGCAACGGAGCAGATTGAAACACATCTGGTAGCCATTTCAGTCCCTGCAAAGAGAGGAAGAAAGAAATTTATGAGTGAGGGGGAAAAAGACAAATATTTTCTAAAATGCAAAGCAGAAAGAAAGTGGAGTCAAGTTACACATAAAAGGGGTTGAAAATATTAATTCTACCATGGACTGAGACGAGAGCAGCGTTGTTTTCTTTCTTTCTTCCTTCGATGCCCATGTAAATCCAGAATAATGGATTATATTTGAGTAGTAATCTTGAGAGAGGCGTTCAGTTCACTTCCACAGAAATGATCCAGAAATTTCCTGTGGTTATAAAAAGATGCTTCTACACAAATCTCTCTGTTTGTTTTGATGCAACGTTGTTAAAGTCCATGAACCTGAAGAAAACCTCAATGCAACAGAGACTGTGAGGTTTTGACCAGAACAACTGAAGAAGCTGTTTTGTTTTAGAGTTGGAGCGAGACTTTCACGACGGCCTGTTGCAGCTCCATTCCCTAAAATGCAGTAAACCCCCCCGGTCCGTTTGGTTGCATCAGTTACGACCAGCGGAGATTTGAAAAGTGCTGTTTTCATCTGTTATCCCCGTCGACGCGCTGTCTGAAGAAACACTGTCTAATTGCAGTCCTCCTTACACGTTAAATGTTGTTTCTCAGCCCTGTGGAAATGCAGTAACTATGAAATGACATTTACTGGAAATGGAGCTGGTGCTTTTCTTGAGCCAAAACCACCAAGAACTGAGGTCAGCGTGCAACCAGAAGAGGGAGAGAGGAGGAGGGGGGGGGGTGCCAGCATCAGATGTGTGTTTATACATTTCCAGTGACATCGACTCACTTTGCGATTTAAGACTGTCATTACAATAGACCCCGAAACTCCCTCGCAGTGGCGCTGGTCTAAAACAGGCCGCGCTTAATGCGCAAATTAAGAGTGACTACACAACAAACCGACCTCCCAGTCGGACGCTGTGACGACGCTGGTGAAAGCGGCTGAAACTAGGTCAGGATCAGTGAAACTGAAGAGGTCGCTGCTGGAGAAGTAACGTTAACGTATGAGAATAAAACAAGTCTTTTTACTTCAGCCCATTTTACCGCATCTGTGGCATCTTAAAGTACTTTAAACCAGACTGATGAATCATCATCACAGCAGTGATAGCACACACACACACACACACACACACACACACACGCGCGGTTGTTTTGACTAGTTCTGTTAATGTGGAAATACAAATAAATATGAATCGCCAGAAATGTAATTAAACCACAGTGGCTCTATCCAGATGGAGATTTTTCTCTTTTTTTCCTTCTCTTTCACATGGAGGGTGTGCAAACAGTTGTCTGGGACTTCAAATTGCCCTGATTTTTTCCCCCTTTGTCAGCATAATTCTATGGAACGAGCATATTAGGGGAGAAGATTTGGATGTCTAATAGAAAGCAGATCAGTCAGATGCTCTTTCTTTCTTTCTCTCTCTCTCTCTCTCTCTCTCTCTCTCTTTCTCTTGTGTTTTTTCTCCGTAGCCTATTTTCCTTCCCCCTCATTCACTCCTTCCTTTTTTTCCTCCCCCCTTCGTCCTTTATTCCCCTCACACACCCATCCATCCGCTATCTGTGCAGTAAAGTGGGACCTCAGACTTCATAATGTGGCTTGAGGTTTCAGCTTTCACATAATTCCACAGGCTGACCCAAACTTTTTTTTTTCTTGTTTTTTTTTTCTCTCTTTCTGCTTCTCACTCACTCCAACCTGGAGCAGCAGCAGCAGAGAGACAGAGACGGAGAGAGAGCTGCTGGATTAATCCAGATATTGGGACGGAAAATGATCACAAGACTGAATGTGTCTGCCCAAAACCCAAGGAAAATAAGCAGATGGCTTGTGTTTTTATGCACTGAACCCCAACTGTCCCGACAATCAGTCGTGTCTGTGACCGGCCAACTGTAGCTTACAGCAGCTTTGTTGTTTTGCGATGTAAACTTTCCTCTCGCTCTCTGTCGATGCAGAATTACTCTCCTGCAGTCGTTTCCCCCTTGTGTTTTTCAGTCTGCATCAGATTTGCTTTATCACATCTTTGTGACTCAGAGCCTGGGTCAGGATTATTCACACCCTTCTTATCCGTGCTCACTTGGTTAGATTTAATGTGATAAGAAAAAAAAGAGGAAGTAGCTTAAACTGGTAGGGACGCCAGGGTTTGTTTACTGTATGCGGGTGCAGTGTTCTGGCATGTGAAGAGAAGTGTTGCTGTATATTTACCGTCACTGCGGCTGTACACTGGTGTGTGCATGACCCTCGCAGCCCTGCTCTACTTCACAGGACAACACTGGAGCCATTATGGAGAGCCATGTGTTTCTGATTACTCAGGCACAGATTAGAGGGAGGGGAGCAGCGGTTGCTGTCTGCTTGCCCCCCAGCTCCTCTGATGTGGCCAACAACTGGACATCCATCAATCCCAAAATCCCACCTCCACGCCAAACCTTTTCTCAACCACATCCGCCATGATGTCACCACCAGTCTAATCTATCACCTCATCCTGTTCCCCTCCGGTTAGATGTATAAACACCGACATCTTTGTATCTGACCTACATTTCGCTCCTAACGCACCGAGCTGTCGCTGCTGTATTCTTCTTGAAAATCTGCTCTGGTTGCTTTAATTGTAAACACAGTTGTGGCTCTGGTGTACGACTGCACAAGACAAGACACGAGTGCTGTGTTTGTTGTTGCTTCAGCCATATGATACTTATTTGATCTCCACGGGGAAATTCTCTTTTGGTTTCTCTCCCCTGGAGGGAGGTCAGAGGTCGGGGGGAGAGTGTGAGGAATCGATGATTTGCTGAAGGACGTTTCTGAACGACATGAACGCAGTTTGTATGAGCAGGCGTGGGCTCTGAGGTCATTAAGGTCAGCGGTTCGATTCCCGACTCCTCTGGTCTGACTCCACTTCAAAAAGAAACTCAAGTTTTCGTTGGTGGTCCGTCCATTAGCATTTTCTTCCATCTCAGTCTGCGGCTCTTCAGATAAACATGTTTTGTTGTTGTTGTTTTTGTTGCTTGTTTTAGTCATTTCATAAGTGGTCACTATCACTGCCAACACAGCCAGTTTTTCATCATCTTTCTAATGAGCCAGATGGTGTTTAACAGCAACAGCGTATGTCAAAGTTGTAATCCTTCATCCCTAAGTTAATAGTTAATGTAGCTTATAAAGATTGGAAACAGCTGGTGTGTCTGAGGGCAACAAAATCAGCACCTCCTAAACTGATATGATATATCCTGTTCCTTTAAGCCAGGGGTGTCAAACTCAAATAATGAGTGGGCCAAAATTTAAAACTGAACAAAGCCGCGGGCCAAGGTTGAAAAAAATTACCTTTTAATAGGCATCCAAACAAGTTTTGCATTGAAAATTGAACAAGCAAGGCTTATATAACTTTATAATGACATGCAAACCCGAGTTTCATGTTTAAATATAAAAATTGAATGCCTCTTTTCTATTTGCAGCCTTCTGAGGTAAATATCAAAATAAACTTTTTTCCACAGGCTAATAAATACATTTGAAAACAAAATAACAATAATGAATGAATCAAACATTCAAGCCTTGAAGTAGCAAGAGAAGAGTGCATGAATAAAATGTTTTTGCTCAGTTTGCTACAGTGATTTGCTTTAACACTGAATATGGAACAAGCCATGCTTATAGCTTAACTTAACTTAATAGTGCAAAATCAACTGTCAAAGAACAAACGAAGAAACATCAATGGCATATTAAATAACATTTAAATAAAAAATGAATGCCTCTTTTCAATTTGCTAAATATCAACATTAACTTTTTCCACTGGCTAATACATAAATCAATCATTCAGGCCTTTTTACTGTTCAGTTTGCGACACACTGATCTAACATGGTGTGTTCAAGCCAGACACCTGGCATCTTTTCTTGGATGCTAGTTCATCAGTGTCGGGGCTCAGGCTTTGAGCTGAGGCAACCTTCATTATCGAACAAAGGTGTTCATCAGTGAGGCGTGCCCTGTGAGATGTTTTCGTCATCTTCATTGAGGAGAAAAGTTGCTCACATAGGTAAGTGCTGCCGAACATGGAGAGCAATTGAGCAGCTTGGGTGCGGAGCTGAGGCATTGTGTCAGGGATGTACTGTGGAAACTGTGCGGCGCCAACAGCATCATACTTTGACTTCAGCGTGTCATCACACTGGAGTTCAATCAGCTCCATTTGAATGTTAGTTGGTGCTTTTTCCACATCGACTGCGAAGGGATTACTAAGCAGTTCAAATCTCCATTTCTGACCATCAAAGTCGCCAAATCGCCGGTTAAACTCAGCGCCGAGTACACTGAGTTTTTCAGCAAACTGTGCGCACACGGCGGTAGAGATCTGCGTATTTATGGTTTGGCAACAGGGAAATGGCCAAGGTTTTCTTGCAGCAGCTGATTCTCCCACAGGCAGAGTTTAGCTTTAAAAGCTTTCACTGACGAGTACATCTCGGTGATGATGCGGCCCCGCCCCTGTAGCTGCAGGTTCAGCGCATCAAGATGGCTTGCGATGTCAGACAGAAAGGCCAGCTCACACATAAACTTTTGCTCCTGGAGTTCTGCTGTGTCCTTCCCTTTGCTTTGCAGAAACTGACATATTTCTTCACGCAGCTCGAAAAATCTGTTCAGTACTTTTCCATGGCTTAACCATCTCACCTCTGTGTGATACGGCACGTCTGTGTGTTCGAACCAAACTCTTCCAGAAAAGACTTAAACTCGCGGTGATTCAGACCTTTGGCTCTTATAAAGTTAACAACTTGTGTTACTGTGGTCATAACATGTTCCATCTTTAGGGCTTTAGCACACAGTGACTCTTGATGTATAATGCAGTGATAAACCGATAGCTCACCTGCACAGTTCTCTTCCCGCATCTTTTCACGCATCCTGCCCACCAGACCATTCTTTTTACCACTCATCGCTGGCGCACCATCAGTGGTTAATCCCACGAGTTTATCCCACGGCAGGTTTATTTCAGTTACACATTTGCAAACCTCCTCAAAAATGTCCTTCCCTGTGGTTGTGCCATGCATGGATTTAAATCCCAAAAGCTCCTCCGTAACACACATTTTTGAGTCGACACCGCGGATGAAGACTGACAGCTGCGCAGTATCAGACGCGTCAGTGCTCTCGTCCACCACAGCGAGGGAAAAAGAAACAAAATCTTTCCCCTTTTCCATCAGCTGGTCATGCAGATTGGTGGCAAGATCACATATGCGCTCCGCTATTGTGTTCCTGCTCAGGCTTACGTTTGAAAAGGCCTGTTTTTTCTCTGGGCACACTTGGTCACAAACTTTCAGCATTATCTTTTTAATAAATTCTCCCTCATTAAAGGATCGGGTTGATTTGGCAATTTCTTCTGCCACGATAAAACTCGCCTTTACAGCAGCCTCGTTTTGTGCTGTGGCTTTTTTTTGAACATATTTTGTTGTGAAACCAACCCTCTCTTCATCTCCTCTACTTTCTGGCTCCTTTGAGTCGTGTCCAGGTCCTTGTACTTGTCCTGATGTTTCGTTTCATAGTGTCGCCTAAGGTTGTACTCCTTAGGTACCGACACGTTGGCTCCTAAACGAGACAAACAGGTCTGTCTTTCAGATACGTAAACATATATTCTGTCTCCCACCTGTCCCGAAAAGTTCTGTTTTCTCCCTTCCTTTTCGTCATTTTTGGTAGGGGTAAAACAGTGACACCTAGAGTTGTAGTATTGGGCCGCAGCACGTCTGGAAAGAACGCTGCTTGCTAGAAATCTACTGACACCAAGCTGGCGTGCCAAAACAACCGCAGAGCATTATGGGATTTGTAGTATTCGCGGTGAATGCGGTGTTACAGCAACACCGCCGCTGTATAATACCGGCGGGCCAGCTCTAATGTTAATTTGATATTGCCCCACGGGCCAAATGAAATTACACGGCGGGCCAAATTTGGCCCGCGGGCCAGAGTTTGACACCTGTGCTTTAAGCCAATAAAAATGTGAAGTATAAAAGTGACAGTTCACTATTTTACAGGGGTTATGTGTCGTATTAGTGACTACCTGCTCCTCTCAACATCATACATCATTGGTGAATTACTGCATGAAATGCTGTGTCAGATATTTTCTCATAAATTTGACTAAACAGGACAAAGTCTTGGTGAAAAGTTGCCGTCCTCACTTACGTTCAGCGTCAGCGTAGCAGCCGATCCTCCTCTCGTCGTCGGTGCCAAGTGGAGGCCCGGCAGCGTCGCCCGGCCCGCCGCGGCCTCCCGGCACAGGGAGGATTGGAGCCGCTTATTTTAGGTCGTAGGTTTAAGCTAACCACACGCTAAATCAAACTGGATGACGTCCTCGTTCGCTCCACGAGCTGTAAATTTACTTACAGTTACTGTCACGCAGAGGCGCTTCGATCCAGAACGCTTGTTTTAATTGCCTCATTTACTGTAATTTCATCTCATTTAACCACTTTTTGTAGGAGTCAGAGTGAGACAGGATGAAGAAACGTGGCCCTGCAACAGTTTATAGAATTCAAACCATTTCTTAGGAGAATAACACAGAAAGCAGCGTCTTCTCTCTGTTCTGTGATGCAAAATAAAGTTTTGCTACTTGTTCCTGAAGCTCCACAAGGTTATTTCTTCGTACTGTAGAGAATAAAGTAGAACCCATTCATTAGCACTGTATCTTAATGGATGAAGCTTTCCGTATGGCCTTCACTTCCTTCAGTGCTGCCTCTCTTCGTCTTTATGAGCAGACAGCGGCGCAGCAGGCAGACAGGCAGCTTTCCCCCAGGTGCCCCGAGGCTCCAGACAGATAAGCACACACACACATATACACACTTAAATACATAGAAATAACTTTTTATTCATCACCCCTGCTCCTCCTCATATAACATATGAATAAATGTCCAACACATGAGGCAGAAAGCCAAGTAAACTTCTTCACAACTGACTGTGCAAATCATCAGAGAGCACAGACGCACAACTAAACTAAACTAATGCCCTGTCGGCTGGCAGGCAGCATCCGGTGTTTTGGAGAAACAGGAAGTGTGTGTGTGTGTGTGTGTGTGTGTGTGTGTCTTTATAACAAGCTCTCTGAAGGAGGCAGGATAACAGTTAGGTGTTGCCACGTTTGATCTTTTGCCAGTTCCAATTTGCAAAAAAAAAAAAAAAGAAGAGAAAAAAGAAAGAGAAAGAGAGAAAAAAACTGGTGGAAAAACTTGCTCAGTTCAGAATTTTGTAAATGTTTTCATCGTCTGCTTCTCTTTTCCATAACCTCCTGGTTATAAATGACAGCGTTTCCCTTCTGTCAGCGGAATAATAATAACAACATCTCCTTTTTGGCAGGCACCATGTGATGTAAGCTGAAACATGCTGATTGTGAACACATATGGTATGCATCCACACATATAGAGAGAGTCAGCCACAGTGAGACCACCACCCTCCTCCTCCTCCTCTTCTCCCCAACGCTCATTATACTTTCTCCTCTATCTCCTCCAACGCAGATTATTTCACTTTGTTTCTCTCAGACTGGACAGACAGAGTGGAACTTTAAAACTCAAAGAAGCAAACGTTTTAAAAAAAACTGCAGTAAGAAAAAAGCGAACAGGCCCACGGATTTACGACGGCTGCCAAGGGGAGGAAACCCTGTTAAAACAGGGGACTGTTTTATTGCCATTTGACACATAATCTCAAACAGTAGAGCGCAGGACTCAGGAGCTGCAGAGTCGAGGAGCTGCGTAACTTTGTGTCTGGAAAAGATAGAGACAGAGAGATGGTTTTGCTGCAGCATTCCAGGCAGGAATGGTTTATTTTTGTTGGAAACATAATTGTCTGTGGCTAGGATTTGGAAGTACATTTTACCCGCCAAACTGCCAGGAAGTGTACATGTGGGTGTCACCGCCCTCTTGTGGTGACCTAATGTATTTGCTTTTTTCATAACAGAGGAGTTGGGTAAACTTGGAGAAGAGAAACATTTTTTTCTCTCTCTCTCCTCCTCTTCCAGGGTGTTAACACAGTGCAAATGTGCTGCGCTGTCATTAAACATTACTTCTCATGCAACTGCAGGACTGTGACAAATAAAGAAAGAACAGAAAAAAGAAGAAAGATAAAAAAAAAAAGGAAGAGAAAGAACCGATTTGGAAGACTGCCAGGTAGAAAGATGATGTTTTAAAGGATAAACAGAAGAATTGATTTGGTTCTGCCAGGCAGGAAGAAAAAGATGATGTTAAGCAGCTACAGTCAATCTGTAGTTTTATAGTTGACGATTTCATTCATATTTATAAAATCTTTAGAAACTTTTCCCCTGACATTTAAAAAATGATTTTATTTTTTCATACATTAAAAAAACAACAAAACAAAAAGGAGATAATTTCAAGTCAAAACTGGTTGAGCTGAGTTTTGGCTACAAGCAGCTATGAGAGTCTGGTCGGCTCAGTGGCCATCAACCACCTGCAACTTTACTGTATGGGAAAAAGTGATAAGAGCGCAGATGTTCTGCTGTTTCCTTGGACCCCCCCAATGACATCTGATGTGGAAGAAACTATAAAACCTGAAAGCCAGGGGGGCTCTATGTTGCTTCAAAAAAAGCAGCTTGAAAAAGAAAACAAGAGAAAAAGAGTCAAGAGTTTATATTAAATTGTGATAAACTGCTCAGATTAATGAGCAGTTTTCAGCCAAAAAAACAAAAACCAGTCAAACTCAGGTGGGCGCCGCTCCCCTCTGGGAACATGTGATGGACTTGTCCAACATGAGAAATTGTCCAACTGGTTGAAAGAGTCAGGTATAGTTGGTAACAAACACTCAGAGATACTGTGTTGATGCTGTATAGTCGTAAAATGTGGTTGTTCTTGGTCTTCATCCTTCCACTCGCTGTTCAGGCGTCAGAAACCGACAACAACACCACAGAGGTTGAGGAGAAGCTTGTGATAGCCCGAGGTAAACTGCTGGTGAGTGCTGATCTTTATGTTTGATTTAGATGTCTTAGTCATGGGTTTTGTGGTGACAGTAGTAGCAGAGCGAGAGAAACTTTGAAATATTATAAAATATTCTCACAGGAAGCAGTGGACAGAGAAACAGTAATAACAGATAAACTGTGGTGTCACATCAGTGTTTTTTTTTCCTGCAAAGATACAAAACCTGTTCCAAACAAAACATGCACGATGCTGTTCATTATTCTGTTCTAACAACGGGCTGTTGTCGTCCCTGCAGGCTCCCAGCGTGGTCGGATGAGGCATAAAGAAAATGCCTGAGCTCCATCATTTTCTCATGGAGCGATGGGCTTTGTAGTATCCTTCTGCTCTTTTCATGTTCCTCAGGCTTCTGGTTGAGATTTGACCTTTTTAAAAAAGAATTTTCTCATGACCTCATGTCACAGGTAAAAACAACGTTTCTTACAAATCGTCAAGTCCCAAAAAAAAAAGCTTCTTGCTCCAAGTTGACGTCACACTGACTGATTGCTCATTGACACATGTTGCTCCGTCTACCTGTTGTTCCCTTTGACCTGCCTCTTCCTGCTCGTAGCCACAACTTGGAATACGATTCGTCGGAAGAGAAGAACCCGCGTCTGATTCTCTACGATGAAAAGGACGAGGTTGTGAAGGTGAGACGTGAACTCTGGAGGTCTTTCTCCTCGTGATGGGGTCTTATCTGAGCAGCACCAGAACGCCACAGACAGGTTCATGTAGGGAAGTTTTAAGGCCTCAGCATCTGTTATCAGATTCCTCTGACAGATACCGAGTCTCACAGACAGAGTGTGTTTGAAAGAGCGAGACAGAGATATGAAGAAAAAAACTGATAGCAAGACAGAGGGAAAGTGAGAACGGGAGTAAATTAGAATTTGTGACAGCTGAGCACTGAAACCGGATACTTTGTGCGAGTGTTGATATAAATGTGAACATTTTTATGT
The DNA here is from genome assembly GCA_016801845.1 of Polydactylus sextarius. NCBI lineage: Eukaryota > Metazoa > Chordata > Actinopteri > Polynemidae > Polydactylus > Polydactylus sextarius. The sequence continues at coordinate 19,633,891 of CM028915.1, forward strand.
CCTGAAATTACAAGTGCTCAGTGTTTCCCACAGACTTTTATTTTAGTCTTTGTGGAGCAGCCTCAGCACAGGACAATAAAACTCTCCACTCAAACCAACATTAATGAATTTCTTTAACATTAGCTTCTTCTAAAAACAGAGATTGAAAAGTAAACTGTGTCTGTGCTTCTGCTGCTGTTTTGAGGTGTTTTAATGTTTTCCTCATAAACCTTGCGTGGGAGTGTTTTTCCCTTCTCTCTTTCAAACTTTTAGTGTTTGTTGTTTTCATTTATAGTTTCATATTGTGAGTTCCCTCCGAGACTTAAATGAAGAGTTATTTCTGAGACTAAATAATTGAACAAATAAATGAGAAATAAAAGCTCAGGAGGAATCTCCATATCATCAGCAGCTTAAGAAGTTTTAATAATGAAAAAACAAAAAAAACAAAAAAACAATTTCAGAGAAACAAATTAAACTTAATGTGAACCAGAACATACTTTTCTTCATACACCTACTCTAAACTGCTGCTTTAAACCTTTAACCATATGTCCATATCTGTGTGTGTGTGTGTGTGTGTGTGTGTGTGTGTGTGTGTGTGTGTGTGTGTGTGTGTGTGTGTGTGTGTGTGTGTGTGTGTGTGTGTGTGTGTGTATGTGTGTGTGCACGTGTTTCCCGACACGTCAGACTGTTCCCGTGAAGAAAATGAAGGCAGACGAGATCAGCAGCCTGTTAGACTCACTGGGTTTCTACAAGAGGTCCCAGAAAGGGGAAGAGGTGCCAGAGGAGTTTCAGCATTTCCCCCTGCGCGCCCCCAGGGACGAGCTGTGACGACACCTTGTGGCCAAACTCTGCCACTGCATCTCGGCTACATTTAATGACGTGTGGGGCTCCAAGGCCTCGACGATAAGCCAGGCTCCACACTGAGGACTCTGCTGGCCGGGCTGCTGCGTGCAGGGTGTTAGTCATTGTTGTGTTGTTCAGTTAAATGAAGTTAAATTAAAACACAATAAACGTCCACGTGTGCCTGGTTTTCTTTACTGCAGTCAAACTGGAAATAGACACGTGAATGGGTTTGTTCTTATAGGAAAGTAATTATGAGTATGAAAAGGTATTGTTCTGGTTTTTAAATTAAAGTGTTGAACTGAGGAGCATAAACAGCCGCTAGTGACAAACTGTGGTGGTGCTAATCCTCCGACCGCCTCCTCCACCATAATCTGATTAAGAGTGGCGTCTGCCAGCGCGCGTCCTGTTGTATCACTATGTAACTTAAAGACAACAGGGATTAGCTGGAAACACTCGCCACACAAACCCACTTTTGGACCGTTGATCAGTGATGGTCACCAGCTCTACCCACAATGCCCGTGTTTTATTCACCCGTTCCTGAAAACATCCAGATGGGTCTGTCCTATATGGGAGGCTCCATGTTCACCAACAACCGCACAGCAGACACCGACTTCACCAGGGAGCAGGAGGACGCGTCTGGTCAGTTTACTGCCTAACGCTGTTAAACAGTAAAAACTGGATGAAATCTAGAGGTTTTGTTACTTATCATTATTTATCATTTATTCCTGGAAGTGTTAATGTAACTAATGTACTGTTTACTGGCATTGATCTTTTTAAAGTTTCTGCAGTAACAATATCTGATATTGTTATTTTTCTTGTAGTGGTCAATGAGCTGGTGTCCCACCTCCCTCTGCAGATGCTGCTCTACTTCAACATGTTTTATTTCCCTTGTTGGTGGTTCTCAGCTGTGTTCATGTTGGAAGTAAAGGTAAGAGTTGGAAAATAAGAAAATACACAAGATGAATTATTTTTAGAAGCTGTGTAACTTAATCAACATGTTGGACATTTTTATTATAAAGAAAGCAGGAACTAATGAATGAGTCATGTATGACTCATTCGTTAGACGTCATATTAAAGTAAATCCTCTTTATTTCAATATCTGTCACATTTGAAAACTTGTTCACTTTGGCGCCATCTATTGGTGACATCAGAGCAGAACTAAGACAGAAAATAAACATGTTTGTTGTTTTTTCATTTTCAGTTCTATCATCTTCCTGGTTACTACCAGGCTCTGCTCATCACTGGGATGATCCTGCTCACCATCATCGAGGTGGTGCGACTGTATCTGGGCTACATTGGGAACCTTAAAGAAAAGGTAACATCCTTTCTGACCAACACACGTGGCTGTTTAAATATATTTCTTGTCTTGTGTGTGTGTGTGTCTGTGTTTCCATGTCTCCGACTGCCTCATCTCTCCATCGCCTCCATCCACCCACACTCGTTGTGCCTCCATCTCTCCTCTGTCACCAGGTGCCAGAGCTGGCAGCCTTCTGGCTCCTGTCTTTCATGTTCCAGCTGCCAGTGCTGCTATTTTTCTTGACTGATGAAGGAATTATCATCCTTCCTCTGGAGAGAGCCGTCCACTCCCTCTACCTCTTCTTCCTCCTGGCCCAGATCTTGGCCTCCTTCCTGGCGCTCAGGACCATGACCAGAAAACTCACCATGCTCTTCCATCTGCGCCAGTTTGGCAAAGTTGAGAGTTTCGGCCACGCGGGGATGAGCCCCGTCTACGGCATGACCCATCGAAGTGTGTTGCCTGTGTCTCCAGGTTATGATATGTATCAAAATTAACAAAGAACAATCCATCTTTAGTTATCAATCAGTTTTCAGTTTGGGATGTTTGAAACCTTTAATCTTCCTGAATCTGCACATTTAAATCTAGTTAATCATCAGACTTCAGTCTTCACTAAATATCACATTTTGTTTTTATTTCAGTCTGACAACGTCTGAGAATCTCTTGAGTTGTTTAGCAGCAGAGAAACTTACATATGGCACCTTTAAGTTTCCCAGAATGCCTTTGAGTTAATGTAATCAGCTGCTTCATTATGAGCGTTTAAACACAGAAATCCAGTTATTTTGTTTGTATATTTGTGCCAAATCTTTCCTGATCACTGGTTTAAAGAGACAGACATAGAAAGAGGTTTTTTGCTATTTGATTTGAAGAAAATAAAAATAAAAACACTTAAAGCCAAATTTTGACATTTGTTGTTGCTGCTGTTAAAAAAAACCACATCTTACCCCCACTCTAAATGTCAGAACCTGATGCCACGTCAGCCGTGGACTTGACACGAGAGATAGAAGGAAAATGCACCATCAAACAACAAAATGGGCTCAGAAATATGAGGCGGTGCTGCTTTTATCACATGGTGTTAGAGCGTTTCTTTTCTTTTTTTTCCTCTTTAATGATGATGGATGATGGCGGCTCCGGTGTTGATGGAATCGAATTGTTTTAGCAAAGGTAGATTCAATTTTTCACCCATTTCACAAGATTAGTGTTTTTGAAACTGTTCATGTGAGACACACATGAAATTTATTCCATTTATCTTTAAATTGTTCCTACAGTTTATAATATCACAGCCACTGTTTGTCAAGAAGGATGCAGGGATCACGTTTTTTAAAACCTGTAAACCGGTAAAGAGTTTGGACCAAACTGCAGCAGAATTGTGTTAAATATTTATGACCACACTGTGGCAGTCAGTGACCAAGAGAGGAACGGTGAGTGTTTGACAGTGCTGCAAAGTCCAATGAGAACAGATTATCATGCAGCACATGTCCTGACCAGGAAACCCTCTGGTAGGAGAATAAAGGTTAGGCTTGTCCACGCTTGAAAACGATGTACCGTTATATAATATAAAACTCCACGGTCTTGTCTACATGAAAATCGATTTCACGTTTTGTTGTCTACACCTCTTTTTTCTCACGACTACAACCAGTTTCTGGTGCTCTATTCTATTCTATTATGTTCTGTTCTTTTCTTTGTTGGTGAGAAAATATTTCAGAGAGTAGTGAACACAACTACTTCAACAAGCTGGTTATGTCACAGCCACAGTGTCTCAGTTTCTCACATACTATTTTTTTTTTTTTTACTCTGCTCAAATTTCAAATTCAGAAAAACAAAAAAGCTGCAGTGGCTGCTGCACCATTCATGGAGAACAGAGAAACAACAAGCAGAGAGGAGGTTTTACTACTTTATGTAGAAGTTGATGCTGAACAGGAAAGATGCCCTAACAATGAATCACATGTTCCTGCAAAGAAAACAACAACAACAACAACAACAACAACAACAACAACTGTTTTTTAGAAATGTCGACTGGTTGTCTGCAGAACCTGAAAACTGAACCGGTTTAAATAAATTTACCTTGACTCGTTGACCACCAACACTTATCTTAACTTTTACCTGTTCAACCTTGTGAGGTGTAGACACTGTATCTGGTCACATTATGTCGTATTAGATTACATCAGTTATTCTATTGAATGAGGTACATATGATCATGTGTCATATGAATGTGTGTCTACATATTTATTAATGATTTCATTCAGGACATTTATTCACTGTACAACAGAAAGGACAAAGCTCCTGATGCAGTGAAGTGGTTTCATTTGACACTGTGAATGTTGTGCATGAAATAGTTTTTGAATTTCTTTTCCCTGAAGGATTTTATATATATATATATATATTTATCAACATGTGGGCTGGTATTTACAGAAACAGACGTTTCCCTCTCTCTGTTTTCATTTATACAAATCTGCATGAATCTGGCATCAAGATCTATCATGAGTCAAACCCGTAGGTGGCAGTGTAACAAGGTCACGTTAGCCAATCAGAGTCGCTCACCTGGTGTTGATGCGTTTTGAAAACTTAAAACTCAGTTTTCCGTCGTCTACATGCAGACGTGAAAACAGTGTTTTCCCCAAATCTACACTTTGTCCGGAGGTTTCAGAAATAATCGTTTTCAGTGATTTAAACTTCTGTTTTTATGTGAATGAAAGACAGAAACTCGTGGTTATATCATCGTTTTCCAGATCCGTGTAATTTCTGATCATTTCCAGCAGAATCAAGAGTTTTCAGGTTCACCAGGATCAGGATTTTTCCATGTAACTCACCAGCTCCTCACAGGGTTTATATTTATACTGAGGATGAGTTTCAGCTGCAGGTGATCAGATCCTGTTCAGACGTCTTATCATGAACATACTCTCTAACATCTCCGTTGTGAAATAAACACAAACATCAGATTCTACTACTCTACTTAGAGACAGAAAGAAAAGATTGTTTGTCTTCAAGTCTTTTTTTATTATGTTTGTCCTCTTCGGTGGTGATATAAAACCAAAGTGAAAACTAATAAAATCCAAAGAATAAACAGGAAAATGAGACAACTTTGTAGAAACCTTATCTCTAGTGAAGCTGTAGGTATCTGGTAGAGCTGTGATTCTCATTTGTGAACATTAATTATACCAATAGATCACAATTAATCCTGTCATGTATTGATTTATTGTAAATGCTTCTCAGAATATGTTTCGATATCATCTCTCCTCCTCTAACTAATATTCGTGTGGTCAGTGGAATCACAGTAACAAAGAGGAATAAGACTCCTGATGACACATGTCTCTGACGTGTCGTATCTGAGCTCTGCGTTCACACTCCTCATTCTCCAGAGAGTACTATATATTCACAAGGATACTTGAACCCATTCAGAGTGTCCTGTATCCAGCTTTAATAAGTATGAACTCTATTAGGTTCTGAAGAAGGGGAAGATTAACCAGCTGGTGGTAAAAAAAGGAATAGAAATTCCCCCTGGAGACTCAGTGGTCACATCTGAAGCAGCTCCTCGCACCTTTCGCCTTCATCAAATTACCTTTCTGTGCTGGAGTGTGGTGAATAATGGCCTTGGATAATCTGAGGGACATAATGTTCTCTATCTTTCCAAACATATTGTTTCCATCATAAGTTTTTTTTAGCATCCTTTCAAACATGTACTGTGACTTCAGCTCAAGTTTTCTTCTTCTCATCTTTTCCACAGTAACATTGGTGACCTGACTTCATTATGATTTGGTGACGCTGCGATGTTGTCGCACAATGTGAGTGAGTGACGAGGTTTGTGCTAAACATCCGTGGGACGTAATATCCCCCCTTGTTCCAGTAATCCCTCCTGGTGAAGAGCTCTGCCAGAGCTGCCAGATGTATGGAAACATTCCCATCGTCTTAATGTCAGATGATTTTACAACAAACCTCAACTCAACTGAAATGTTGCATGATGATGCATGAAACTTTCTTACTTAAATTATTATCTTATACCACTTATACCTATAGGCTCATACCATTACATCCTGTTTACTGGACCTTTATTTCAATTTTATTTTTTTTCCTTGATGCCATAGGCCTCCTGTTACCTGTTCCTTCTTTATGATGAACAAGGGAACTGTAGTTTATTTTAACAGCCCCCCATTGACCATCTTGCTGCCATAAATACTAAATAATTATCTCCACCACTGTGTTTTAATCCACATCTGAAAATAGTCACCGATAACTGCTCTATTTACTCCCAATTCACTAACATTTACTAGAAAACTACAATGTCCAAGGGAATTTACTGTGTTTATTTGAGGCTCTTTTTATTTGTCAGGAAGTATCGTTTCTCAGCATAACACACTTTGTTTCAGGGGGATTTGTTCTTATAAAAAATGAAAAAATAGATTTATCACCACCTTTATCCTTAAATCTTCCACTATCTGACCTTGTAGACCAGTTGTTTTTTTTATTTGGATTTTTAGAAATGCAACATTTGAACTCAGGGTCTATTTCACCATGAATACGAGCTTCATAAGTGGTTAAAAAATGACAGTTTAGATACGTTTGGCTGACTGCCCCATTTACTTTCATTGTTAACTATTTGGTTGTGAAAACAAAAGACGATCAAACTGGATATTACTTCAACCAACGTAACATATCTGTTGAGGGGAGTTTGACTCATATTCATGATGAAATAGACTCTGGTTCATGTTGCTATGAACCGTCACTTTAAATGTGAAACACATAATAATCAAATAACTATAGTTAATCGCTACTGTCACTGGAGTGACATACATGAATCTCAGGACATCGTCCACCATGTTCTTCCAACATATGGTGACACAGTATTTTAATTCTAATCTTTTTAATGATCTCATTAAACCAGTGAGGCCTCCACAACTGACCCACCTCTGAAGCCTCCTGCTATTTGTCCATAACCTGTTTCCATGAGCAACTGCAGGATAAATACTGCCAAGAATATCCAGAGCCTCGGTGGTTCAGACCTGCGGGAGCATCAAGCTGTGAGCCTGTCGTTAAATCCTCCGGGACGCTGTTCAATCTTTCCTACTCATTTCCCCTGATAGAACAGGACTTGGCATCTGCAAAGAAATGGTAGCAATGATAGTTGATGGAAACACGTATATATGACTTGATAATTTGATGCCATTCTTGTGACCCAGCCCACTTCAGAATGAACAGGAGTGCCTTGTAGGGTTATAGAATACATATTGCCCAATTACTGAGTCTAAAATGATGTTGGGCCATGAAATTTAAATCTCATTCATAAGCTACTTATATTGTCTCCACCTTTACAGCCAGCGGGATCCGAACATCACAGTGGCAGGAAGGGATATTGAAACTCAGACTGAAATTGGCAGCTGGATATTTTCAATTTGGGTCTGATTACCTGGGTGAGAGGAAATGACAGGGCAATTCACATCTCCCAGTGGTTTAAATGGCCACTCACCATACAGTACAGATGAATATTTTATCAGCAGCAACAGTATTAAATCTGCAGCGCTTGATGACACAGGGGAATGAACTGCCTTTAGAGCAAACAACATGAAGGCAGTTAGATGTAGTTTATGTTGGTGTTTTATTTTATTATAATTCGAGAGCGATTTTGAATGGAGCCGCTTCAGTTTTACCCAGATTTGTTCTTTATTTGTCAGGAAGGTTTGTTTCAGTCTGGGAGCTGGAATTCATATAAATATTTTTAAAAGCTCAGAGCTCACGATTTGATGTAAAATCAACTCGAACTCACACTTAAATGTAAATTCTGTCTCTACTTTTACTTTAAAAATAGAGTGTTACTGAATCCTTGAATTATGACGACTTTATGTAAATTCTGACCTAAAAAAGGGACAAGATTTTAATGATCTGTTATTGAGAGATAAGGACTTTGACTGGAGGATGGTGAGTATAGTGTAGCTGTTTATGATGAGCTGAACAGATGTCCTATATACTTAAACTAAAACCTCACAGACTATGTGAAGTCAGGAAACCTGAAGAGAGACTGGTCAACACATCACAACTCAAAACTATTATATATTATAATATTATATTATATATAACTACTATATATAACTAATATTGCCTTTTTCCGTGTTATACATACTAAACAGAATATTTGGAAAATGAAAATGTCAACAAAACAAGTTATCATGTTTTTGAAATCCAGATTTCATTTTGCACTTTGAAATTAAAGCTTGCAGAAATTCCTCACAGATACAAGAGGGTTTGGAGTTTCCAGTAGATTCCTTGTAAGTTTGTAAACTTTTCTTAACAGGAAAGTGGTTAACTTGAGTTTAACTTGAGTTTAACTTTGTTTTGTCAAACTGCAGGTTCTGTATAAATTGTTTTATTGGGTTCTTATATGATCAGGGCTTCTTTAAAGTGCCTCTTTTGTGAGATCCAAGTTTGGGAAACTGCCAATAGCGATCCTAAAAGAGGAGACTCACAAGATGTGAATAATTCAGATCTCTATGATGCAGGGTCTTATATGTTAAGGGAATTTTGAAGGGCTTCTGAATTTCAAAACATTTATTTGAAATTCAAATTTATTTTACGTCATTTCAAGTAAGATTGAATCTTTCTTAAAGTGACGGTTCAGAGAAACATGAACCAGAGTCTATTCCACCATGAATACGGGTCAAACTCCCCTCAAGAGATATTTTATATCCAGTTTAATATCCAGTTTGACCGTCTTTTGTTTTCACAACCAAATAGTTAACAATGAAAGTAAATGGGGCAGTCAGCCAAACGTATCTAAATTGTCATTTTTTAACCACTAATGAAGCTCAAAATATCACTTCACTTCAGCAGTAGCATGAATAGGGTCCCTACACATAAACTGAAGTACTGATAACTTAGTAAGTGAACCCAGAGTTTATTAAAAACACTGTTTTACAAGACTTACCCAACGTCTGGTTTTATAACAACTGGTGATGAAGGTTGTTCCACATCAGCAGATTCATTATTTTTCTCTCTTGACAGATGCATCGGCTGGTTGATCAGTAAAATGATGAATCTGCTGACCTGAAACACCCTTCATCACCTTCACCACCAAAACAAGACGTTGGGTTCAAATTTCTCCAGACCATTAAGTTAAAGAATCGTTACATTGAGTTGACTGTTGTTGTAAAATAAGATGAATTGAAACATCACTGAGGAAGAAAACTACTATTTGGAAATACTGACACAGATGTTTGTTTGTAGAAAAGGTCTCTTGGCTCTAATTATTGGACACAGTCAAATGATATGTTGTTAATGTGTGTGTATAAATCATTACATCACCAGTGTATTAAATGAGTAAATCAGATGTATCAGGGAGGATGTGCAACATTCACAGTTTCCATGAAACAAACAAAACTTCTTGGCAAAATAGAAAACCATCTGACTCAGCTCTGGCAGTCGTGGTTGAACAGTTATCTTCTTCTTTGCTCAGGAAAAAAAATCACTGGCAGAAAACAAAGCTCATTCATCCAACCAGCACTAATAGTTGTAAATTCCCTACCAGTACAGATAAAATTTAACTGCACTATAAAAGCCATCCATCTGCCTGTCAAATCCCTTGTCCTTGGCGAATTGTACAAGTAGCAGTTGTTACTGTAACACTTAATGTGTAGGAAACAAGTAGTGATATCTAAAGCAGACAGATACCAGCAGAAGACTGATGGTTATCAAGACTCTGACGCTTCAGTTAAGGGACGAAGGAATGAGATCATGATACGAAGCAGAGAGCAAACTCATCGACTACATCGAAAGCAAATGAAAACCAGAAGAGCACGTACTTACCCTGAGAACTTGCACATGAAGTGATGACTTTAAAACAGAATGTTTGATCCAAAAAACCTTTTGTCCTGAATTGATAAAATGATCTCAGACAAACCGTGATGTGTTACATTACATTACACTAGTTTTTGGCATTGAACTTATAGAATTATATCATGTAAAAGAGTTGTTATATTCCTCTTTGATTCACAGTATCACTGTATTTGCAGCTGCAAAATAATTTGTTGCTGCTTCCACAAGACCATTGATTTAATTTCCCGACGCGTCAATAACTCAGGGCTGGTGAGACAGTAAACACTCTGACCTGTGGTGAGTGAAGTTCAAACAATAAACGAACAGACGACAAAAACATTGTACTTGAGCAGGTGTGAATTATATTTTAGTCCTGTACCTAATCAAAGGGTCTGTCACTGAGTGGGCGGTGGGGGTTAACATGTATCACTCCCTCTCTCTCAAGGACACTTGAACTTGACAACGGTATCGATCTAAAATAACCTTGATTGTTGGAGGGACTCGACATGTGAACCTTTATTTTGTTGCTGGAGAAATGTCGTAACTCCCACGTCAGACAGTTACTTGCAAAAGGAAACTGAAGAAGTTTTTGTCTCTTTTTTTAAAAAAAGAAGCTATTAACAACAGTTCAACAGAATAGTGACTAAAAGTGCATCAATGTGATGTCAGAATAACTGGAAAACTTGTGAACATGTCCTCAAAGTCAAACAACAATCCCCTTAAAGTTGGTAAAAGATCATGTGAACAACACAAGTAGAAGAGTTAGCACCAATGTTTATGAGCTAATAACATGTTTACTAGTGATCACTCATGTCTGTCTGCACCGTTGATAAAATAGTAGACAAACTAGAAAAGGTAGTATTGATACTATAAAGTGGCCTATTGACGTGTTCAATGAAGCCTCGATCGATCATGTGACCTTTGTCTTTTAAAGGTTTTAACAGTCTGTGAAGAGTCTCCCATTACTCTCAGTTACACCCAGGTTAACTAATGATATGTTTGAAGCAAATGACTCCAGAGAATCTTTGGAAATGAAAGGAAAATGTTTTATCCTGGTTCCACAGAGGCTGCTGCTCCACAATAACACTTAAAAACGTCTGAAAAACATGGAAAATGTCCCAATGGTTTGTTACAATATTAATGGCACTAACAGGTGTGATAAACATGGAAATTCATTAGTCAGTTGCCATTTCCCAACATCACACGTCGTTCATTACCTGAGTCTGTCTGAAGTTGTAACACAAGGAACAAAGGAAGGTCAAGACTCGTTCAACCCACGTCCCAACAACGAACTGGTCAGATCTTAATGGTCAAAGATCAACCCAACATTTGATGAACTGATCAAATTTAAAGTCAAGGTCAATGTGACTCTTCATTTTGAGATCTTTAGAGAAGCCTTGAAAAGAATATCTATCTACACTTAAACTGAAGGAAGAACTGTTTAGATTCGAAGGTCAAAGGTCAATGTGACCACACACATTTTTGTCCACAACTGATGCAAATGAGAAGTCATTTATTCCAGTTCTCACTGTGAATGTAACTTCTCAAACGTTATATTTGTGTAGTAACTTCTGTCTGTAGTTTGAAGTATTCTGTTAAATCTCCTACTGTCGCTCCTTCTGTTTGTGGCTATTGATTAACACTTTCTTTGCCCTCAAAAGAAATTTTGATCATATGAGCATGAATATAAATATGAGGCTCATCGAGTGCCTCTGTTAAGCAGCAGAGTTCCACGTCCAAGCTGTTGAAGATGAAGCGGTGGCGGTTCTGCCAGACGTTTGATTCACAAGGGGTTTGAGACGCTTTCTGCCAAAAGGATCGAAGCCTTTGAGATGTTCAGTTCCTGGAGGATAAGAGCAGTTGGTGTATTCGACCAGTGAGATGTAAACGTGCACAAACATCGGAAGACTAATTAATTTTTGAATAATTAATTATTCAGGCAAAATATAACTCATTATCTCTAACTTCCTTTGAAAGTACTTTCACATGGTCTCTGTTTTGGTGTGTTTGCTTTGTTCAGGATAGCGACAGTAGAAGTAGGAGAATCTCCACAGGATCTTGGTGGAAAAAACATGTTTTAAACTGTGATAGTTAGTCAGATGACTGAGCTGCCGCCACGCTGACAAACGTTTGAAGGAAAACATGATGGAGAATGATGACAAGCTTTTGAAAGAGAGAGAGAGAGAGAGAGGAGGAAAAACAACCCTTATGTGAAACTCGATACATCAAAGAGATAAAAGACAGAAAATATTCATCAGAATGTAGAGATTCAAATTTATCCTCAGAAGAGGCCACAACTTCCATCTCTCATGAAATATTTATTCCAGATGGATAGTTTGTAAAATAATAGTTTGTTTGTATTTTTTTTTCACTAAAATGAAACCAGCTGTATTCTACTAAAAATAGATGTATTGATATTCACCTGCTATTAACCTCTTTAAAGCCTCCAGTTAATGTGCCCTAACCATCTCATGCATATTCTTAATGCTCTGCTTAGTATTTTCCACCCATGGGCCACTGGTGAGACTCCTGAGGGGAGAACGGCTTCAATTCAATTAAAACTTGAAGTAGGGTGACTCCTGATCCAATCAAGCTCTTGGCTCCGCTCCATGACCATGACGTGAATAATAATATGAACAGAAACGTGGCAGATTGAAACCTGGCAGGCAGGACACTGATGGAAATTATAACCAGTGAAATAAATTAAACTCTGACCAAGCTGATGTTTGTAAGATGTTTGGCACAATGACAAACGACAGTTTGAAAGAAAAGTTCTGGAGAAAGTTTCCCTCTTATCAGGACCACAATACCAGGACTCAAAAGTACGACTCAGGGACTGGCAACTCCAAAAAATCAAAGTCTGTTGAATCAGAGACAGAGGGTCGGTTCACAAACAGGCAGTCAGAACCAGACAAAGGTACAAAAACTACAGGCAAAGGTCAGATCCAAATAACAGGCAGGCTGGGTCAGTAACGTCAAGTCAAGAACAAAAACTCGGTTTGGACAAACGCTCTCTAGGAACGAGACAAACACACAGACTGACAAAGACGAGAGGGGAGGAGACAATGAGACACAGGTGAAAACAATGAGGGCGGCGACAGGTAAACCCAGAGACAGGAAAGAGAATGAAGGGATGAAGTAAAGCTGACAACACTGAGACAGACAGGAAGTGACAGCAAAACAAAACAAGAAACAGAACTGACAGACAAGACACGACACCTCTAACGTTACGCTGCGTTTGTGCTGCTGATGGAGACAAGAAACGCAACATTAACCAACAGAAAAGAGAAAATTTAAGAGACATTCACAAATGATGATGTATAAATGTGCAGAAAACCAGCAAAATGTGTAACAATGGTGAAAATGATGATTGCAGATCTGCACAGATCATTGACTGGATCGTGTCCATTGTCCAGGACTGAAGTTGTTATTTGTCTTCAAGTTAGAACACAGAATTATCTTAGATGAGGTTTAATTTTAGCATTTAACTTCTAGAGAATAAGACTCAAGACGAACTGTTTTTAATAAGCATCAAATGAGCATGTAGGTACATTATGTTAGCAGTAAAGAATAGATAAGGAGTAATTTATACCAATAATCTTCACTCTTTCTATCTCCACGCCCTCAGACTGCTGCAGTGAAACAGACTGAGAGGTGATGCATGTGAAACTGCAGCTCTGAGGGACTGATGGGGACCAGCAGAGGCTGACGTAGAGGGGCCAGGTACTGTGGATCCCTGGGAATAGTATTGTCTGGGGCCAGATGCTGGTTGGACATGAGGATGTTAAAGTATCAGATGTCAATGTCTCACTGGTCCAACCATCATCAGTCTTTTCTTGCTCCCTCCTGAGTGCTGCAGAGCTGCCTCCACTTTGCTCTCACACGTCTCCAGCCTCAGCCTGCAGCATTTATTTTCTCCCCTTTTTGTCCTTTTCTGAATTAGCCATTGAACTTATTCATTTCAATTCAATTCAATTCAATTTTTATCTATATAGCACTAGTTCATAAAAACATTTATTTCAACACACTTTACATAGAGAAACCCAACATTTCCACAATGAGCAACGCTTGGCGACAATGGAGAAAAAACTCCCTTTTTAACAGGAAGAAACCTCCATCAGAACCAGACTCAGGCTGCATCCGAATCCTTAGTAGTCACTGCTACTACTCCTACTACTCTACCATTACAGTAGTAGCTACTACATATCAACCAGCCAGTAGCAGCACAATTCAGACGTACTACACTGCCGCCATCTTGCCTGTTTTGTGACCCGGATGTTTACATCAACATCATGATTTTGTGGCTTGAAGCGGAGGGTTAGCTACCACGGCTAGTTAGCATCCCAGTCATAGCGGTGACTTTTTACTCACATTGGTGATGTGAGTAAAATGTTTTATTTACTGAACGTTGTGTGTTTGTGTTTTAATGTAGTCACTTTTTAAGGTTTGTATAGAAACGGTTGGAAAAGAAGTTATACGTCACAAGACATCAGACCCTTTAACTGTTCCTCTGTTATCACCAAACAAATTTTAAACAACATTGTAAAAATATCAAAATAATCTCTCCCTGGCCTCTGTCTCCATTCCCATTCACTAACAAGCACATAGATGTGGTTGTTATCACTGTTTACTGTAAGTAATGAATTTATCCCAGTAAGTATCTGATGTCACTTTTAGCAGTCAAAGTTCTTCTTCTTCTGGTTTTCAACCTCCCGGTGACTTCTGGGATAGTGTAGTGTACATCACTTGCATTCTGCAAAATCCTAGTTGAAGTAGTCAGTCATCCAGGAACCTTTCTCCTACTACTGAAAGACACTGAGGTATTCAGACATACTAGATCGTCGCTCACTCATTTTTGCTGCTACGTAGTAGACTAGTAGGGATATTCGGATGCAGCCTCAGAGTGGATGGTCGTCTGAAGAGAGGAGAGAGAGAGGAAAGGGAGGGGACCATACTTAACTATAAGTTTTATCATAAAGGAAAGTTTTTAGTCTAACCTTAAATGTAGAAGGGTGTCTGCCTCCCGGACCTAAACTGGATCTGGTTCCATAAGAGATGAGCCTGATAACTGAGGCTCTACCCACCTGTACGTAGCCTTTTACTAGAGATAGATTGGTCAGACCCAAGATGGACGTGTGAACTAAAGGGAGGACGTCTTTAAACAGCCTGGTTGGAACAGGGTCTAAGAGACAAGTCGTTGGTCTGGATGAAGAAACTGTTGTAGTCAGTTCAGATCTATGGGAGAAAAACTGTCCAGATAAAAATCAGCTGTTACTGCTGATTCTGAGTCTACTGCACTGGGTGAAATATCAGCTCCTGAAGTGGGAAGGAGGTAACTAATTTAATCTCTGATGACAACAATTTTATTTGCAAAAAAGTTCATAAAGTCACTACTGCTGAGGTTTACTGGAATAGACGTCTCCACAGAGCTGTGACTTTCTGTCAGCCTGGCTACAGTGATGAGAAGGAACCTGGGTTGTTCTTGTTTTCCTCAATTATAGAAGAATAAGCCACAGCATCATCAGACAGACACCTACTGTAGTGAAACTGCACCGTTGCACCAGAAGTTGAAATGAACGACAGAAAACTGCAATGACAAAAACATCAATATCAACCAGTGGCGGCTGGGAAGAGCATTTGGGTGTAAAATGTGTCCTACTGCAGCCTGACAGTTACTAATAAAAGGGAAGATTAATTGAGGCTGCATGCTAGCAGGCTAACTTAGCAGACTAACTAGCAGACTAACTAGCAGGCTAACTAGCAGGCTACAGTTTCCCTTTACAACTTGATTAGGAGATATGATTTGAACTATATGATTATGAACAAACTAACGAAACTTAAACAACTCAATAACTTTATGATTAGTATGTTTTATTTACAGTGTAATATGTATAATGTGTAATATGAGCTAGGTAGCGCTCAGGACGGACAGCAGGTTCTGTTGATATGTTTTCATCACTAGATTAGAGCCTGATCTAGTTCAAGTTAGAGTTCATTGCCGATTTATTGTTCGTGTTTTTCCATCGGGTTTTGTTCCTCCTTTGGAGCGCCTTCTGTTCTGTTTTATTTCTTTGATTTCTCCTCCTCCGTAAGGAGCGTTTTTAGTTATTAGCTTCGTTACCAATCACAGCCTGTAGTTTTCCCTCCTAGGAGTGTTTTCTGTTCTTTTATTTTTAGTTCCAGTTGTCTCTCTCCAGAGAGCTGCTGCCCTATCAAAAGTAATTAAGCCTGTTACCTTTTGACAACTGAGTCCTGTTCTGAGTCCCGGCCTGACAAGGGACATGCTGAAAAAGGCGTCTAAAAAAACATGGAGCTTTGTCATGAAAGAGCGAACCGGACGTGCACATTCAAACAACCGAGTCGTAGCAGAGCCCACGCTCGGAGTGAATTAACGAATGTACCCTATGTTGGCTAGTTAGTTGTGTCCATCGTGGATCCGTCGTGACGGTTGTAGCTAGCTAGCTAGGTATCTTACGGTACTTTACGTTAGAAATATTTGTTTAGCCCTAAATTTCTAAAGAGTTGGTTTCTCAGCGGGTGTGTCGCTGAGTGGGGAACATTTATCAGAAACGTGAAGGGGCTGGTGGTGAACCTGGGGCTTTGGTTTGAGGCTACGCTTCTTGTTGCGGACGGTCACCCAGCTGCCCTGGTTTCCCGGCTGCTCGGGAGCTGCTGGGGGAGCTGGAGGTGCTACGCTAGGTCGGCCCGCACCGGCTACCGGTGACTGGCTAACTACGCTAGCATAAGTCCTAGCTTCTATGGTGAGGAACCGTGTCTCTAACTCGCTAAACCTTGCCTCCATAGCAGCGAACAAACTACACTTTATACAAGTACCGTTACTGGTAAAGGAGGCAGAGGAATAACTGAACATCTGACACAGGAGAGAGAGGAGAGGCCATAGTGAAATGATAATATGCTAATTAGCTAGTTAGCTAAAAGTTAGTGCTTAGTGTGAAGCTACATAGAGAGAGAAAATGACCTTAAGTCCTGTAACAAACAATTGTGTGTGAACTTTCTTCACTGAGAAGTAAATATGTAAATAGTTTTTTTTTTGCTAAAGAGAGAGAGAGAGAGAGAGAGAGAGAGAGAGAGAGAGAGAGACAGACAGAGAGAGAGAGAGAGAGAGAGAGAGAGAGAGAGACAGACAGAGAGAGAGAGAGAGAGAGAGAGAGAGAGAGAGAGAGAGAGAGAGACAGAGACAGAGAGAGAGAGAGAGAGAGAGAGAGAGAGAGAGAGAGAGAGAGAGAGAGAGAGAGAGAGAGAGAGAGAGAGAGAGAGAGAGAGAGAGAGAGAGACAGAGAGAGAGAGAGAGAGAGAGAGAGAGAGAGAGAGAGAGAGAGAGAGAGAGAGAGAGAGAGAGAGAGAGAGAGAGAGAGAGAGAGAGAGAGAGAGAGAGAGAGAGAGAGAGAGAGAGAGAGAGAGAGAGAGAGAGAGAGAGAGAGACAGACAGAGAGAGAGAGAGAGACAGAGAGAGAGAGAGAGAGAGAGAGAGAGAGAGAGAGAGAGAGAGAGAGAGAGAGAGAGAGAGAGAGAGAGAGAGAGAGAGAGAGAGAGAGAGAGAGAGAGAGAGAGAGAGAGAGAGAGAGAGAGAGAGAGAGACAGCTGTGAGGGACGACCACCGTCAGGAGGAAGTGATGTAATACGTTACTGCTGTGTGTAGTAGCCAGGACACCTGCCTGGAAAAAGAAAATTTGTGAAGCTGTTTGACCATTAATTGCAGCTATAAGACATAATTTATTTATACGATTATAAGCTGAATATACATTAATGTGTAAACTGTAAAATCTTTGTCGTATCACATCTAGATACGGCTGCTGGTAGAGGTTTTTTTAAAGCTTCTCTCTGTCAGAGTCAAAACAAACCGACTGTGTCTGGAAACACTGCAGGTGAAGAACAACAGCTTTTTAAAGTAACCATTGAACTTCAGGTGTTAATTAGTTTCATGATGCATCAAACCATGTTAGATTAACTATGTTAGGTAACTTCATCCAAGATGAGGATGTTTCATGTCACTGGAGTCTTTGTTAATAAGAAAGATAAAGATATTTATTCTGACGTCTGAACAGGAGCAGAAGAGACGTTGTTTAAAAACTGCTTCACTAAAGTGGCCCTGAGGCTGAAAACACAACAAACAATTCAACATCACCTCACAGGCTGCAGAACCATGTTGAATGAGTCCATACACACACACTCACACTCGACATGCTTTGCATTTTTACTTTACACACAAAACCACAAAGCATCTTCTGAACCTTCGAGTCATTTCCTTCCATTGTGTGTTTGATGCTTGTAGCTGCAGTGATTGTGGGTTGTAGACAGAACCAAAATGGACTGTTTGTTTATTTCTCTTATTTGTTCTAACCACAGTTGGCTACTTTTTAAGACCTGAGGGTAAACAGCAGAGTTGGTTGTGGGTGTGTGTGGATGAAGTGGATAAAACATTAAATATCTGCTACGAATTATAGCTGACCCTGACTAAATGCATTGGGAGCTGACTAACCACAGGAATGTGTTAACATCGATGGTAACATCATCAGTATACAAGTTGTCTGACAGCAACAAACCGGTTGAAGCCAAATTGTTATTTCTTTCTCTCAGCGTCTTAATAAGGTATCGGTTGCATCCTGTGCTCTGGCCCAGGGAGCGAATCATCTCGTTCTCTGCTCAGCTGCTTGTTGGAGAGACTAGAGTTAACTGTTAAAATAGATATGGTTTGTGCTATGAGCAGCATATATTTTGAATGTGTAACACAAAGCCTCATATCTGTAGTCGCTCTGTAATCCTTCAGACCGTGTCCTGCAGCCCTGTGCTGCAGAGGTCTTAGTAGCAACATCTACTAAAACTTCTGCAGCACGGAGCTGTTGAGCCTCTGAGTCTGCGGTGGTGGGATGTGGTCCATCCCTGCAGTGGATGCTGATTTGGTTGATGGCCACAGGCAGGCGGAGGGTCACGTCTCCCGGTGCTGACGTCCAGGTTCCCTTCATTTAAGGCATTATAGACAGCTTGTGAAATTGACTAACCGTGGCCTTTCGCTTGCTGTGACCTTAAGCTTTCAATTAAGAGCTTTTTAAAGGTGAAATGATTTGGCATTTTTCCAAACGTAACTCATTAGGCACAGAGCACCTTTATTTCAGCCGTTTGTGTGAATAGAAAGTTGCAGCGTCTGACAAATGAGCAGCGTCTCTACAGTTTACAGAACTTTTTGTTAAGTCTTTTTGTGCAGATTTCATCTGCACTAACGTCTGAGTTTTTCTCAGGACTGTTGCTCTGTGCAGTTTTACACTTTATTGCTTTTTTGTACCACAGGACCTCACACACAAGATGTGAAACACTGTTTAGGTCTGAGGTCTTTTGTCAATCAATCGACTCTTCTGGTCGTTGACAAACTCGTCAGAAACCAACAGAGGTGTGTGACAGTCTGATTAAACTCTTGTTTTCTAGCGTTTCTTTACCACTACTGAGTTAAACAGACATAGTGTTATGTTGGTGAGGCTCCTGGCTGTTGTTGCACGGGGCTTAGAAAGAGATGTTCAGCCTCTTTAGTGACACAACAACACTGTTTACTTTGACGTTAGAAATCTGCCCTGATCACTTAGTTTATCAGCTGCCTGGCCAGGCTCACCGCTACCACCACATCTCCACTAACGTAGACACTGTTTGATTCATTTATTAACAACTGACGTTAACTCAGAGACTCTAACAGGAGGATATAGGTTCACATGTGATGGAGTTCAGCTTTAAGTTGTAGTTCATGTTGTTCCTCTTGCCTCATGTATGACAGAAGAAAACTACACCCTCTGCTGTATGACAAAAGCACCACAAAGACACAATGTTTTCTGTTAAATCTCAACTGACAAGCTCATTAAATCCAGCAGAGCTACAGTCAGTACATTGGCTCATCAGCTGAAGTAAGTAACGTTTTGGTGAGAGTTTGTCATATCTCAGTAACGTAGCCAAACTGGACATCTGTGATCTGACCGGCGAAGACAGAAAAACCCACGAGCTGCTCCACCTCCTTGTCAGAAAGAACCAACATTAAATAAATAAACAAGTAAATAAACAATAAAGGGAGGGTATAAAACTTGAAAACCTCTGGCAGCTGCAGCAGAGTGCTCCATCTGCTCCCATCAAGTCCGGCGCTGATGACATCAAATAGGTCCCCAGGTCCTCGCTGGTATGAGCAAACTGGTCTTGACCTCAGGGTCAGTTGTGAATGACATCTCTTCTTGGCAGGAAATGTAACATTGTTTGATTTCCTGGAAGTCGGCTGATTACCGTCCGTCTCCTGAGCTGCCAGCATGTCGGACGTGCCGCTGACGAGAGGTGGGAGGGACCGGCAGGCTGAGCCAGACAGGCGTGGTGCTGAGGTGACGGGTGATTTCTAGATGATAGCTGGCTGGAGATGAGCTGTGTTCATGTTTAACTGCAGGCAAACGTTATGCCTCTGCTCTGGCAACAACTGTGGCCTGGGTTATGTTTACAGGTCGTCCATCTGTCAGTCTGTCTCATATCAACAACACCGGGAGGGAATCCTTTTAGACTTGGCACAAACTTTCACATGGACACAATGATGACTTCATTAAAACTTGATGGAAGAATCCTTTGATGGCACAAACCTTCAGTCAGGTTCAAGGATGAAGTGGTTAGATTTCATTGGCCAAAGGTCAAAGCTGAGATTTTTTTTTTTTACTTGCAGTTTTTCGTTCAGGCTTTAGAAAGAAGCTTGACTCTACATCCAATGATTTATCTACACTTTGCTTCACCTTAAGCAAAACTTAAGTTTTCATATTGAAGATGTGTTTAGACGGAGAGGGAAGATGATTCTTCCACCTTATTCTTTATTTTAAAAAGTGTGTGAATGTACAGAGATGAAAGGGAAAACCACACACACACAATGTATGATTTCTTTCTGTATATACAGATACAACAGCTGTTGTTAAGTCATTTAGAGATGTTGATTTTGTGGTGGAGGTTGAACAATGGCTGCTGCGTGTCTTCTTTGTGTGGAACAAGCACATAAAGTCTTACATCTCAAGTATAAAGACAGTTAAGTGGATTTAGTTTACAGAGATGTGAATCTATGTTGAGGTCAATGCCATTGATCACCCTGAACTTCCCTAAATGGCTTTAGTTTTCTGTGCCTTTGTTTATTATTGATCACCATGGAAGATGTAATGACTCAGGAAAAAAAAAACTCACTTTCAAACAATTCCCACAAAAAGATAAATTATTAATAAGCTCAGAACCCCGGTTTCATCTACGGAGGCTAAACAGGCTCATCAGTAATGGATGAGAAATGTTTCCATTTTTCCTGCCTCTGCTGTGAGAACCAGTATTTTTAATCACTGGCACTCCATGGGAAATCATAGTTGCCCTGATGTGACTGCTAATGTCCCTGCTGAAAACAATGCGATCTGATGCTGCTCGGGTACAAATTACAACAGTGCTGTTTCAGTGAGAAGCTCTGCCGCACATATCACTAACAAGTAATCTGTATGCATCATGGGCAGTCTAAAATCATGGTGATTGGCAAACACTACAGACGGTCCCTTGTTGATTAACTTAGTTGGATAGTGTGAATGTGTTCAGCACCTTATTGGGGAATGGTAATGATCTGGTGCGCTCAGACGCCGGGAGGTTGAACTGACTGAGATGAGAGTGCACAGCCTTTAATTTAGAGATTGAACTCCACCTTGAAACCATTACTTTGCTAACATTTGCATCAACATTTACTGTTTGCAAACAAATACACGCCACCCACCTGACAAGAAAACAATCAAGCAATTAGAAATTATTAGGAGTCCATGCAGCGAGAGCTGCAGGAATCCTGTTCATCAGATTGTTGCGATTATTATTCTTCAGCCATAAAAGTATCTGACCAGCCCAAACTACACGGCCCACACACCAAACCTCATGGTGCTCCACTGTCCCATGGTGTCATGACACATGACTGATGCTAGGTGGCGCTATGATGAGCTATTCACATGTTGGCTCATATCTCAAGAACCCTGATCCCTAGAAACAGTTTTTTTTTTTCCTTTGATTTCTTGGATTGTCCAGGTACGAGCTGGTGACCATCCAGGGTGGACCCTGCCTTCGCCCGTGAGCAGCTGGGATAGGCTCCGCCCCCCCAAATTATTGATTATTGATTACAAAGTTACTGTCCAATGATTTTTCACATCATGACTCCTGTATGTCGTGAAGTATTGACCCAAACGTAATGAAACTTAATTTTTTTGATTGTAATAACATTGTGTCCAAACAAGTCTTGTTAAATTCAGCCCATAGGGGGCGCTACAAAGGCAACATGTCTATATCTCAAAAACTGCCAAAACAAACTTAATATAACTTGACAAACAGTCTGTGGAAGACTTTTTAGATGCTCACTGTGTTTTGTAAAATGTGATCAACAGCAGGCGCTACAACTACAACTCACAAGACTTTATTTGTTCCACATTGGGGAAATTCACAAAAACACCACAAAGTAGTTGGATTTGAACCTTCACCTGCAGAGAAATTACAGATTTTATTCAGAAACTTAAACCACTAGAACCTGTTTCTTGGTCTGTTGTCGTCCAAACTCCACGAAACTTGACACATGATGCTTCAGATGTCCTTTGAAAACAAACCAAATTCTGTTACATTTGGTAGCTAGGTGGCGCTATAGTGAGCTGACTGATGTCTGGCTGAGAAATGAAGTTTTTTCTCTTGGATCATCCTGCTTCCAGTGCACCAGGCCACACCCATTTCCACACCCACTGGTCCACAGGTGGCGCTACAGCGGCGAGCTGCATGGATCCTTTATGATCGTTTGCAATCTTCTAGTTTGTGTTGTTCTTTTTTTACATGTATGGATACTGTCGTCGTAATTTGCTTTTTATGGATTCAGAAATCCAGAGAACAAACTTTTATTTGCTCCCTAATTTGCTGCCTCACGTAAATGAATTCGATTACCACTCGACACTATCGACTTAGCCCTACTGCTTATTTAGTTATGGTGACAGGAAAATATGCTAAATTGCCCTTTTCCGTTTTTGAAGCTGTAACGAGATTAACAAAACTTCCTCTGCGGGTTTGAATTGCTTTTATTAAGGTTCTATGACGGGTATTTTTTAAACCTGTCCTCGTGTCCTCTCTCTGACACCCACTGGGCTCATTCCATCCAGTTTTAACTCATATTAAAGAACTGTGTCAGCTCATGGCTTGTTCTCTTTAAGCAGCATTAATGAAAAGCCTTTAAGCTTTACGAGGGAGAGAAATCATCCCTGGCGATATGCAGAACTTCAGTAAACTCCTGATGCAATGGTTCTCCTTCTGAACTCTGTCGTTGAGTAATAAAGTAACGAGTCACTGATCTCGCTGAGGAATCTGGGATAAATCTGGTGTTTCTCCTTGAAAAACAAAGCTTTTTATTTTGTCGTAGTAGCTCCTGCTGACATGTGCCTCCTTTTCTTCTTCTGCGGTCTTGATTGATGCGTTGATGTGGAAGTTAATTTTCTGACCTCTATTGATTATCCGGTCACTGTAATGGGTCGCTGGTCACCGTTCAATGATGTTTTTTTTTCTCTCTCCTTATTTTGTTACACACAAACACAAACACACACAAAAACAAGATGAATGCCATGCCAGTTATTTCCTTTTGATTACCAGTGTTCACCTTGAGGCGTTCAGTAGCTGATTAATGTTGAGACAAAAAAAATGAAATACTTTTCCTATTTCCTTCCCCCCTGGGAGCAACAAAACTGCTACTCATTCCACCGAAGGCTGTTGTTCTTTTGAAAACATCAAGTTGAAACAATGTGATAAAAAACCACAGAAAATAATCATCATGAGTGATCAATTCTCTTCTCGTGACATCTGTGCAATAAAAAGTCCTCTAGAAGCTGCTCTACTAATCTTTATCTGGGGACTCTCTATATGAGATATTCTTGAATAAGAATATTAGATGTGATTTATTTCCAGCAATTAAATTGCTTCTGTTTGAAAACATGTATGATATGAAGGTCAGCACGCTTCAGAGGAGCTTAGATGTTTTCTTTCAGTAACATGAAACGTGAATCATGACTCCATGGATGTGTCTGTCAATGATGGAAGTTCATTCTTTAATTTTTAATTGCATATGGAGACTTGAGAGATATGAATGTTTTTGCATGAAGTTCATAAAAAGACACACATCAGGGGGCAGACATTGGCAGCTATGTAATGTAGTCGACAGGCATTTAGGAAACACATTTACAAATTTAAACTAATCACCTCTGTCTACAAACGTGACCTTTGACCTTTAACCACCATGTGTTTGTGAACATTTGGTCCATATGATTTGTTTTTTTTTTTGAGATCACTGTGACTTGTTTCTCCATAGTCCAGGTCAATGAGTCCTTCCATAGTTGTTGGAGGCAAAAATGTGTTTTCTGACGTCACAGAGAGCTCGACCTTTGACATTTACATCCAAATCTAATCAGCTCATTCTTCCAAGTAAACATTTGTACCAAATTTAAGAGTATTCCCTTGAGGCTCTCTCTCTCTCTCTCTCTCTCTCTATATATATATATATATATATATATATATATATATATATTGAATTCACAGGAATGAGACGCACGACAACCTGATAACATAAAACCTCCAGCTATAACTGACGCTGCCGTGGAGACGTAAAAAACATCTCAAGGTGATGCTGACATTTCAGAGCCAAACCTTTCCAGAGGGCTTCTTTCTTTTCGAGGTAAAAACCATATCACTCGTGCTCTGTGACATTTTTACATTGGAGTTTTAAAGGTTTATATATTTGTTTTATTCATGTTACTTGTTTCAATAGAGATGATGTGAACCAGTTCTTCTAGCAGCCTGACATCATATTTAAACATAGTTTTCAAGTCTTCAAGGTTTGTAGCATGTTACTGTGATATAATATATAAACTGTTTCATGTTAATGTTCAAAAAAAAAAAGACCAAAACTCTACGCATCAACGTTCTAACAATTTCTTCAAAGAATTAAAATTCCTTTCAGAGCTTGTTTGGATGAAACTCAGTTCTGGGACACAAACCTTTTACCTCCTGGCAGTTGGAGACGTCCCCTAATCTCCTCTCACCACCCACTTGCATTTTCGGCAGCTTTAGGATGGAACACAAGACACAACACACAGCACATCATCACAACATTTACTGGCTCAGAAAGGCTCTGATGTTTCTGTTACAAATAATGAGAAATCAAATATATGTGATAATATTGTGAACAGCCTGACTCATGAAGTGTCTTCACTGGATTTTAGTCTTGGATTTCTGGCTACCAAAACACAGGCAACGGCAAAATAAAGTAGTGGTCATAAAGTGCAGATTACAACAGCAAATGGGAAAACACAACCACAAAGCAGGAGACACAGGATGAAGAATCATCACTGAGCCCAATCACACGTTAATGGCTTTGTGTGTTTAAGCTGTTGTTGTCTTTTGCTTCCCAAAGGTGTCAGATAATTACATATACTGTACATGGTTGATAGATGATATCTCCCAGACTAGAGCTCCCTGACTCTGACATAAGAGATTTAAAAGAGGGAGATTTTCTCAGGTTATATCTGACAGATGAGGCTCAAAACGCTCTGCTGAGCCAGAGGGGCGTCTCAGGAACGAAGGAAAACCCCCCGGATTCAGCGAATCTTAAAAAAATCCATTCCTTTCTATGGATTTCAATCTGAAATGTCAAGATGTCAATCAATACCACAAAACTGATCCCCCCACCTCCCCATCCCTCCGCCTCTCATAGAGTCATCTCAAGCTCGGCGTAGGAGGATCTGACAAATCGAAAGTTATTCCCGGACACATCAGCCGGTCCGTATATGAGTTTTATTTGTGTGAAATACTGTTCCACAGACATAGAAGAACATCAGGTGGAGTCGATGAACAGATATCACATGGTCAATAAACATTTTTGCAAGATCCAAAGACGAGTATCAAAGTACAATTCAATGGAAATATAACATTCAATAGACTATCAACAAGTTCATACAGCTTTGTTTTTTTTTTTTTTTATTTGTAAAAAGAAAATAAATATTAGTTTCCATCTGGTGACAAATAATAAACCCATGATTAGTTTGTTCTTATGTCTCTGTATAATGTTAAAATAATAAAATTATCATTGTAACTTTATTCCCTGTGAAAACGTCCCCTTGTTGAACGATATGATGAGTTAATAATAGAAAATAAACGAGACTGCGTCATCTGTCCATCACTTTATATTCTGCTCCGTCACGTTCTGATCACAAAAATAGATAAATCTATGATAAAGTAACTTTTTATGTCTAAAAACGATATCTGGGAATGGATGAACAATCATGGCGGTGAGTAGTTGTTGTTGTTGTTGTGCATTGAAGCACGTCTTAAAGTGCAAAAAGGAAACAAAGGTATTTGTTAACAAATGGGCTTTTTTTTCTATTTTTTCCCCTCGTCACAGACTTCTTGACAGTTTTGACAAATTGCCCAGGTGCATCAGATAATCATTATCTGTCCTGGCTCCAGGCGATAGGGTAGTCTAATTTTGTTGCCTCTGTGACATTCTGCCTCTTTTGTGAGATCCAAGTTTGGGAAACTGCCAACAGCGATCCTAAAAGAGGAGACTAAGATGTGAATAATTCAGATCTCTATGATGCAGTGTCTTATTTTTTAAGGGTATTTTTGAAGGGCTTCTGAATTCCGCAAAATTTATTTGAAATTCAAATTTATTTTACGTCATTTCAGGTAAGATTGAATTTTTGTGACGGTTCAGAGCAACATGAACCAGAGTCTATTTCACCATGAATACCATTCAAACTCCCCTCTAGTGATATTTCACATTGGTTGAAGTAATATCCAGTTTGACCGTCTTTTGTTTTCACAACCAAATAGTTAACAATGAAAGTAAATGGGGCAGTCAGCCAAACGTATCTAAATTGTCATTTTTTAACCACTAATAAAGCTCAAAATATTACCAGCCAATAGACACATTGGCTGGTGGTTGTTGATGTGGAACATCCTTCATCACCAGCTGTTATGAAAACAAGACGTTGTCTTGTAGTGAAGTGATATTTTGAGCTTTATTAGTGGTTAAAAAATGACAATTTAGATACATTTGGCTGACTGCCCCATTTACTTTCATTGTTAACTATTTGGTTGTGAAAACAAAAGACGGTCAAACTGGATATTACTTCAACCAACGTGAAATATCACTAGAGGGGAGTTTGACTCGTATTCATGGTGAAATAAACTCTGATTTCATGTTGCTCTGGACGTCACTTTAAAGTTCAGCTGATCAGTAAATAATGAGTTAAAGATACCATGGTACTTGTACCAGTTTCTTAATAACAGTTAACGATCAGTTGTGAAGTCACAGATTCCTCAGAGCTTTGGTTGAAGTTAGTTTTTATGTACAATACACATGAACAGTGACAAACCAGACCCAGATGCATGCACGACGATCTAAACTACACCCACTCAGGTTCACGTGGTGCTTCACAGATATTTAATGTTTTATTGCAACAGTTTTACACCATTTGGCCTCAGTCTGACTCTTCCACGTGCTGGGAAAGATATTTGTGTTTCATTGAAGAATATAGGATCTTTAGGCTCTTTGTTTGAGCGTCTGTTAAATTGACAAAACCTAAATTTGAAAAGTGCTATAAAATGTTCTCTGACCTCAACAGTTAATAGGTCCATTATGTTCTTTAAGATTTATCAGTTCAAAGCTTTGTAACATGACTATTTTACATACAGTTATTGCTCTGTAGCAACACATCCAGACGAAAAAACTGAAACTAAAAAAACATAAAATCATTCCTGCATGTTTGTGTCCTCCACTACCAGCTAGATCAGCTTTGATGCATATTCTTTAAAAGGGTGTGTGATGCATCTTGATGTTGTTTGTGAGAGATGATCATCAGGCGCCTGAACAGGCAAAAGGTCCGTAGCTTAGCAATCCAGAAAAAAATCATAATTTGTTCTTTTTTGTTTAGTTTAGTTTTTTTGAAACCAGCGTGTACTAAAGCAGCCCTTCTTTTTCATGCAGTTGTATGCTTTACTTTTACTTGTGATTGCTGATACCCTGCACCACAAATATTTGCTCACAGTTGTCATTAAGTAACTGAAAACAGCTGTTACACAGTCATAATGATTAATACATTGAAAAGTACTTTTACAAATGTGTCAAGACGACTGTTTAAATCCATGCATTTCATGCATAGATGATGGTCACGTTCTGAGGCCCCTGTGAAGAGAGTTGAGTGTTTGCTATGTGTCCAGTCAGTTTCTCTGTCCATTCAGACCTGAATGTCTTTCAGGTCTCTTTCTGAATATCTTTCAGCTCCACGCTGCTGCCTCCAGAACCAACAAAACCACAAACCATCCACACAATCACATGCTTCTCTCTGCAAAACCCTATTACCTCGTTCCTTCTTATTCCCAAGTGGTTTCTGAACAATGTTGCGCCACATACAATAAGAAGGAAAAAAAAGGAAAAGAAAACAGAAACTTTCCACCTTCAGAAATACATTTTCTCCTCCAGCATCCTCACAATAATTCACAGATTTCTTTCAAGTCGTTTTTATAATAAACCGCATGGTACACTGGACAAATACAAAACTGGACAGTCACTACACTTCTCTCTAGAGCTGCCACCATACTGAACGCAACACGGCTCAAATGCACATAGCTATTGAATACTAAATGTTTGTATTACGAAGACTGATATGTATAGTCAACTGTCCTCTTTGTGTGTGAGGTCCTGTTGTCGTTGATATTCACGTCTGTCTCCAGTTTAGATTCCTGCACGTGTCTCGTCCTCGGTGACTCGGTTTCTCTGCAGTTAAGCCTGTTTGTTTTACAGCTGTGTGATTGTCTGTGTTTCTATTGTGTGTGTGTGTGTGTGTGTGTGTGTGTGTGTGTTAATCATTATCTCTCAGTCATTTGTCTGTAAGGCAGCCTTTGGGTGGTGGTCAAGGCTGAAAAATTGCCACAGCTCCTATTTCATGCCACTCCGCAGCACTTGATTGGCTGCAATGAGCATGACGCTGATGATGAAAGCGATGGCGAAGGCGCATATCAGACTCTTACGCACACAAGTTTGCTTGACTTGCTGCGTCGGGCTGGAACCTGTTGGAGATGACAAGAAAAACAAAAAGACGTGGGAGGAGAAGAGAGAAAAGAAAAGAAAAGAAAAGAAAAGAAAATGAGCTGAAACGTCCATCGACTCAGCTGTTATTTAATGCTTCAGTGATACCTGATAGTAATTTACGAATGAAAGAACTCATCACAAAACTTCACAACTACATGAACATGAATTAGAAAGGATGAACACAACCAAGGAAATGTGTTTTCACACCTGTAAGCTGCGTAACTGCATCTAGATTGAAATGTTGATTGGTGTTTTTTGGAGCAGCAAACAAATGGGAACCTGACTGGCATGGATGGATGATGGATGGATGATGGATGATGATGGATGGATGGATGGATGGATGGATGGATGGATGGATGGATGGATGGATGGATGGATGGATGGATGGATGGATGGATGATGGATGGATGGATGGATGGATGGATGGATGGATGGATGGATGGATGGATGGATGGATGGATGATGGATGATGGATGATGGATGATGGATGGATGGATGGATGGATGATGGATGATGGATGATGGATGGATGGATGATGGATGGATGGATGGATGGATGGATGGATGGATGGATGATGGATGATGGATGGATGGATGGATGGATGATGGATGATGGATGATGGATGATGGATGATGGATGATGATGGATGATGGATGATGGATGGATGGATGATGGATGGATGGATGGATGGATGGATGGATGATGGATGATGGATGATGGATGGATGGATGATGGATGATGGATGATGGATGATGGATGGATGATGGATGATGGATGGATGATGGATGGATGGATGATGGATGATGGATGGATGGATGATGGATGATGGATGATGGATGATGGATGATGGATGGATGGATGATGGATGGATGGATGGATGGATGGATGATGGATGATGGATGATGGATGGATGGATGATGGATGGATGATGGATGATGGATGATGGATGGATGGATGATGGATGATGGATGATGGATGGATGGATGATGGATGGATGGATGGATGGATGATGGATGGATGGATGATGGATGGATGGATGGATGGATGGATGGATGATGGATGATGGATGGATGGATGGATGGATGGATGGATGATGGATGGATGATGATGGATGATGGATGGATGGATGGATGGATGGATGGATGGATGGATGGATGGATGGATGGATGGATGGATGGATGATGGATGATGGATGATGGATGGATGGATGGATGGATGGATGGATGGATGGATGGATGGATGGATGATGGATGATGGATGATGGATGATGGATGATGGATGATGGATGATGATGGATGGATGGATGATGGATGGATGGATGGATGGATGATGGATGGATGATGGATGGATGATGGATGGATGATGGATGATGGATGATGGATGATGGATGATGGATGATGGATGATGGATGGATGATGGATGGATGGATGATGGATGATGGATGATGGATGGATGGATGGATGGATGGATGGATGGATGATGGATGATGGATGATGGATGATGGATGATGGATGATGGATGATGGATGATGGATGATGGATGGATGATGGATGGATGGATGATGGATGATGGATGGATGGATGGATGATGGATGGATGGATAAAAGGAGGTTTTCACTGTTTGCACCTTGAAATCTTTTTCTTATTGTAAATAACAGATATTAAATCTAAACTACACCTTCAGTACACGAACCATTAAACCATTAATAGGAAGTTCAACACTTTCAGACTCCATTTTGCCATCTGCGCTTAATTTCAGTCATTTTCTAACACGGAGGAGTTCATCCCCACTCCCTTCTGCACTTTGGGGTTTCTTGTATTTCTGACAATGACTTTTAAATGAGAGGTGGGAGGTGGGTCTGTGGTCTGCGTAGGTGGACTCAGGGAACATCGCTGTGGTGCAAACAGTTGCTCAAATTACAATAAACGGCTGTCCAAAGAGGACAAACAGTGTTACACCGCTGACGACCGGGCAGAGAACATGATGATCTACTGCAGCTGGTGATGAGTGTAAAATGCAGCTCAGACGCACGTTATCATTAATACATCGTCATCAGAGTGTGATGAAAGACTAAGTGAGAGATATTGATCAGGACGATCCCACTGAATAAAACATGGAGGTGACGCGTCGTCGATATGTTAAAGTACTAAAGGTTCTTCCTTACTGTCTATATCCACCTGGCAGTCCTCAGGGTTCTCTATGTGGTTCTCCTCCGTCATGATGATGTTCTCGATGTCTTTCATCGACAGGTGATCACAGAAGGTGTCGTACAGGAGCCTCTTCAGCTCCTCCACCGTCAGTTTCTGCATGTCACACTGGAGAGACGCACATATAAAACTGAACATTAACATGGACACAGAGGCTGGTGGGAGCACTACACACACACACACACACACACACATAAATACAAAGACTGACCTCTAAACACACACATATACACAAATACTTAACTTAACACAAACTTGTGTTTTACCAGATGATGACCTATAATAATTACCCTCTAGAGATATTTTACGTTGGTTTGTGTTGTTTTGGTAACAACTGGTGATGAAGGTTGTTCCACATCAGCAGATTTATCACTTTCCCTGCGCTCCACAGACACATTGACCTGTTGTTCAGGAAAATGATGAATGAATGATGAAAGACGTTGGGTAAGTCTTGTAAAACAGTGTTTTTAATAAACTCTGGGTTCACTTACTAAGTTATCAGTACTTCAGTTTATGTGTAGGGACCCTATTCATGCTACTGCTGAAGTGAAGTGATATTTTGAGCTTTATTAGTGGTTAAAAAATGACAATTTAGATACGTTTGGCTGACTGCCCCATTTACTTTCATTGTTAACTATTTGGTTGTGAAAACAAAAGACGGTCAAACTGGATATTACTTCAACCAACGTAACATATCTGTTGAGGGGAGTTTGACTCATATTCATGGTGAAATAGACTCTGGTTCATGTTGCTCTGGACGTCACTTTAAACCAGAAATAATAAAATCAATTCTTCTTCAGTTGTAGGAAACATTTGTGTCAAATATGCAGTAATTTTCCTGAGGTTCATTTGAGATTTCACATTTAATTTTTTCGTGCCAAATTTGAAAACCTCAAAAGTCCAAAAATAAATGTTGCATAAACACCTCAGTGAAAGGGCAGACATATGTCAGAGGACACGAAATATTAACCTAAAACCTTCGGGTTTTCTCGTAAATATGAGGCAAAGGTCACAGTGACCTTTGGTCAGCTCATCCTTCATCTGATTCCTTCAAAGAAATGACCTTTGACATATTAACTTACTGACTAATGACGTCAGTGTCGCAACAAAATGTAACTAAAACATCAAGTATAAAGTGTCTGAGTTACACAATTATACTGTGTACCATATCATTGGATCAGACTGTAATTACCGGTGCATTAGTGTGTGTGAAGCTTTTCACAGGTGTAGTCGCTATGTGGAGCTCGTTTCTAATCCTTTTTATATGTAATTAGATGAATTGTATAAGCTGATCATATGTTTTATATGTAAAACCGTATTCTGTCAAGTAATTATAGCTGTCAGATAAATTCACTGGAGTATGAAACAGTAATAGTGCCTCAAGGTAAATGCAAAAAAAATCATTATAGTTTGTCAAAGTTTTTTAAATGAACTTTGTTACATTGCACCACTGGAAAAATGTAAAATCTGAGTAAAATAAAACAGAAATCAATGACTAAGACTAGAACTCCAGGACCTGCTGCTCAGAGTGGATCAGAGTTACTCATGTTCAGCTCAGCCTTGTTTAAAAAGCATGACCAGAGGCTCTTTGTGATCAATCCAGCAGCACATGTTCGACGCTACTATTCTGTTATGTAACGTTATGTGAAGCTTTGCGGCCGCTGCAGCGGTCCCTCCGGGTCTCGACTCTCCCAGCAGGTGGTTTTGGTTCGTACAGCGACTGCACCAAGATTCACACACACTCCTCCTCATTCAGTCACTTCAGACCCTCGACCTCTGACACTACAACAAAGGCGTCTCAGTCCCATTCATCTCCATCTCACTGTCACAGTCAACTGCTGATTATCTAATGAGGTGTCTGCAAAAAAGTTCATCTATTCATCATCTATTTTACATAAAAAGTGACTTGACTGTTCTAAGTAATAAGACAGTTGCCGCACACAAAGAGACAGAGATATCTAGTCCAAAGACTCCATGAACGACAGAGTTCTTACGGAAAAATCCAGACCCTCTCCAAGATTAATATGCTCCCATTAAAGACACAGCAGACGTGGCAATTAAAGCTGCCGTTCCTTTAAAGTCGCTCTGTGACACCATCTGAACGTTTGGTGCTTCCTGGTGTCTGTGTTCCCTCTAACAGGCAGGAGATGAGTGATTGAATAATGAGTACCTTCCAAAAAACGGAGTCAAAGTCGGTGCCGTTGAACTTATCTGGCAACCCAGCTGCCGTCAGCTTTGGGCCCAGAAGAGTGACGAACTCCTCAAAGTCCACCTGGCCGTCGCCTGGGAGAGAAGACCAGTTTTTACTGTTGTTGGTTTTAACTGTTACAGTCCAGAGTTGTGGTTGAACAGAGCAAAGCAGCTGCGCTTTGTGTCACTGAGCATGATTTAAATCCAGGTGTGTGTTGCGTTGTGTGTTGTACTATTTGTGTTTCATGTTGTGTGTAGTGTGTCTCACCGTCCATGTCCAGTCTCTGGATGATGACTTCCAGCTCCACCTCGTTTGGCATGTAGCCCAGAGAGCGCATGGCCATGCCCAGTTCCTGCTTTGAGATGAAGCCGTTCCCATCACGGTCAAACACTTTGAAGGCCTCACGGATCTCTGTACACACACACACACACACACACACACACACAAATCCAGAAGCTGAAGTTTTACAGCAGAACAGGACATGAAAGTAGAAAACGTTCCACGTAACAAAGACACTACTTGAGTCAGATGTGGGTTGGCAGCTCTGGAGAAACAAAATTCAACCAGTAAAGTGACAAATAAATCAAATAATAACAACAATAATAATTAAAAGCTGACATCAGGACAAATGGTCAACATCTTAAAGGGCGAATACTCTCTGCCTTCCTTTTTTATATTTTAAATATATGAGCATGAATCAAACCTATGAAGTCTCATTCTCTCGGCTGCTAAATCTGAAAAAGCTTTAATGGTAAAAATAACGAGGCAGAGATCTGCTCTGCTGTCACCAGAGGTGGGGAAGGTGCAGCACAGAGGAGAGAAAGACAAATGAATGACAAGAAGGTTAGTGTTACATTCACTCTATCTGGAGCAATTACTGCCAAATGAAAATGACTCAACGCTTGTATTTAAAAAAAATGTCAGCGCCAGCAGCTCGTTTTAACGTTTGTTCCAAAGCAAAACACAAAATCTGTCATCGATGAAGAATATTTAATATTTAGTTTAAAACTGATCCAGATATTTGTCTGGAGCCTTGGTGCTGGACTACATCTGAACTAAAGTGAGTGATTACTGGACTCAGATTCATGGCGGTGGAGGTGCTGACGAGGAAGAGGACTCCAGGGTGCTTGTACTGTTGTTGCTCTGTGTAAATTGGATGTGGAAGAGCAGCACAGGCTGCTGGATCCTGGCTCGTTTGCTGTAAATTTGTTTTGGAGCTCGTGTTGCTTCTTGCAGTGGAGAATTAACTATCTTCTGGAAATAAGCAGCAGCATTTTCATATGTTTGTGTGCCAGTTTTGCAGCTCTCTGTTGCCAGTTAAGAGGCTGAACGTTTTATTCATTTACTAAAACAGTTGGGTTTAAAACTGTCGGTGGGTCTGGAGGAGTCTTAGCTTCAGTGTCACCCTGAGGACGGATCACAGAACTTTTGGAGTCTTCAAGCTTTCAAGATGAAACCAGTAGTGATGTAGGTAAAAAAGGGGTAATGTTAAATATCAGGGTTAGGATCCAGATCAGGGACTGGATACGAGTCACAAGTCCTGGTTAGGATCACGTCCCAGAACTGGAGGTTCAGGTGGAGCATCTTCTTCAGAGCACTGAAGTTACCAGGAGGTTAAAAAGAGGAAAATATATAAGTTGGAAATGTGAATGATGTTATTCGGTTGAGAGGGTTAAAGCGTCACTCGTGATTTTGTTGTTTTCATGTTGTGTTTCTATCAAAACCCCAAAAATAATCCTGGGATTAAACTGTCTGGGGTTGGAAGCAGAAAAATAAACAGTAAACGTGAAGTGATCAGATCTTTATTCACCTCATCAGATAATCTCTCTGTCGTACAAACATTGTGCTAAAACTAAAGGTTTTGATGGTTTATAATCTGTCTCTCGTGGCTCTTTACTGAACCCAGCGTTTCCTTTAAACTGTTAAAAATGTGCTGCAGCAAAGTTAGTTTGAGATTAACAGGAGAAGAAGTTTGGAGCCTAAAGAGACAAAATTTAATCACCTACAGAAACGTAAAACCTCAATCTAAAATCCACAGCATTTGACCCAGACTCAGTTTAACGTCTCATGCTGCTTCAGAGCCGAACATCACAAGAGAAAATCTTTAAGCGGTTAATTCCTCCGCTAAGCCGCACATCATATTTCCCTTCATTCTCTTCTTATTTGCTATTTTCTTATTCAACATCCGCAGTCGAGTCACCTATAATTTCTGACTTGTCACATCGTCGTGTCACTCGGCTGATGATGCAGACGAGAGATGAATCTCAAGATGAAGCCCGACATAAATCACATGTAGCATCTGTAATCGCTCTAATGTGGCGTTAGTGGAGATAAGATACATCATTAGAAAATCATGTAAGTGTCATAATCAGGTTTCCAGAAGCTGCCGGATCTTTAGAGATGAATGACGCATCGATGACAGAAGAAAGAGAAGTGACTCTGATGTTAAATGACACATAACCGGTCCTGAAACAAGTGGCAGTAAAAACCCTCCAGACGCAAATTAAAGTGACTTTGCTCGTCTCAGTTTACAGCAACTTAACTTTTGTTAAGTTGCCAGAGTGTGATACCAAACAAACTTTATCAGTTCTCCTGAAAAACCCACTGTCTTGTAAATGGAAATTGTTGCTTCGGTGATTTTTGCAGCGAGTGTCAGAACGAACGACGAATGACCGAGCCTCGGGCCAAAGACTCTGCAGCGTGACACTCGATGACAAATATTTCAGTTGGAAAACAAAACATAAAATATCAGCAATGGTAGGAAACAGTGTGTGTCATTCTGTGTATAATGTGCTAACGGTGGTTTCAGGAAATAGTTTGTTGTAATCAAGTACACATCCATAGAATAGAAACTCTGCCACAGGGACCAGGGCACTTGGCAGTCATGTGTTACAATGGATCACGTCTCGTCGTGCAATTTATAAAACCCAGGCCAGCGACAACCGCAGCAGCAATTTTTCACATCGCTTTTTCCCTGCAAAATGTCTTCCTGGAGGCAAAGTTTGAATCATGGAGAGCCTCCAGCTGTGTTGTTTTTTCCTTCCCCGGGTTTATCTTATTGTTTATAGAATAACAATACCTCAGTATCCACCTGAGGTCCCTGCTCCATCTGTTTACGTTAGAAAAAGGGGCTTTTCCAGACAAAGAAAAAATGTTGCCACATGACAGGAGGCAAGCGCACTCTTTAAATAAGATGCCAAAACAGGTTTGGTGAACGCTCCGTCTCCCCTGAAAGCTTGATTTATTGATCAGAGGGTCTGGTGACGGGTGTACAGTATATTCTGATATAAAAGTTGGTATCACGTGAAGAAATATTGCTGCAGTTTATCACCAACACATTTTATAGTCGAGTCACAAAACACTTACTAGAAGAGAAACACCTGAGCTGAGCATGGGCCTGAAAGATACTGACAGACTGAAGAAACATAAAGATGTGGTCATAGTGTTATCAACACAGCTCAGCAGGATTATCTAACAAACGTCTACAGGAAAGCAGAGCAACAGTTCTGAGGATTTATAAAAAGACGTTGACTAAAGTTGCCTGAAAGAATTTATTTCTCTTTTTGACCGAACACATCCAGACAGATAAACTGTCAGACAGATAACGCTCCGTCTTAATTGTCCCCAGGACAGATAACTAGTTTGTCACTTTTACTCTGTGAAGCCAAAATGGACCTCATTCACACATAATGTCACTTTATTGTAATAAAGAAACTACCTCTTTCTGACACACAAATAGAGTCTGTCTGATGCTTTGGTCTATTCCTGCACAGTTGACCTGAATAATCAAACCTGCTCAAACAAAGAGAAGAAATTTGGCAAAAATGTGACCACTGCTTTGTGTTGTCACCTTGAAAACGATTGGATGTGATCTCTGTTCAGTTGTGACAGATTGTTTTTATGTCCCTAAAAATCACAGACGTATAAAACAAAATCAAATAAACAAAAACAGCAGCAGCAGCGATGATGAGATTAGTTTATATCAGACTTTATACGTCCGATCTGTTCCTGCTGAATGTAACATCATTAAAGTAAACGTCCGTCACATGTTCAACACAACCCAAGGTGACGTCGTTAAACTGTTTTGTGTTTGTGTGACAGTGATGACGTCATTGTCATATTTGAGGGACTGAAAATAAACCACATTTTTCAATATTTACGTAATCAGAAATCAAATGATCAGACTTGTTGATTCATTTGTTTCTTTGTCTTCTTCGTAAACGTAACATGGTAACAACGTAACATCGTCTCCGTGGTTGTTTTCAGTCTCTAAATGCTTCTCTGTGTTCGTCAACTGGTCGCTAACGTTGTCGGACGTGTTGTGAGTCGGACGGTGGATGTTTATCTGAGCTGAGCTCAGACACGTCACTACGATAAACTGCTTTTTCATCATCATCATTTGAACTTTTATTCATAAAAAATACTTATTACAAAAAGCTAAACACCTAAACACCACCTGGAACTGGTAAGAACTGGTAACCTTTTCTCCTCAGAACAATGTTTATCAGTGTTTACTGGATGAATCATTTAGAAGCAGCAGGATCAGCGTCAGTAGGTGGTTGTGTTGTGACTGTTGCATCAGAGACTGAAGTTTACATCGAGTGACATATTTAAAGGAGCAGGATGTTTAGATTTTTATGTCAGTGAATCATCAGATGATCCTGATCAGTCACCAGAGACTCAGGAATCATGTCAATCAGCCAGAATATTCAGTGTTTCATCCTGTTGCTCCACCACCACTGTCTCCCTGTCACCAAGTCAGTAGCATTTCATCAGTTTCCACTGAGCTGCAGCTACAAACATGGTGGATTATAAATGTCTGACGTTACTGAAACTAAAAGGCCTCGATACAACTCAACGTCTGGACACAAGAAGAAACCACAGCAAAGAAGAATTTAAAGAAAGATGTTGAAGAGTTTCGTTTCCTCGTGGACGGGTCAGATTCATCCACAGTCATCACCAGACGTAGTGATGTGATATTTTAACATCATCGTTACACTGAGACAGTTTGGTAACAGTTCTAAGATTAACAATAAGAAACGTGACATTAGACACTAGATTGGTCAGAGAACCAACAGAGAAAATTAAAAAGTC
Source organism: Polydactylus sextarius (assembly GCA_016801845.1). Classification (NCBI taxonomy): domain Eukaryota; kingdom Metazoa; phylum Chordata; class Actinopteri; family Polynemidae; genus Polydactylus; species Polydactylus sextarius. The sequence goes on from CM028915.1 coordinate 19,672,440, forward strand.
AAATGTGAATAAAACTTTTGTCTTTAATCAACTAAATATAAACCACAACATAACCTTGTGCCGTGGGAACATAAAGACAAGTAGAGGTAGAGGAACTAGAGGAAGGTTTGAAGATGCTGTAGATATCATACATGTTTTCTAGAGGAAAACAAACACGCTAACAGACAACATGTTACTGAATCGTTCAGCGTCGTTAGTAAAAATGAACATCTGTGAAGAGAAAATCTAAACTGGTAGAAATGATTCGTCCTTCAGAACAAATGTGTTTTGATTATGTAGAAACACTGTTTCCTTCCAACTGTTTGAACCAGAATAAAAACAGGAAACTCCTTTATAATGAACCTGACGCTTCTTTAAATGAGCGTCACCTTTTTTGATTTTTATTATTGCTGCAGATATTAATGTGTCTTCTGGCCTCTTTCAGCTTTAGTTACGTTTCACTTTATGACCATGTTAATATTTATACGATGTTTTTTTATTTTTAAATGAAGAGGCTGTTTGCTGTTGTTGCATCTTCTGCTCGGTCTCTGGGACGTCAGCTCCACCAGAGGACGTGTGAGTATTTTTGTTAAAAGCGTGTGGTGTTTACTTTGATGTAGAGAGGTGCTTGTTGGCCTTCAAAAGATGCGACGCCACGCGCTCCCCTGCGGCGTGATCGACACAGGATGAAAAGCCTAAGTTAAGATCATGAGCCGAGCATCTAAAAGTGAACTCCCACATGAGAAAGGTGCAGTGAACTCCCGTCACACTGCTGCTCATCGTACGTGCAGGTTTATCGGCGGATCCTCGCTGCGGCGCTGAGACACAAAGTGTCGCTGGGAATCACTTGGAAATGGAGCTGATTCATACGCAGGGGAACAAAACGCTGGGATTCATGACGAGAATAGAACAGAATACAGTTCCTCTATTGCCACTGTTTCTGTGAATGCAACAGAATTCAGGTGCAGATGAAACATGAGTAAAAAGAACTTTACAACAACCATCTATTTTTACGTTGAACTTTAATGAAGTCATCATCTCTCATCTCCGTACACACATAATGAAGAAACAACTAATCAGAGGGAAAATGGGTGAGATGAATTTCTCTCCTCATCATCGCAGAACAGAAGAGAACAGAGACACATCACATGGGAAATATTTACGCGGGATTTCTCAGGCACGGCCCGGAGCGAAGCTTTATCCCTTTTATTCAAACTAAATTTAGATTCAGTGAAAACTTCCTGCTAATTACACAGGCTGCACTTTTGAACAGAACAAGCTAATACTGAGATTTTCTTTTTTCTTAAAGCGGTGAAGTGTAAATGAACATAATCCGAGCCTGTCTCCTCTCCCCGCCGGTCAGACCGAGCATCTCGCTCAGAGCTGCTTTGGATCTGTAATTGCAGCACACCCACTCTTTATGTAAGACCTTATCAGTGTGAGGAAACACACGGCTTTGCTCTGTGTGTGTATGAACCTTGGGCGACTATTTTTAAACACCCATAGCAACCTTAATCCATCTTTAGCTGGATACAGGTCGACTTGGGCACCCAGAAGATTTAAATATTACCATAACAGGTTTCTAACGAGGCTCTGGAGTATTAAACAGGTACGTGGCAGAGCCCAAGTCGACTGTGTCTTCAGGTAAAATCCCTTCTCTGGGTACGGGGGGAACTCCTCCCTCCTTTATGAAAACCGAAGCGCTTTAACCTCTCCACTGCACTGCTGACAAGACCGCAGGGAGAAGCTGGAAAACTGTAGTGAAAGGAGAAAAAGTTGGAGAGATTGTGGAGCTTTATCCTCGGTGAGAAATAAAAACCCCCTCAGCCAACTTCTTCAGTCCCACTTGACCTTGAATGATTGAAGTCACTGATCTGTTTCCATTTTTTTATTCTTCTTCTCTTCCCGACTTCGATCTTATGTTTTTCAAAGCTGTAAGTTTTCATCAAGCTGAGTCGCAGCCAAAATCCACGAGGTGAAAACACGTGAGAAGTTCTTCAGACAGAGGTCAGATGTGAACAATCAGAGGCCTGCGACTGCATCAGTTCATCCAACGCTGCCTCATCAGTTCCGCCGCGTTGAACTCGCTTATGGATGTTTTTTTTTTTTTTAAGCGCTGGAGTTTGTTATTGTCTGTAGACTTTTGTGATACAGTTCATCAAGGGGAGGAAATATTACCCGGGAGAAAAAGCACTTCACCTTCCAGAACTCATCATAGTTCATTTCACAGGTAATAAAGTCTGCTGGATCCGTTCCTTCATGGCAATCGATCAAAATGGAAATAAATGACTTAACTTCAACGGACCTGACGGCCGTAATCACAGCGCTTCGTGATGTTCACACTTTAATCTGCTCCACATGTTTTCCAACAAAAGCCCAGTTTGGCGACGTAGGACGTCACATTATATCACAGAGACTGATTAACCGAGTTAAACACAAATGAGGCTGATGACTTGATGAAAACACCACCGGTCACTGGTCATCGTCTGTAGTGTCCGGAGACGGAGGAGCTGATACCAAATAAGTTTAGTTTACAGACTGGACATGTTATCAGTCACTGTTTTTGATGAGTGTTACTGAGTTTTACTGCTGCCTGTTTTTTTTACTAAAGCTAAGAGCTACATCAACATACAGAGTTACATCAATATTCTCTCCTCTAAAACGTTAATAATCACGAATCCTTTTGCTTTGAACATCTTTTATCTTCCTGAAAAGCAGTTTTACAAAGTTACATTAAAGCCAGTTAAGCCTTTCGTCCACTTCTGGTTCGAAGACGTTTGTGTCACGATTTCCACCGAAACGTCAGCGAAATGTTAAATGTTTGGGGTTAAAACGGGCGTCGACACCTTTGATGAATAATACATAACCTGATTGTACTGATGATTTTCTGGTGTGTATGGAAACACCCCCCAGTCATTTTAGGTTCCCTCACCTTCCAAATCCCACTTTAACCGCTGATAAACAGACTTTAACAACTAGTCTCAGGTTAGTTTCAGCCGGTAGCTGACACGATCGTGCATCTTTCAACCAGAAGTGAAGTCAGTCGGTTATAAAAGCTCAGAGCTACAATACAGGACGTTCATGAGGCCGAATGTTGATTGAAATAAAATCCAGATTTAGGTCAAAGACACTTGAACATGTCATCATCTTTCAATCAGCCAAGTCCAGACTGAAGTTAGTCACCACATAGAAAACGACACGTGTAGAAATTAACACAGCCGGTGTGTTCCTCACTGTGATTTCATCATTATTATTGTTATTATCAATATAAATGGTTCTCATACATAATAAAACCAGTGTAAACAGTGTAGCGTGTTAGCACCAGACGCAGCTTCATGTCCGAAACACTTATGACTCTTCTTTCATTGCTTTTTATCAACAGTAAAGTAAAACAAACACAAAAGATTTTTGATTCGACGTCTATAACCAGAGTCTCAGAGCTTCGTCCTGTTTCGGTGGCGGATGCAGGTTATATGGAGCTCGCTAGCTGTTAGCGATCGCTAGCTGACATTACTAAAACACTGCTGACATCCAACTTCTGGTCCTCACCATGACACCTGTGTAACCGTGCTGCACAAGGTGAATAATCTCCCACCACCACCTTTTTTTTTCCATGTCTCTTTTCAGAAACTATTTCACTCTGCTGATCCGAGCGGTGGCCCAACGGCCGCGGTGCCAGGTCACTTCACCCTCTGAGAAACGACTTCTGCTCACATCTTTATCACCATCTGTGTCAAGTAGAGCCTTTTTATACGCCACTCGTCTCATCCAGGCAGGCGATACAACCCAGAGAGTCATTTCTAAATCCATTTCTGGCTGCCCTGCTTGTCTTCACTGTCTGTCTGTCTGTCTGGCAGATTGTGTAAGGTGACTCTTGAGCTGGCGGGAGGGGGTTCGAGATGGAGAGGAGTGGTGGGTAGACGTAGTACAAAGTGAGATTTATTATCCTCAGCCTGATTGTAAACAGCAGCAGGATGTGTCCCGAGCTCTGCACATCTGTAATGTCAGCGACCATGTCCTTCTCTAAAATGGATGAAGTTAATCTTCCTGTCTTGTGTTTATTTTCCTCAGACAGGTGTGGATTTCTTTTCTTTTTCGATGCAACATTTCCTCATTATCATCATGTGTCGTAGTAAAAAGACATTTTAACAATTACAGCAGTCAGCGCTGTTGATGCCGCGTGTTATTCTTCTTTGTTAACGAACAAAAGATGACGTTTCTACACTTTTAACGATGTCAAAATGATTTGAAAGACAGAAAGTGGAAATACAATTCTGCTTCCAGTAGAAAAAACATTTCATTTCCTTTATTAGCTTGATTCAATTTGTCTTTACTTTTGCTGCAATGTTGTTTTAGAGAAAAACAGCTTCTTACTTTTTTTTTACAAAAAAACTTGTCTGCGTTAGTGGAAATAGCCCGTTTATTGTGGGCATCCAATTTAAAGGTAAAATGAGGTGCAGGAAACAATAACTGAACTAATCTCAGCTTCCTGAGAGAGCACCCTGCTAACAGCCGTGGAGACAAGGGGAGTAAGCGTGTGTTGTTACGGTAAACACGTCTACATCCTTTGTGCTGCTCCTGAAAATGAGCCAGCAGATCCGCTGCCGTCATGATTGGTCATTTATTTTCTTATGTGTTTTCACGTGTTGTTGTTGTTGCAAATCTTCCCAGCAGCATATGTTTTAAAACGGTCTCAGCTGACCTCTTGGAAACGCGGCCCCCTCCGCAACGCCCACTGATTCTGCACCAGTAACACGTTATGTGCATAATTTCTGTCTTGCCGAGCAGATGCCGATGTTCTTTAAATATCTTCATTTGTATTCATGTAAGTATTTCCAAAGGAATGGAAGTCAACCCTCCACCTCAGGGCACAGAAATGAGTCAATGTTTTCTGCTGCGCTGCTACAGCAGGAGTTGAGCAGAAACATCAAGATTCCCTCACAGGCAGTTTATGCCATTAAAAACACATCTGTATCAAGGTTGTTTTTTTACTTGTCTGAGCAGCTGTCACTCAAAGCGATTTGCAAAGTCCCAAAAAAAGTAGAAGTCTGTGAAGAGTATTGGAGTAAAACCACTGAAGAAGACGAAGTCCCTGTGGAATATTTTTTTACTACTGAAACCAAAACTGTCAAAAACAGAAATTAAAACTTCCCCTAGATCAATATTTATGACTATTGAGGAGACACGAGGGAAAAAAATCTCTCTCCGTGCAGAAGAAATCCTGAGCTTTTATCAGACAGAAATAAGCTACGTCAGTTTAGTGAAACACCATCTTGACCCAAATATAAGAGTCTGAAAAAGACGGGTCATCTTATATTCGTGGTCCAGAGACCCGGGGGTCTGAACCAACAGGTGGTGTCAAACATCTTCTCCACAAATGAGTCAGAGCTTCTTCTTCTCTCACACGCACCAGATGTGACCACGACATGGAGACTCGCTAGAAAACAGCGACTAATGCTAAAGCTAGTGTGTTATAGCACATGTTAAACTCTGCTCCTAGGAGGCGCCTGGTTAGCTGAGAGGTTGTCGAACCACATTAGCGTATTTAAGATGTGCAGCCGACCCAGACCAGTCTCCTCTCTATCATTAGACAACAATCCCAACATTTAATGATGACAACACACAAATAAACCTACTCATAGATTATTGGTGCTACTACAGGTCATGTACTCGTTTGGTCTTGAAAAAGAGGAGTCGTCTTATATTCAGGTCAATATATTATATTTATCTGTTGAGTCTGTTCAAAATAGATCCTCCTCAAACACTCACATCTGTAACAACGTCTACAATCACATAGAAATAAGCGAAACGTTAGTTGGTGAATGTGAAGATGGTTGAGAATAAGTTTAACTTACTGCCACTTCGTCCTCTAGTGATCATTAACGTCCGTGATTAAATTAAAATGCATCAGGTATATTATTATATTATATATTATATTATTGAGTTATTCTAGTCTGAAGCATGTTTTAACCAACGGACCATTACAACCATTAGTCGTCATCTCTAACTTCACTAAAAACATCAAGAAGGTTGAAGCAGGTCTGTCTAATTCACATCGTTGTCACCACCATCATCTCTATCATCTCTATCGGTGTGAACCAAACGATGTGAACACGAGTCAAACGAACAAACCAACCATAAAGACTCAGACAAGTGAAGTGAACCTTCCCTCTGTTGTTCCACAGCACAAAGAAAATAAAGAAGCTTTACCGACGTTGGCCTCATTATACCAATCACTTCCTGTTTGTGACATCGCAGCTTCCTGTCTCCTGGGGGAGGAGGAGGAGGAGGGGTGAGGCAGGAGGGGGGAGTGACAGCTCAAACTGCCTTTGATCTAAAGTTGAGGGAACCCCCCCACCCCCTCCCTCGCTCTGTTATGAGCGAGAACAAAATGGAGAGAGAAGTTTTGCAGGGCTGCTGTGTTTTCGATTACTGCAGACAACTGCTCTGTGAATTTCAAATGCTCCTTGAGAGATTTGTCCCTGTTGGAGAAGGAGAGGGGAGGAGGGGGGAGGGAGGGGGAGGAGAGGGGAGGGGGGGGGGCACAGGGTTTCTATGACAGATTTGACTCCACTTTACTTTTCTGTCTCTTTTTATTTGAGCTGTAAATGCAGAGTAACGTCTACATATAAAACTGACATTTTTCCTTCAAAAAGATCAACTAGAATATAGATTTGAAGGTTTTGAGTTAATTTATATTGGTAATAAATATCAGCTGCTGTGAGTTTACTGTTTAGTCACTGAACAACAGAACAACTGTTCTCTCTGTCACTATTTATTAAATGCTTGGCTCCATATTAATGAAGTTTTTAAGGTTTTTCTCTAAAACGAGAATGTATCTTTATAACGTGGTCCTGTTGAACTTCTCTGCAGTTTTTAAGAGTTCAAACATGAAAAAAACAAAACAACAGTGAGAGTGAGTGAAGTGATGTGAAGAGCAAAGATAAATAAGCTGCAGTGATCACAGTCTTGTCAGAAAGACGCAGCCTCTCTGCTCCGGTCTTGTCTTGTTGCTTGTGCCTGAAGAAAACTGCCAGCGTCTGTTTACATGAGCTTCACTCTGTCTGTTACAGAAGCTTTAAGCTCAGCGCTGGGACTATTTTAAAGCTGCTTCCAATAGGGCTGTTGTTAGGCCGAGTGGAAATGGGCTACCCACTTAATTCCACCTGCAGTGATATTGACACTGAGCTCTTTGTGTGTGTGTGTGTGTGTGTGTGTGTGTGTGTGTGTGTGTGTGGTGGAGGTGGTCTAAACTATATTGAGCTCCTATAATATGACCAACTGTTTTTTCCTCCCTCTTGTGTAGGAGGAGAAATAGAGAATATGGAGTCAGATTCAATTTATGCTCGTATCATTGTACATTAAGGTCCCTGCTACCACCCCCCATCAAATACCACACACACACACACACACACACACACACACACACACACACACACACACACTCAAATCACACATCAGAAAAATAGCATTTTGTTCCAATTATATCTGTGACAGTCGTCTCGTCTACAGTGCATGTTACCGGTGGTCCATTCCCTGAGGCGTCCGAGCCAGTAATTGAAAATCAAGTCCATGGTTCCATGTGTGTCAATAGGGCTTCAGCCTTCTGTCTTTGCACACACACACACACACACACACGTTCACTAATGTGCAATTTGGTTTGTCTGACAAAGCGGCGTCTCCCTGACGTGCCGAGCTGATGCATGTGACACTTCCAGACTTGCTGCCAATTGTGGTGCGTCTCTCCAGAGATGGGAGCGGCGACACAGACACGGAGGCCGTCGCTGCGGCGAAGGCGTCGCTCATCACGACACGTCACAGCTGTCAAAATGTGACTGACGGCTCGTCAGGATTTTTTGCTGCATAATAATAATTTAGAGCTTATCGACCTTCACAGTATCTGCAGTGCTCTGGGAGCAGCAGTAACGGTGTCACGTTGTCTTTATGTCTTCATTGTTCATTGCAGTAATGCGGATTACATCAAATAAAACATTATAACACCAGCTGAGATCTCAGCAGCAGTAACAGTTTAAAGATGTTTTAAAGCTTTTAAAAGGGACTCGACCAACCACAGACTTTATCATGTCTCTGCATCAGTCACATCTCCAACCACAACTCAACAAAGTCTATTATTTCTGTAAAAGAAATGTGTTACAGTCCAACTACTGTCCTCCATCTTTGAGCAGGATGATTGGTTTAGAACAGCTCCAAACCTGCTGCACTGTAACAGATTTATGTCTTAACTTTTATAATTCTAGTCACCAAACTAATCAGATGTCACATTTATATTGTTCCCAGAGGCTGTAAATCTGTGTTGTAGTTTGGACGACAAAGATGTTTAATCTGTTCGGTGACGCTGCTTTTTAAAGTCCGGATGACATCCTTCACACTGGATCACTAATTCTCTACATCAGCTGATAACTGTGCGTTAACTGTGCTGTTCCTCTCCCCCAGCTCTGGTCAAACACAACTCATGTCAGAGTGACTGCAGCAAGGGGAGAACAAGTGGATTTGAGTAATTAAAGTCAAAATGAAGTGGTGTTTGTTTATTGCACCCAAAGCTGCGACTGTAAATTAAAACGTCAGACTGAAAATGAAACTGAGACGTCTCAGCGCCTCCGACGACAAAGCTTCTTCTGGCTTCTCAGAGTTGACAAAAATGATTGAAATATGAGACAGACGGGGTTTTTTTCTGCAAAAGTACATTTCTGTCGTTGACTGATGCAACGCTGTAATCATCAACATGACAAAAACCACTTCTGACATGTTGACACTTCTCTTTTATCAGAGACTCAGTTTGTTGTTGGTGTCAAAGTAAAACAATAAAAGCAGAAATCACCTGATTTTTTTCTATACGACTGAAAACCAATTCACATTTGTCCTTTTCCACTCAGCTTTTCTGATTAATATCAACCTGAACAGCCGCTCGCTGCCAGCCTCATTATGTGCTGTTATGTGAGTGTGTCTTTGCACGACTGCAGATCCAAACCTCTGTGTGTGTGTGTGTGTGTGTGTGTGTGTGTGTGTGGCTGCAGGTTCAATTAACGCTTCATTCCTGACCTCTCCTCTGGGATCTTCTGCACCAGTAAGTTCCCTCACAAGACTCAGCTTGTCTGTGATTCACATATACACATTTCAGTCAGAGCTTCATTAGAAATGAATCACTTTTAAATCCAAATCCCTCTGAGCCCTTCAAGCTTCTGTTTCTGACGTAAAGACTCAACACTTTAAAGATGAAAATGTGTTTTATTTTTAACAAAACCAGCTCCTTTGACCTTGTGACTCAGCTGCAAATCTATATTTTCAATCAATGGCAGAAAATATTTAAAACAAAAATAAATTGGATCTTTAAATAACAAGTGAGGAGAAAGAATGTGATTATTATTATGTATTTAGGTTTGAGAATGAATGAAAAATAAATCAAAACAACTGAAAACTGGTTGTTTTAATTTGAAAAGCTGAGATGTGTGACGCTGTCCAAGGTGCTGAAGATCCACTGAAAACAGCCACATACAGACACTGACACTACCGCTGCACACGAGCTCGTTAAGAGTAAACAGCCCCCTGCTGGGCAGCTGGGGAGGGTTGGGTCTGTACCAGCAGGTAATCATCTCACCTTCAACTTCGTCTTCGGGCAGGTTGACCGGGGCGCTGTAGGACAGGATGTCAGGGATGGTGCAGATCCCCCGGTACATCAGCGTCGAGGTGACTGGATGCATCGGCATGACTGCGACCTTTGGCTTCCACCTGCGCCCTCGTCATACAGAGACGTCTACAGAGAGGATCCCAACTTCCCCCCACACCACCTCCACCACCACCACCTCCCCTCACACGGTCACCGAGGGAACGGAGAAGCAAGTCCGTGGATGGGGGGGAGAGGGCTGGATTCCGCAGCGTGTCAATGAATGAAGAGCAAAGACAGGAACAAATGTAGAAGGGGGTGTTGTCTTACCTCATTGCAGTTTTATTATTTGCTTGGAAAACAGTGATCCACAAAGTCAATGGAGAGAAAACTACCTCAACCCGAGACAATGCGCACATATGTACATCACCATGAACCCAGACGAGCTCCACATCAGAGACACGGCGACGGAGCGCAGCTTGTTTAGTCTCTTCACTGGAAACCGACCAATCGATACAAAATCAAAACGTATTGGTCACAAATCCACTGCCCGTTTGTGTTTTTTCAGTCTGCTGCGGGTGGATTCATTCATCCACTTGTTGGATTTGTGCGCTCACTTGACGCACTCCGTCCTCCAGATCCAAGCAGCTTCACATAATCCACAGCGACGCTGGACTTTAAATAAAAAGACCAATAAATAGATTTAAAAACAATAAATATCTAACAATGTGTCCTGTGATCCAGTGAGAAACACAGAAAGAGCTCGTTTCCTCTTAGTTGCTCAGAGAAACGGAGGCGCATCGCGATCCAGTTGTTCCATCTTCAGGAGGAGCGAAGTGTTTTTGTGAAGAGAAGCATCAGATATGTCTCTATGTCTCTTTACCTCCCTCTCTCTCTCACCCCCGTCACTCTGTTTCTCTCATATACGTGTACACACACACACACACACACACACACACACACACACACACACACACACACACACACACACACACACACACACACACACACACACACACACACACTCTCACTCTCTGTGGGTGTGGGCAACCCCCCCTCCCCCTTTTCGTTGTGTTCACTCACTCTCCCTGACTCTGACACTAAAACCATAAAGTGTGATTGAAGTTGGTGGATGTTTGAATTCCTCGTTCCTTCCTTTTCAAAGCTGGAATGAAAAAATAAACACAATGCCCTGCAACGCTCTTTCTTTCAACTGATGATCCATCTTGTTTGTTATGCACCTGACGTTTTGCTAAAACCTAAAAAAAACTACAACTACTGCTGATTTAGTTGTTTAGACTGAGGCTTCAGGACGTAGCGGTAACAGCTACAAAGTTACAAAGAGATTTAAACTGTATTTGAGCAGAGCAACACTTGATGACATTTTGTGGAGTTTTCTAAAACGTATCCGTCTTTCTCTCCTTGTTTTCTTTTCATTTCATTATGAAACCAGACTGTGATGGTCGTAACACGACTGCTACAGAGAACGTAGCGATAACAGGTGATTGATGGTTCATTTATGTCTATTCACTGGCTCCACAGTCGCTGTCTTTACTTCATGATGACGCCTTGTGTCTATTGTAATGATAATAATTACAAATGAACGATGTTTGCAGCAGCAGCGAGGATATTTCTGGTTCACTTTGAGAGTCCTGGCGTCCAACTTCACCAGGTTCAAAGCTCCATCCTTCACCTTCTTCCCCCTCAGACAGGAAGTTCCTCCAGGTTGACTCTTTGTTGGAGTGTGATGTTAACACCGTGTCTGAGGTGGAGCAGAGTGGCTGTTAACTTGAGCTACCGCCTCGTCGTCCTCGCTGGACTTGGAGGTGTAATGGACTGAATTTGGTAATGGACTACATTTCCAGTCTTCGTGACCACTCCAAATGTTTTACACAACTAGTCACATTCACACAGTGCACAGCACTAACACACACACTTATACACTGATGGAACAGCCATCAGGGCCAATTTGAGGTTCAGTATCCTGCCCAAGGACACTTCAACATGCAGACTGGAGGACTGATTAGTGGAAACCCTGAGCCAGCTGTCAGTCCTCCGGTGGAGTCAGACCCATGGACTGAGTCTAAACATCGGATATGTAGTAAAATATGAGCTTGACATGATGTGGTATGAAACAATGAACTTCCTCATTTTCACAAACTGAGCATGAACATTTTAATGGAGTGAAAATGGCCAACGGTGACGTGTTGTAGGGTCATCCAGCCTCTCAACTTCTTGTTAGATCAAATATGAACAGAAAATATTATAAAACTCTGACAACAGAGTTAATAGACTTGCAGGATTATAAAAGAGTACATCTGGAACTGATCTCTGACAGAACAGAAATATCATAATGTGAATGTGATGACAAGGACACGTGGATGCTCTACTGGACTTATCTTGTTATGTGCCTTGGCCATGATTAGTAATGTCTGAATGACTTGACCCCAGAAAATCTTTAAACTTCTCCAAAAATTCCACCTTTACTCGGTCACTGACTTTGAAAAGTCCTCACATAAAAACATCCACTCCCCTGGATGACATTTGCTAACGCTCCACATACCGTTGGTCAATCTGCCAGTGTCAGCAGTGTCCAGGAACCGCTGGATAGACACAAAAGGGCAAATAAACTCTGTAGCCTCCGGTTACATGTGGCACCTTTTTATTCCTACAAAAACAGCTGAGTTAAGGCGTCTCATCGGGAGGAAACTTTGAAGGTCAAACCACTTTCAACAATCCAATAGGCTCAGGTTTAGACTCCAGTTGGTTCTTTTTGTCACTAAAAATGTTTAACGATCACCCCCCACCTCGATATAAAGTCTCCCAGGTTGTGGTTGTGTAGCTCAGGTTCATTTGTCACTATGACAGTTGATCCACCGTCACGTCGGCTCTTCAGATCAATAACTGCTGCTGATACACTGAGATATTAGGAGGATTTTATCTCAACTAGTAATGATGCTCCTAGAGAAAAAAACAAAAATAGCTGTATCTTTTATTTTATTCTCACGTAAATAAAAACAGCACGTCTGACGTTTTAGTGCCCAGCAGGTGTTAGCGAGTCTGAAGCAGATGTGATGGTTTTCTTCTTGAGCTTCATATGAAAAAATAAAAACTAAATAAAAATAAAAAAAAGACCAGCAATTTACCCCAAACAGCTCAGCAGAATAATCCTAAGTGTTCAGAAGCCAAATGGTTGCACTGTGGATTCAAGAGTCCACATTTACCTCATTAAGGTCCAGATTTACCTCATTCAACATGTGTCACCGCGCAGCAGTTTTGGCTTTTACTGCTCATGACTTCCTCCACTTTCCGAGACTGGAAGTTGTAACTATGACTCATTGTGTATTCAAGTGCTTTTAGTTTCTGAATAATCACTAAAACGCAGCTTCTCTACCATTTATTATTGACTGAGATGTGTAAAACTTCTGCTGCTCCAGAATGAATCATTACAATCTTTACAGAAGTAATTTCATTTCTCAACAAGAACATGATGGAATGAAGCTGCTATCTGCTGTGTTTTTATCTCTAATAGTTCTGTCTATACATAAAAACTACATCATTTTATTCTCATCTTTTTATTAAATTTGTCCAGCAAGGCTCCTAACACCAGTATATTATCACTTCACGGTGGTTGGAAGCTGCTGTGTATTTACACTCAGACACATTGTCACTTCTTTTGGACCATGTGTGTTGGTTTGTTGGAGCAGCAGCATCATGATGTGGTCACATTAATTATTTGATATCGTCAATATATTGTTTTTGGAACATTTTCCCAATTAAAGTTGATACATTTCTCCAACCGTGTGTCTCAGTTCACGTACCACCACACTGACCACCTGGTAAAACACAGTGAAGAGTTAACACCCGGACGGTTTCATCATAACAACGACACTTCGATGGACAATCACGGTCCAGATCCAAGATCAACGTCCTGTCCAGAGATGATTCACTGTTAAAAAGAAGAAGAAGCAGATCAGAGACGACACCACCCACTGCCCCTGAACTATCTGACCTGAGACTCACTACAAGTTCATCACTCGTTTCTCAAGTTAAATTTCCCAGTTGAATTATTAATGTATTGCTTGTTGAGTCTTAATTTTAATTAATGAGGAATAAACTTTCTATTTAACAAAATATTAAAGTGTGAATTTATAGTGGAGCTGAACTAGAGACGACTTTCTACTACTATTTATGTCTCTGTGGTGAATTTCCACATTGCTCATCAACGGCAGCTGTTTTAAAAAGCGTTTGACAGGAGACATCTGTTGATCTGAGAGTGTGTGAATATTATCATGTCAACTTTTAAAAAAAAATTATTTTGGCTCCAATTAAACGATGATACATCCGTTATTTTATTACTCGTAACACAAACACTGTGATGTTATGTCATCACAACTCTTCTCCCTTCTCATGTTTTAACTCATCATTCACAGACCATTTGACAGAAATCAGAAATATATGAGATCTTCAGCCTCTTGCTTCTTTTCTTTTCCTCACGTCTCCTCAGATAAGTGAAACGAAAGGTTTGACGAGACTGTAACAAGAACAAAAGAGAGGAGAAGATCCGGTGCGCACACAAGCTGCCTGATTGAATTGTGGCAGATTAAAGGCAAAGAGAGCGAAAGACTGAAATCTCATGTCAGGCTACCTGCCACAAGTTATTGCTTCTGATGACTTCAAAACATTTCTAGATAAATGACAGCTCGGATGTGGACGGTTGCTGCTCTCTGTAGGAGAATGTTACAGAGTCCATAAGATGAAAAAACACCCTTTCCAATACTGGCTGGAGCCTTGGCTATTGACCAGGGTAAAGAAAAAAAGTATTTGAGTGAATAATGGCTCATACTGTGAGACTATTGAGCTGCTTCAGGATTACAAGCGTGGAGCCAGAGCTGGAGACTGCAGGGTTTAGTTGGAGGAAAAAGCTTTTCCTCTCTGCTGGGGAGAAACAAAGACAGATGTGGTCATTTCACAAACCTCTGAACAGACTTGTGGCATTGCAGCTCAGCATTACAGCTGCTTAATGTGGTTAGAGGGAGGAACTCCTGTATGTCAAGAGGGACGCTAATGAAGGAAAAATCAGACATTACTGACTGAACTCTACCTTGAATTACTCCAACAACCTATTACACAGCCAGACGTCCTCAGCTAGAAAAACTGGCATCATTCTTCTTTTCAGATTCTGCTTTGCTCCTCTACCAAACTCGGCTGCCCGCGTGCTGCCGTTCTTAAAAGTTTCTCACTGCGTGACGAGGAGTCCCAGTCTATGAGGGAATTATGGATGTGCCAGTGTGCGCTTGAATCTGCCTCTGACTAAGGCTGCAGGATCAACATAAGCTGCACTGCGGGCCCAAACATGCATTCCCTAGGTGGTTTGGCTTGTGTTTATCTCCACGATTCGCCCTCCTCTCTTTCCTTCCTCTTTTTCCTCACTGGGCAGCCCCAAGCTGGACTCCTTCAGTGGTTTTCAGAGGATGTCGGTGCCTGTTTGAAGTGCTGCTTTGCTATTTGGGGAGCTTCCCCAGAGGAGGTGTAGGAGGAAAAAAAGATTGGATTTGGAAGCAAAGAGAAGAAAAAAAAACTCCTTATTTGTGGAAGAAATGAAACAGCAACCCCTGGTGGCAAACAGATGCAGATTGGTACCTCCCTGCAGTAACAAGCTCTTGATTCTTTAAGAGAAAATCATGCAAGACTTTGCAGCAGCTGAGACTTTGAGGGTATTTGAGGTTGTGCTGTGAGGGAAGGAAACAGAGAGGTTGCAGTGTTGTGAGTAGGAACAAGCAGAATGGCACCACTGAAAATATTTTTACTGCAGGAATATTTCTCTTGTGTCAGGTGACAGCCTCATGCAAATGTCTCAGAGAGATGAACAACCTCTGACCGTTGTTCTTCAGGTCATTCACTCTTTGATATCTTATGTTCAATTTACATTATTTATAACTTGAACTATTTTCAGTTTCTGTCTCCTGAGGCACAATTATGAGCCGTGTTCATTTGACAGGTTGACTTGTGATTGAGGACACATTAAATAAAGCGCATGTATAAAACTGACAGACCTGACAGGTCATGACAGGAAGGAAGGCTAGAAAAAAAAGTCTGGCAGGGGAAATCATTAAATCCCACAACAAAAAAGTGAAATAAGTCACATTTTAAATCAGCTCTGTGCTCGTTGTGTAGAGAAGCTACATGTTAATGTGTGTGTCTTTGAGGTGCTGGAAGACATTTGACTTGAAACAAGTGGTTCATATTCTGTCACAGTTTTTTTTTCTATCCAACACAGTTTCACTACAGGAACTTTTCTATAAGCCCGGAAACTGTTTCTGCATCTCAGCAACTTTCTCTGCTTCAATGCACAAGTCGTCGTGCTCTGAAGTCAGTTTCCAAATCTTCAGTCGTAAAGGAAACTCACTTTTATTTCCTGGTTTAGTTCCTACTTTGGTGGATGATTGAATTCCTAGAGTTAGAGGTAGAATTTCCTAAAACTCCTCAGTTCCTGTAGCTTCCCCCGACCCTAAATATCGTCTCTTCTCCACCACGTGGTTGTGTCTCTACTCTACTGGACTCTACTGGACTCTACTGGACTCTACTGGACTCTACTGGACTCTACTCAGTCTGGTAGCAGACACGTTGTTTTCCATCACAGTTTGGTTCCTCCTCCACGTGAATGTGGTGAGTGGAGTCAAACTGCTGCGACGTCACGACACTAAAACATCAGTAAACATTAATGGACATGGAGGAGATGCTGTACTTGTTGCTGGGTTAGCTTACGACCAGGTAGCTACGACGATGGCTATCACTCTTGTCCTGTTTAAAAATGGAGCTTGATTATTTTGTTGACGCTCTCTCAACTCAACTGGCGTCTGGTGGCAGCTTGTGAAGACACTCCCTCTGACCAATCAGTGGCCGGCGTCTGTTCACGTCACGTTTTAGTATCGACTCAGCTCCATTGGTTCCTCCACAGAGTAGGAACTAAAACAGTAGCTGGAACCAGGAACTAGCACCAAGTGGAAACACTAGAGACTGAGTAGAGACCAGTAGAGACCAGTAGAGACTGAGTAGAGACCAGTAGAGACCAGTAGATGATGTTGCTTTGTAGTTATAATGACTTCCTTCACATGAAGGTTGGGGAATGATGTAATAATCACTATTGCTGCTGTTGTATAAACAGCGAAACAAGGAGGCAAAGTCATCAGGTGTTTTTTTTTATTTTCAATCAGTGAAAATAAGGTTAACTCTCCACATGTATTACTGAGGCTACTTCTCTCTGGCGGCCAGCCAGGACAGGGTTACCCCGCAGCCATTTTATGAAACTTAATGTTCCATTAAGAGTGAATCAATCAGATTTTAAATGATTTGGACGCCCATTAGTCCTCACAGAGCCAAACCGCTGAGACCACTCCCGGTCTAATGATATTGAACAGACACAGGGGACATCATCTTTAGAAAAGCTACCACTCTGTCCTTCTTCTACAGATTCCTTCAATATCAAACTGACCATGTTTCTAAGAGCCAGAGGCCTCTGGGCAGCAATGGAATAATTTGAGAAATGCCGCAGACAGACGGAGAAATCCCGGTGGACCTTTCTGCCTTGAGCTGCTGGTCTGAGGGATCTCAGATGAACAACAGCACAGCGTTTTCTCTCCCTCCAGAATGTTAACGCCACCTCCCCAAACATCAAAGTGGCGGAAACGAGGGTAAGAAAGCTGCGTCGTGTTTACCTCCTGAACGAGCTGCCAAGTGTTTACACACCTTTTCTACAGGAACAGTTTCAACACATCAAAAAACGCCCCGGTCTGTTTTCTCTCTTATGACCCAGAAATGAAAGACAACACTGACGGCAGAGAAAAGAGAAACCACGAGGGAGTTTCGCCTTTTGAAAAAAAAAAGTTAAGTAAACTCCAAGTTGAGTGAGAGGGAGGTGAAATCTGATTAGATAAGTGTGACACTGGTGAAACGCTCCTTTGTGTCTCTGAGGGCAGGAAGTTCTCAAACATGAAAACACCAACACTTTTTAAAACATTTCTCACGACTTGTCGCTGCTACATGTTATTTTAAACACTGAGATCCAAGTCAACAAATAGACAAAGAAAATCTCTCAGTTTGACATTATTTTTAACATCTTTAGGGACTAATCCTACACACACATTATAGTTTCTCAAACTTTTCTAGTGTTGCAAATATCAGTCGACTATTGAATCACTTCCTCAAGAATTTACTCTATATGGAAATTGAAGAGAAAAACGCAAACGTCTCCCCGGTTAAAATCAATTATTCACAGTCATCTCCAGAGATGAGCTGCCCCTGACAGTTTCCTAAGATGATTCCAGCTGTGTGTGTGTGTGTGGTTGTGTAGGTTCAAGCTAAACCCTTTAGTATAATGTGAGTAACATTCAGTGGAACTGGTCGAACTGCCCCCATCGCCTCCGTGACTGAACCCGCTGAGAGACATGGACCTGTTAGACAGGTCTGGAGGAGCAGATAGGGAAAGGTTACAGCATCTCTACAGTGGAGAGACTGGGTGGATATTCACCACTGAGAAGTTGTGAATGTTTTATGAAATCAGAGAGCACTTATATGTGTGTGTGTGTGTGTGTGTGTGTGTGTGTGTGCTTCCTATTCTATTTATGCTCATTTTTGTCTTTTAACTGCAGTTTATTCAGAACCATTAGCATGTGTCAAATACTGTGCCAGTAGAAGAGAAGGTTATGGTTTGTATAACCACTTATCCATAGTTGGACTGTGGTGACATTAGGCCACGGTGGCCCAGGTGTCTCGATGAGATATATAATCTCTCTGGTGTATTCAGGGTCTAACCTGAGGCCTCCAATCAGTCGGGTTTACCTGCTGATCAGATGCCTGGTTGAGCTCAGCTGGCTTCTTTTAATGCAAATAAGCAGCAACTTTATTTCAAACTCCCTGAGCATATCTGAGCTCCTAACCTGATCTCGAAGGCTGCCCAGGTAGCAACGTCATTATGGGCCAAATTTGGTCAAATTTTGGAAAAGTTTAAGACATAACTTCCACAAACAAAGTCCAAAATCCACCACAGTCAAAACAAAAGTCTTTACCTTATCTATCTTTACTTTTTAAATAGTGTAGTAAAACATAACTATGACATAGTCAAACCACCTGCTTCTTCTGTGGCTAAATGAATCCAACAATGACAAAGTCTGTTACACTACAGACACAATCTTTACTATGCAGCTGAGGCCTGACACTGCAGAGGAAACCTGACATCCTGCAGAGGAAACTCATTTTAGCCTCATTCGTTCTGTCACAACCAAAAGCTCATGACTGCAGCTGAGAACTGCAACACAGATCAACACTAACAGTCCAGTACAACGTCTGCCTCACCACTGATGCTGCATCGATTCATCCTTCAACCTTTCAGTCCGTCCTATGTTCACTCCTGAATAAAACCCTGAGATACGTGAACTCAACATGTGGAGGATAATCCACCTCTGTCCAACAGAGAACTGGAGCTGCTGCTGTTGAAGGTGTGAATGACCACATCACTATTGTAACTCACAGTACTAGATTCATAATAGTCTTTAACCACTAATTCTGCTGTGTAAGCACATTTGACATCATCAGAAAACATCTCTTCACCTGTTAATGAGTAAAATGTTGCTTGGCGTCATTTCCAGAGTGTAACTTCACCGTGAGTCAGCTCAGAGTTTTCTAGTCGTGCCCTTCTCCCTGTAAGTTAGTTACTCTGGTCCATTTTCCTCCCACACACTTGTCACCCACGTTGATGAGCTGTCTATCCTGAGACAGCATCTATAACCACGCTGAGGAAAACCTGGTTACAGACTCACTGACACAGAGTGAGCTGAAGAAAAATGATGAATGCAGCGAAAATACAACAGAAAAAAAACAAATAATTAAAGTACCGGCTCCTTTTTCTTCTGAAGTGTCACAAAACTAAAACTTGAATGTGAACGTTTCTGTTCTCTGAGATTCATTTTTATTCACTTGTGATGGTGAGGTGCAACAAACACACATAAAGACACGTTAGCTTCCAGGCATCAGGCGAACAACAACCTCCACGTGTGAATAAAATCGTCTGGACGATGTCTTTTAACTTGCTGAATCAAACACTATCAAAGCTTCGTTATCTCTCAGGCTGCACGATAACAAGAATAAAATGGGATGAAGAGAAGATTGAGGTTGTGTTAGGTGGTAAGTGTTATGCATATAATCTAAAACATATAAAACACATCACTAATGTATATTCAGTGATTCAGAGTAAATCAAAATGTCGCTGCTGAATTTCTCCAAACACAGTCAAAACATTCATTCAAAACTCCCAATCAGCTGCTTCAGTCTCGTTCTGAATCACATTACATGTTTATTTACAGAGACTGGAGACCTGACAGCTTCTCTCCACTTTAACACATCGTTCTTCCTCCTGGGTCGTCACCATGTTCCTGTAGTTAGGTTCCTGAAACCCTTAACAAATGTAAGAAACGTAGATGTGAATGCTGTCCTGCTCCTGCAGCTCCACACGTCTTTACTCTGTGGAGTAAAACCACCAGAGTGAGTAAACAAACTGAGAAGGACCAGGACAGAGCCGATGTTTCTGGTTGGTTTCATATTTTCATGTGGTCCTCGTGTCACTTTCACTCCACACGTCTTGTTATGAAACAGCAGGAAACCTCATGTCAAGACTTAATTACTTCATTCATTTTTAAATATGTGTTTTTCTGATGAAATGTCATTTTCTACTCATATTTTTTGTTGCTTAATGAGATTCAGAATATCTCATTTTAACCACGAGTCATTTAAATGTCACTTTTATCCTGTAAAATAAACGCTGGAATAATCTGAACTGAACATGGTTGAATTTGCATCTTTATGTTTGTTTGTTACATTTCCTGTTACAGTAATGATACGTTGAGATGTAATAAACACAGACACACTGAACAGATGCATCCGTTACAAAACGACTCTTTACAATGCAAATGAGAAACTTAAGTCATTTAATGTCTTTTACACAGTAATGTCTCACGTTCGCTCACTTTTCCCTGCTGTTTTTCTATTTTCAGCCTCTTGAGTTGAATCAAAGGGAAATGTCTCTGGTTTCTAACGTCGCCGTCTGTCAGAAGTTCAGTCGGAGAAGAACAGCTGGTGTCGGTCTGCTCTTCTTCATACCCGTGAAGGACACGGCGGCGTCATCGCCGGCGGTGGATGTGCTGGATGTTGGCAGGTGTGACCGACAGGTGGGTGTGGTCTGCTCAGACCCTTCAGATGCTCCGTGTTCAGATCCACCTCAGCTGATGGACGGACTTCTAACGAAGCAGCAGCTCAATGGATCCTGTCCATCAATCTGTCCCCCTCCTCTTCTTCTCACCGGCCCGAACTTCCCATTACAACAGTATTTCTCCCAGGTAACAGCCGTGGTCGATACTCCCCCATTGTGAGACTCGAGACTGGTTTCCTGTGACACTATGTGTTCACGGCCAAGAATCGACACAGATGGACCAAGTGTTATTTCCTCTTCCGCTGCTCACAGTCCAGTCAATCTGTCCTGGACTGTAACATGTTGTATAACAGACACACTGGCCACTGTCTGAAAAAAAATCTCTGCAATCATTTATTACATCAATGTCCAGACTTGACTTCAAAGAAAATCATTTTCCACCTGAGAAGAAAATGTTTTTATGATTGTTCTGAATTTGTTCGTCTCATTAACGAGTTGCAGGAAGATACGGAACAAAAACATGAAAAAAGGACGACGACGTTGTGAATAAAACATTTCTAAAAGCACAAAGATCCAAAGGAAAGAGTTAATTTCTCCAGAGAGACAGAGTAGGAACTGTATCTTAAAAACTCCAGGTTAACTTTTCTGCTTCATTATTTTTTTTGGTGATGAATCTTGGTTTTTTCTTGCATCTCTAGACTTCAGTGACAAACATCCCGAAAAGCAGAGACGTCTTTAAACACATTGACCCTCATTTATCCAACGAATGTAGAAACCAGCGCAAATATGAGCAGAGAAATCATCACACGACAGGGCTCACGTGAGGTTCACGAAAAATCCATATCACACCAATCCCTAGAGTTTACGACACGGAGACGAAAACCAGGAAAAAAGAGAAATTTCACCGAGGCTGAAATAGAGACGCTCACGTCTCTGGTGGATGCACCGGTTAGTATCGTTCGGCAGCCTGAGGTCAGGAATTAAAAGCTGCAGTCAACAGTGTTTCAATAGTCAGTCGGACAATAGAAGATGTCTGATCTGTGATGGTTAATGAAACATTTGATACGACAGAAAATAAAATAATACAAATAAAAACTTTTATTTGAAATAAGGTCAAGAAGAAAGTCCGACAGAGAATTAAAATAAACTAATAAACAACAGTGTGTTAAACATTAGTCTTTAATCGTCGTTTCCACATCTATTGAAACGTATTTTAGATCCAACGATAAAGGTTTTGTTGGTTTTTATTCTAAAACTGTGAAACTGTTGATGACTTCACCAGGGACACTGACACTGTTTCCACCATATTTCAGACTCATGTTGGTGTTTGAAGTGTCACATGAGGTGATGAAGTCAAAACAACCTCATCGACCTGAGCAGCTCTGGAAACAACAGTACGATGACGTGGACTTGGTCTCGATCAACAACTGACGAGACTCAAACACAAAAGTTTCCTTCTACTGATTTGAAATGTTAAATTTATAATAAATATATAGCTAGTTGTTGTTGAATTTATTAGTTTGTAATTGTAATTAGACAGTTTATTTAAATGATAACAGGGAGAGTATTTGGTGACTGGAATCAGTTTTTTTTCTAATAAAAACAATAAAATACATTTAAATCGTTGTCTCGACGTGATCTTGTAATAAATAAAAGACGTTTTTTTGCACCAAAAAAAGTGAAAACCTAGAAACTCACTGTACATGGTGACTTTTACTCTAACGTGCATCAAAGTACATGTTTATTTTACAATTTGTGGGGAAAAAAATCCTTAAACTTAAAGGTTTAAAAAAGTTGTAAGATTTTGTAAGAGTTTGCAGACCCATAACAAACGAGTCCTACACTGTAAATCGATCATCTGCTGATCAATAATGACGACTCATATTGCACATTACAACACTCTGTAGCTGTAATGTTAATGCTAATGCTAATGGAGCCCATGTTAAACTACGGTCCTCAACCTCAAACTCACGTCCTATATGTTTTAAAGTTGGTTTCTTCTTGTGTCCAGACGTTGTATCGAGGCCTTTTAGTTTCAGTAACATCAGACATTTATAATCCACCATGTTTGTAGCTGCAGCTCAGTGGAAACTGATGAAATGCTACTGACTTGGTGACAGGAGACAGTGGTGGTGGAGCAACAGGACAAGACACTGAATCACAACATTAACACAATTTATGCTTCTGTAAATTAGATGTTGTATCTTTAAATGTTGTAAATCTGGTCCTGGTTGAGATCTGGATTAAGAGACTGGAGGATTTGGGGGAAGAGGGTGAAGGGTCCTCGTGACCACAGACTCTTATCGACAGCAGCTTTACGGCAGCGTCGATGAGGCAGAACGATAACGACGCCGCTGTGAGTGAGGTCAGTAACAGACACATCTCTCAGAGACAAACTGGAGATTAGAGACAGAACAGGTCTACGTTCTGAGAAAGAGGGTTTTTATTTTATCATTGTAAGAAACAGATAAAATAAAATAACCTTCCATTTATTTTACCTTCTCTACAGTAGAGGACATGTCATTTAGTTATGAATGAGTCAGATGGACAACAGGACAGACCAAAGACGGAACAGATGAGCTCCAGTATGAAATGAACATAAATATATAGTAGACACTGTGTGTGTGTGTGTGTGTGTGTGTGTGTGTGTGTGTGTGTGTGTGTTGATGGAGTCGCAGCTCCATAATAAACCGTCTTTGATTGTAACCAGTGAACCAGAACCATTTGCTTGGTGTGAATACCAATATGTGGAGCCGGCTGTAAAATAAAATGAACCATAAATCATCTCTTATCCACCGCTCATCCCAGAAGTCGTTGAGTATTTTAGTCAGAGGAAAAACTACAGTTGTAGTAAAGTGCATTTTTTTCATTCTTGATAAATTTGACTATTAAATTTGATTTGTTATTTACAATGTTGACAGCGTTGACTTCAGGTCCATCACAGCTTTTACAGGAAACAGGAGCTGCTCCTGCCTCCTCTCTCTGTCTGGCTGTGTAATGCTGTCACACTGGAAATGGACAGTCTGGGGATAATGTGCTTCTGCCTGTCGGGGAATATCAACCCGTGTGGTTTGCTGGAGGCTGAGGAGCCTTCCTCCGTCTGTAATGGGCTGTCCTCTCCATCCCTCAGTAGAGGTTAGGGATTTCCATAGCCGAAGGATTCAGGTAACTGATAAGACTGAATATTAAAGCCTGGTTCTTCTAAAGTTTTATATACTGATTTGTACCAAAATAAACTTCCTGTTAAAGACACAGTTTAATAGCATTTGAATAAAGGAAGTAAAATATACATTTCACAGGTTTAAATATGAACCCATGAAGGTAGAAGACAGGACACGTCTGGATCATGTTTTAAAATGATTATGAGCCAACATCACAGGGTTACAGAAACATGAATAGGCGTCACTATTCTCTGTTCGACTGAGCTGTGTCTGATATCGACACTTGTGCTTTTTGTTCTTTCTCTCTGCAGCGACTGGACTTTGGATCCTGCCTCAGAGTCATGATATGTACAAACTGTCGGAGGATAAACTGGCTCAGTCTGTTTTAGCTTATTGTACAGTCAATGACAGAGTTTTGATCAGTCAGTTTCAACAAGTCACATGTTAGTTTGAGTCTCACACTGGTTTAAAATAGAGATTTGTCTCCACTCAACTCTATGTCCCTCACACTGTCGTTATGACTCTTTAGGTTGAAATTACAAAACATCAACTTTCTCTAAACTCGTCTGATTGATGTGGTTTTTCTATCAGAGTATCTATGAGTATCAACTCATTATCATGTGTTAATAGACCTAGAACGAACGTGACTCTGGGTTTTTCCATTAATACTAATGATTTTATACTTGGTGTATCGTGTGTTAGAGACTATTTTTCCCAGCATCAAATAAAAGTGTAAAGTTTTTGACAGTTTTGTCTCCGACTGCTTCACTGACATTTGTCTTTATTAATGTAGCGACTGAATTCCTGTGGATGAAGCCATGTTAATGGTCTCGGTCAGGAAATGCACACTGGACCCCGTCAGTGTTAACACAGACCCTTCATCATGCAGTCAAGTCAATTCTCCAATCTGACGTGTCACCTGACAGCTGTGGTTATGGAGCGACGGGCCGAGCCAGCCGCGCCTAAGTGAGCTTGATTGATTTTGGTGCGAGTCTTCGGTCAATGTTTCAGTTCCAGCGTCGGAGCCCAGCATGAGGCAGCGCTGTCAATCACGGCCTCAGACGAAGCGTTTCGCTAAGTTTGGTGGCGCAGATCAATATAACATCACTGACTGATATCACAGGGCAAATGAAGCCTTTGTAAGGAAGTGAATGAGACGGTGATGCCGTGTCTCTCGGAGGACTTAAAAAGTTGGAGAATGATCTGAAAATTTGCAGCAGCTACTTGAACTCACAGGTCAAACATATTTACTAAATGCAGAAGAAGACTACATAGTGTACATTCAATATAAAACCGCAGCACAAAACAACATGTCTGCTTGTGACCCTCTACTTATCTTTGTCCTTGAGCTTTGATTGGCAGAAAAACTGCCACAGATATTAAAAGCAAAATGTTTGAGCTACTTGAGCCTCCAAGGTCTGATGGGAGAAATAATAAAACCATTAGACTGGTTGTGCATATAAGGTAAACTCCACTCTACATTATGTACCTGTGGCACATACTTCTCTCTATTGTTTAAGAAACTCAGTAATTTCATCCTCCCACATAAACTATGGAGAAGCTGGAGACAAAAACAGATTCAGTAACAAGCCTGAAGAAAAGATAAAGTACGACTCATACAAGCAGAAATAAACAAAACAGGAAGAAAAATCCACAAAGGGATTAAACTTTTAAAAAAGACAAGCTTAAAGTACCTGTACGTACAATCCACCACAACCCTTCAACCACAAAGGATCAGGATTAGAGCTGGTTACTGTGGGTTTGTGATGTTGGATTACAGACAAAACAGGAACAGTCAGTGAAGACAAACAGACATTTAATATTATTTCATTTTTCAGTTCAACTGTTTCAATAGAACCTGTTGTTTTTAATGCAGTGGACAAAACAAACCACCAAGAGTTTGTGTTAAGAATCAGAAACTGTTGCTGTGACCTCCAGGACGGAGGAGTTAATGATGCTAGGCTAACAGCTAACTACTACTAACCAGCTGTCAAATGTTTGCTCTTTGGAAACTAAACTAGATGACGTCAGTCTTCATATTCATAGAAACGTGGTTGAACAACAACAGAGGAACTAAATCATCATAACTGGGAAAGATCCAGGAGGACGACTACATCATCATGGTTCATCTCTAAATGTGGAATATTTAACACTGAAAGGCAACAACACCAGACATTGTTGTTGTGTACAGTCCTGGTGATAGAAGGGAAATGAAGTTTTGTCGTACGAGCAAAAACAAATGTCATCATAAACATCTCTTCTCCACCACATGGTTGTGTCTCTACTCTACTGGACTCTACTGGACTCTACTGGACTCTACTCAGTCTGGTAGCAGACACGTTGTTTTCCATCACAGTTTGGTTCCTCCTCCACGTGAATGTGGTGAGTGGAGTCAAACTGCTGCGACGTCACGACACAAAAACATCAGTAAACATTAATGGACATGGAGGAGATGCTGTACTTGTTGCTGGGTTAGCTTACGACCAGGTAGCTACGACGATGGCTATCACTCTTGTCCTGTTTAAAAATGGAGCTTGATTATTTTGTTGACGCTCTCTCAACTCAACTGGCGTCTGGTGGCAGCTTGTGAAGACACTCCCTCTGACCAATCAGTGGCCGGCGTCTGTTCACGTCACGTTTTAGTATCGACTCAGCTCCATTGGTTCCTCCACAGAGTAGGAACTAAAACAGTAGCTGGAACCAGGAACTAGCACCAAGTGGAAACACTAGAGACTGAGTAGAGACCAGTAGAGACCAATAGAGCTAGAACGGTTTAGTGGGAAAACTCTATAAAACAGAACTGGAGAATGGAGACTGAAATTGTATAAATCAGTGAAACCAACAGTCGACTGCTTCTCAAACTATAGTTTAACTCTTTCGTTGTGAATAAATGTTCCTCCTACTGGAAACTTGGTAGAAATAGTAAGTTTCTAGTTTAGATCCTAACTGATTCTGAAGCAGCTGAGCAGCGAGTCTTAACAAGATAAGAAAAGAAAAACTGATGATCTTCTTTAGATGTGTGAAGCCGATCGAAGGGGATTATCTTTGATGGACAGACGAGACATAACCGACTCACCAAAGCAACATCTGTCAACAAGATGTAACCCTCTGGGAAGCAAATGTTCCTCCTGTCAAAAACCGTCTCCGGCTTGTGAGTGATGCACATCATGTTGGTAGAAAAATCAAAGAGTCCTGCAGCTTTTAATATCAAGTCTTTTCTCAGTATTGTCTGATCAGATTTCAATCTTTTGTTTATTTTTTTATCTAGCACATAAAGCAGCATTCATTGGAAGAAATCCTTCATTACTTTCACACAACTCTTTCTTTCACCAGAACATTTGCCAGCTGGATTGTTTCCACTTTCAGTCGGGCAAACGAGGAAGACACCACTTCCAAACTCATTATGACTGGACAGATGTTCCAGTGGAGACTTTCCAAAATCAACAATCACGTCCTGGACAGAGTCTGACAGCCAACGCCAGGTCTCGTAACAGCGAAGAAGACACCCTGGCTCTGCCACTCTACATCCTTACCTCATCTCAGTCTGACTGGTACCTGCCTGATACACACTAACTGGATGTAGAAGTGCTATAGTTGGCAGATCTTTCTAATGTTTCATGGCAGTGACAGTTTGGGGGGAAAAAATTTAAAATAGTTGGTTCGAAGAGAAAATTTGAACTGATGAGGTTCTCAGTTTATGGAGCTGGAAACTGGAGCACAGTTAGAGTTTGTTTTCCCTGAGGCCACCTGTGCTGAAATTAATGCACATGACCACCGATCCACCAAATGGCACCTGTTATATTCTACTGGGAGTTAGCAGCCTCATGTTTATTCTATCGTGTTGCAATGGCATGTCATGAATCAACTACCATTCCTTGACAAGTAAATCTCATTAGGGGTATATTTGTTTGTGCATGTGCATGTGTGTGTGTGGAGATATGATGAGAAAGTGAGACGAGGAGGAGGAGGAAGAGGAAGTTTCTCTTCCGGCAGATGTTCCCCATGTCAGTTGTCCAGGAAAACCACACCACACAGACTTATGGGTAACGTCCAGGTGGTGGACCAGTTCACAGCAGACACACATGTTCACAGATGACCAACTCCAGTTTTTTTTCTTTCTGTGGTTGATTTATGGCCAACACAGAGGAAAGAGGAGTGGACGTTCAGGACGGACGCCTCTTAACTCCTGGAATTTGCAACCAAATCATAATGCAGCTTGTTTGTGTATGAACGAGCGTTCGCTGCGTTGCATATGTACATTTATTGAGCTACAGTTTGTTTAATTACGCTGCATTTATCAGTGCACGTGCAGCAGAAACAACTCGAGTTATTTTCTGGTGTACACCAGTGTTTATTAAGCTGATTTAATTATACGAACAACAGATGTCCAACGTTTAATTTGACAAAGAAGAAACAAGTAAGAACAAAGCCAGTGGTACAGATGTCATAGTAAACTCTGAGGTAATTTTATTCATTTTTATATTCATGTTTAATTTAACCACTAATTGGTGTTTGTTGGGTTGTGGTGGTGTTTACTCACCAAAACTAAAAAATACACGGTTCACCTGCTGCTAACACACAATTCAAATAAATTTAACTTCTGCAAATTTTCATTTTCACACATTTGTAATGATTTCTGATCATGAACGATATGAAGGAACAGTGCTGAATTTAAAAAGGTTGTATGAGTATGAAAGTGATTTCTGTGTTAGTTTGAGGCTCGTTGGTTTAATTATCTGTGAATAGATACGTAACTTTGTTTTTTCTTTAGTTCTTTTGAGTCACCTGAGAAATCTGCCGTTTTCCATCTGTAACATCGTCTCAACAGGTGTCTCTCTCCTCCTCCTCCTCTCCTCCACATCCCATCACTAATTGTCGCTTCCCTTTTTCGATGTAAACAAAATAATATGTCATTATGCAAATGTGCACTTATGAATGTGTTCGCCTCGCGACAGTGTCGGGGCCCGTGAATTCCAGCAGTCAAGAAGGAAATGCCAACAAATTCATCAACATGCAGAAGTAGCATTCAACTTCAGAGAGAAGTGGTGCTCTGTTTACTACTGTCACATTCTGCCTAATTTACAGGAAACTAAATCCTCTGGCTGCAGTTTTAATGAGGACCTGGTTCACCAGTTTCCAACTATTGACATAGAAAATAGTTAAAACTATAAAACAAATGTAGCAACTTGTTTTAAAGAAGGAAATAAAATGTGAACATTGTAAATGAAGCTCAATTTCAGGTTCTGACTGATTTAAATGAAGCTGACAAATCAATCACATTTTAAGTTGTAAAGTCTCAAGAGAAACAAAAACACAAACGCGTCCGAGGTCCAGAACAAAAAACCTGTTTATCAGACAAAACCAGTATCCTCTTATGTTCAATTTAACATTTAGGAGACAGGCGTATGTCAGGACCAGTCTATGAATTATTCAAGTCTCAGTTCATTCCTCGTCTCCTGCTCCTGCAGTTTGTTTTCACTTGTTATTGAAAGGTGCCTCTTGTTGTCTCAGCTATGTAATTTGTGATATAGGCTTCATTTCAGGTTTGCAATTGGAAATGTGTTTTAGGTCAATGGAGGCGCATGAACTCTTCTTGCTCCTGTGACTGAAGGTACCGTCTGCTGTGTGGATTATAAAACAGTAAATATGTTTTGACATGAACATAATACGGTGACAGACTAACTGTCCTTCTTTTGATTGTTCACTATATGATGAAGTTAACACAACCACATAAATGGACCATAGATGATCTGTGATGTATTGTCTCATAAAACGTAATAATATTGTCATTTTCCTTGTTCTTCACGGACACATCAGATGATTCAGAAAAGTGATGAATCTGCTGATCTGGAACATCCTTCATCACCAGTGAAGTGATATTTTGAGCTTTATTAGTGGTTAAAAAATGACAGTTTAGATACGTTTGGCTGACTGCCCCATTTACTTTCATTGTTAACTATTTGGTTGTGAAAACAAAAGACGGTCAAACTGGATATTACTTCAACCAACGTAACATATCTGTTGAGGGGAGTTTGACTCATATTTATGGTGAAATAGACTCTGGTTCATGTTTCTCTGGACGTCACTTTAATGACAGTAGCAGTGTTTTGTAACAATGACAATAAATGCCTGTTATGTCTGCTGTCACCATGGGGGGCGCTGTTTCAGGGAACAACAACAAAATATAAAACTACAGTGACGCCTCCAACTGTCAGTGCCGTTTCATAAATAGGTTACTGTTCTACTGCTCTAGTCTTCATAATAACATTTATTTCTCTTGTACCATTTTTATCACTAAAGTATAATCTATGTCTCCCCCTGCTGGTTAGAGTTATTACAAAAACAATCAAATACTGATGAATTTTCACAGGTCTGGGACCTGAGAAAATTCAGACATCAAACTTTAGTTGAAATCTTCCAAAGTTTAGAGAAAGTTTCTTGAGTCTGCAGCGACAGACGTTCGTCTCTTCTGCTCTGGCAAACGTCGCTGGTTGAGGTCAAATCAGTGGCGCCGATACCAGAACACCGAGCAAAAACAACCAATTTAACACTCAAAAAGTTGAGGCATAAACTCTGTTTTGAATTTGAATGTAACAGTTGTTGATTCATATGTAAAAGTCCTTCGCTCGTCATTAAATTAAACCTGTTCAAGTTATTCATATAAACTATAGAGGTAAGAGGATTATTTGTGATATCAAGTCTGGACTGTTTCAGAAACTCACACACTGTGATTTCCACGATGTTCAGCTGTTGTTTCCTTTAATGACCCGGCAGTTTGTCTTGACCTGTTCACATTAACATTATTTATTTAGAAACATATATGA
Source organism: Polydactylus sextarius (assembly GCA_016801845.1). Taxonomy (NCBI): domain Eukaryota; kingdom Metazoa; phylum Chordata; class Actinopteri; family Polynemidae; genus Polydactylus; species Polydactylus sextarius. The sequence goes on from CM028915.1 coordinate 19,703,229, forward strand.
CCTAAAACACAGAATCAGCTCCAAAAATACTTTCTTTCTGCTCAACTATTGTTGAATAAAGTGTCACAAAAACAGGAAACAACCAAACTGTAAACTAAATCCATCTGTGCACCATAAATCACATTCATTTATATTCTGTGTCTCTGTGATGTGAACGGAGGAGACACCAACACCTGCTGCGATGAGCATTTAGAGCAGAGACGGTGCGTTTGTGTCAGAGACTAGATTCCTTCACTGTACCTCCCTCCGCCTCCTGCAAATATTGGAAAAGTGCCTCAGAAAGCAGAAACTATTTGAATTGAATCTCAGATTGTGGACGTTTACAAATCCCTCGATGACTCGCTACCTCATAAATATGTGTGTGTGTGTTTATGTGTGTGTTTATATGTGTGTGTGTGTGTGTGTGTGTGTGTTTATATGTGTGTGTGTGTGTGTTTATATGTGTGTGTGTGTGTGCATGTAAACAACTTGAAGCAGCAGTGATTTTCACCACTGACTGATGAGTGTGATAAAGTCCTATCTGCACGAGTTACACAGTCGAAGTAATGGACTATCAGTAGTAGATAATAGGATATTGATTGATAAAACGGCTTTCATCGAATCTTCTCACATTTTTTCAGGACACGTAAATACACAGATCGTGGAATTCGCTATCAGCTTCAGGGTCCTTTCCCTCCCTGACTAACTCATTAGTGTGTGAGTGTGTCCTCTGTGTCTGGGGATTTGGATGGAAAATCCCCATATCTGACAGGAGAGTCCATTAAGATTCTGCACAACACGCTGGTTGAGGTTTCACTGGAGGGTGGGGGGGTATTCTCTCACTTCACTCTCACTCTCTCTCTGTACTCGCCACCTCACTGCTCCCTGTTACATGACACACACACACACACACAGCAGTCATCTTTTCGTCTGTGCTACACCTTCTCCACCCAGAGGCCACCACGCTGCACCCCTGCCTTCATTTTCTCTCCGTCTCTCTCTCTCTTTGCAACACACTCGTTCCCAGACTGTCAGTAGAGCTGCAATGCCACTGCGGCACAGTCCACTTAGAAAAAGTCCCTCCACCTGAAGAGGGATGTTTACCCAAACGAAAAAAAACCCTGATGTGACAGCAGCAAACAGAGAACAGAGGAGAGCAGCTCCACCAGACCAGACGACAATATGATAGAAAGAAGTAGATGAGGATGCAGGGAATTTATTTCTTTGTTCTTTTCTGTTTCAGAGTAACTGAACAGTGTATTTCAGAAGCTTTCAGTTTTTCCATTAGGACTGTGAACAACATGCAGTTGATCTGCAGCAGAAACACTTTGCACTCGGCTGTTGTTCGTGTCTGGATTTCACACTCCACCACCTCGGCTCAAATCAGGTACAACTTTTTACCTTGTTTGCCGTGACCTTTAAATGTGCAACCAACAAGATGACAGCTGCCGTGATATTACCTGCAAGTGACTCGTGATCTGCAAAAAGGTTATTCCCCAAACTGTGCAACCGCCACGGCAAAAATCCTATAACACGACCTTTGACAGTAAAACTGAAGCTGTGGCAAATCAAAAGCAAACACAGAGGCAGAGAAGTTCGGGTAGAAATGTAGTTTACTCGGTCTTTGTTTGAAGATGTGGTCGGGAACAGGTGGGCAGCACAAAGACCACTGAGGCTTGTCATTTTATATCTGCTCTGCTCTCTCAGAGCTCAGAGTCTCCAAATACTAAATAGACATGATCAGGAGACTCTTGTTTGCTGCACAGTAACTGTAGCAACAGAGAGAGGTGAGTACAGAGAGATTCAGGAAATAAAACTCCACACATTTATTCTCCAACACATGAAGCTCAACTTAAGTTCAATCAGGTCCAGAGTCCAGTCTACATCACATCCACATCTTCAGGATTCTCTCTTCTCGTCTCACTTTCCTCTCGTGTTCATGATAATGTCAATAAAATCTCTCAAACTTACAGTTAAAAAACACACGTTTCAATTGTCAACACTGTTAAAATCCACAAATTACAACTAATAAAAAAAGCAACATCATAAAAATGCTCAAAACTCAAACATCAAGTTTCCAACTGGTAAAAACCAAATCAATAAAAATAACATAAATACAAAGAAAATGTAACGTTAAACATTAAAGATTAAAGAGAACGAAGACGTGACACTGAAGATTATTTACGTGTGAAAGGTTCAGTCTACACTGAGAGTTAGACTCTTCTAACTATTTCTATTTCCACTTCAACACTAATCTATACTGTGGACTACAGACTTCAGGTAACATAGTGACTTGATCAACAATCTTCTCTAGAATCAGTCTGGACATTTACAAAGTTCAGACACGTTGGTTTGTCTGTAGGAACCGTCTCCTCACTACCACAAGTCACATGTTAGTTTGAGTCTGACACTGGTTTAAAACATAGACATTTGTCTCCACTCAACTCTATGTCCCTCACACTGTCGTTATGACTCTTTAGGTTGAAATTACAAAACATCAACTTTCTCTAAACTCGTCTGATTGATGTGATTTTTCTACAAAAGAAAAAACCTAGAACGACTGTGACTCAGTAGAGAATCTAGTGATGTACAGCTGTTGCAGCTAGATACACCTGCTGGTGATGATGACGACAGAGCTGGCAGCTGTAGAAACTCATAACATCACATGATGAAACTGAAGCGATGGTGGTGACGGAGTCAGACAGGACCTAGTTTTCCTGCTGCATCTCAGTCCTATAAACACATTAAAACTACAGAGGAGACGAGTGAATTTACAGATTTATGGAGAAATTAAATAACATGAAGATGTAAAACTTAATCACAAGTTTTATAGCTTCATTAACAACTAATCTATTATGTATATGTAGGAATCTCAAAGTGGTCACATGATTAATCTCGTTTCTTCTTTATTCATTTCCTGGAGACTTTCCTGGAAACTCTAGAGATCTGTTGTTGGTACCACTGGTCTGACCTTGATCTAAACCTGAACCAGACCTTGATCTAAACCTGAACCAGACCTTGATCTAAACCTGAACCAGACCTTCATCTAAACCTGAACCAGACCTTCATCTAAACCTGAACCAGACCTTCATCTAAACCTGAACCAGACCTTCATCTAAACCTGAACCAGACCTTCATCTAAACCTGAACCAGACCTTCATCTAAACCTGAACCAGACCTTCATCTAAACCTGTCTCTAACCTTAAGTCATGTCTTCATCTTTTAATTTTTTTTTTTTACATTACAGGGACCTGATATTTGTCCACATAATGTGAGTGTGTAGACAAGTTTAAGACCCCACAATGTAAGGAATACCTAGACCACACACACACACACACACACACACACACACACACACACACACACACACACACACACACACACACACACACACACACACACACACACACACACACACACACACACACACACACACACACACACACACACACACACACACACACACACACACACACCTCCTCCTCCTCTTCATGATCAGAAGATATTACCTCCCTGGGTAATGACACTTCATCATTCTCTGGAGTATTTTCCTTTTGATATGCTTCTTTTTTCCTCCAAGTGAAGTCTTTTCTCCTTGTTGCTTGAAGTTTCATGAGAGGAAATATTTATGGCTTTAAAAAGGCAGATAAAACACTCCAGGGTTCCTATAATTGGTACTAGTGGGTAATCATTTAGGATAATTTTGTCGCTGTGTGCTGAGGCGCCGTCGCTGGGCCCAGGAGTCCAACGTTTCCACCAGGATGTAAATGAGCTCTGGTAGTTTGGATAAATAAACAAGAATCAGTTAATGTGGTGTCATAATGAAACCACTTTGGGGAGAAGAGGAGTCACAAAAAAAAAAACACTTTTCTCTATAATATATATCAAAAAAGTAGGTGGATTTTCATTTAATTGAATTGAGTTGAATTTAAAATGAACCATGTGTTTATGATTTGACAGACGTATAATCAGAGTAAAGTTAATTAAAGTTAATTTCTTCCAAAACTTCTGTTTTGAGTCGACTTTAGTTTGTTAATTAATGTCATTTATTCACTGGTCACTGAGTTTGATTTGTTGATTAAATCAAACACAATCAGAATTTGTCAGAAAACAAATGTTTCGTTTGGTGACTTTTTTTAAAATTAGATTCAGTTTCAATTTTCTGGAAAACAAATGTTTCTATACGACGTTCTTTTGTTCTTTTAAGTTCTAGAACTGATAAGGTTCCAGACATGTTCTGTCTTCAAAGGAAACATGTTTCCTTCTCGTTCTGTTCGTTAACAACATTAAACCTCCTTTAAATGTTCATTAAATAAAACATCATTAAAAATAATTTAAACACTAAATCTTCAGTCTTTATAAAAAAAAAAAAAAAAAACATGATCATGTTTCCTTCAGATCAGATTCTTCTTTCATCAGTTCTTTATATCAAATGATGTGAGAGTTTATTCAACCATCAGCCAGAAAACAACAAAAATCAAGAGACAAAGTGTCGGAGGTCGTTTATGAAAAGGAACCTGATGTGACAGTAGATCAGCTCGGTGTGTTGTAACTTGTCCACCACCGATAGGAAACAGACAAAGTTAGTAATTATTTAGTTCACAGACCCAGTTAGACATTTCCCTCAGGTCAGACAACAACAGCCAGCGGAGCATTGAGCAGGTAATCACCAGCTAAAGCTCCCAGATAACCGACCTCTCAAGGACGTCTGTTGTATAGTGGACGAGGCTCAGAATAAAACCAATTACACATACAATTACTCTCGCTCACGTGCTCCACAGAACAAGTGACAAACGAGGAGAGCGAAGCCTTCGCCACGCGACAGCGGACGTGAACTGAATTAACCAAACACAAAAAACAAAAACCAAATGAGCTGAGCTGTAGTCTGTAGCTGCAGTCGCTGCTGCTTCACAGCCATGAAAACCAGGGACGCTCCGGTCAGCGCTTTAGGTGCCGATAACGATCACTGATCACTGAAGGTAAACCTCCGTTTATAATGTGTCTGGGGCTGAGCAGCACTTACAGATAGAAAATTAATTGTATTTAATTACAATTACAATCAAGCACAACCTACTGGAAGGCAACATGTTTCCTTCTTAGCTTCATATTTCATAACTGCTGGAAAGATGATTTTTAGGTGGAAATCAGAGCCGTCGTGACTCCGTCGTGACTCGTCGTGACTCCGTCGTGACTCCATACGATATCGACGCCTCAGAATTTCTCATGATACGATTCAGTACTTGATATTTTTTACATTATATCTATTAAGTTTCAAATAAATCAACAACAAAAAAAAATCATTTTCCTTTTATTGAGACAGAAACCGTGTTCTCTTCACACCGTGTGTATGTCCACACTGAAGCAGTAACAGAACAGTTCCTCCACAAAAAGTAAAACTCAAATAAAGTGAAATCAATAAACTGGAATAAGGAAACTTTTCAGGGCTAAAGAGACTCACTGTCCAGTGGTAGCTGCTCTGTCCAGCCCCGGGACTTTCTTCTTTGAGGTCGACTCGGTGGTGACTGGTTGTGACTCGAGACGGTTCATGACGCAGTCGACAAAGAGGAGACAGTGTTAAAACCCGGCGGCAGCAGAAGAAGTGTATTAATAATAGTTTCTATGAATAGAATCGAAGAAGTGAACAAAGCGACACAGTTGAAACCGTCACTAATGATCACAGGGTTTCACATTTAATGATCAACGTGTGGACGAGCGCTACAGCATCAACACTGGCTGCTACAAATTCATTCATTATTTTTCCAACTTGAAACACGTTAAAAACAAATGGACAGTTTCGTTAGGGGGGGTGGTAGAAACAGTAGAAACGGTAGTAACAGTAGAAACGGTAGAAACAGTAGAAACAGTAGAAACGGTAGAAACAGTAGAAACAGTAGTAACAGTAGTAACAGTAGAAACAGTAGAAACGGTAATAACGGTAGAAACGGTAGTAACGGTAGAAACAGTAGAAACGGTAATAACGGTAGAAACGGTAGTAACGGTAGAAACAGTAGTAATGGTAATAACGGTAGAAACGGTAGAAACGGTAGAAACAGTAGTAACGGTAGTAACAGTAGAAACGGTAGTAACGGTAGAAACAGTAGTAACGGTAGAAACAGTAGTAACGGTAGAAACGGTAGTAACGGTAGAAACAGTAGAAACGGTAGAAACAGTAGTAACGGTAGAAACGGTAGTAACGGTAGAAACGGTAGTAACGGTAGAAACAGAAACAGTAGCGGTAGAAACACGGTAGAAACGGTAGTAACGGTAGTAACGGTAGAAACGGTAGTAACGGTAGAAACAGTAGTAACGGTAGAAACAGTAGTAACGGTAGAAACAGTAGAAACAGTAGAAACGGTAGAAACGGTAGTAACGGTAGAAACAGTAGTAACGGTAATAACGGTAGAAACGGTAGAAACAGTAGAAACAGTAGTAACGGTAGAAACAGTAGAAACAGTAGTAACAGTAGAAACAGTAGTAACAGTAGAAACAGTAGAAACGGTAGTAACAGTAGAAACAGTAGTAACGGTAGAAACGGTAGTAACAGTAGAAACAGTAGAAACAGTAGAAACAGTAGTAACAGTAGTAACGGTAGTAACGGTAGTAACAGTAGAAACAGTAGTAACAGTAGAAACAGTAGAAACAGTAGTAACAGTAGTAACGGTAGTAACGGTAGTAACGGTAGAAACAGTAGTAACAGTAGAAACAGTAGTAACAGTAGAAACAGTAGAAACAGTAGTAACAGTAGAAACAGTAGTAACAGTAGAAACAGTAGTAACAGTAGAAACAGTAGTAACAGTAGTAACAGTAGAAACAGTAGTAACAGTAGAAACAGTAGAAACAGTAGAAACAGTAGAAACAGTAGTAACAGTAGAAACAGTAGAAACAGTAGAAACAGTAGTAACAGTAGTAACAGTAGTAACAGTAGAAACAGTAGAAACAGTAGTAACAGTAGAAACAGTAGAAACAGTAGTAACAGTAGAAACAGTAGAAACAGAACGTGGTATACCGATATAAACCTATCGTAACAGGTTATTACATCACAATGCGTCACACTCATCGCTGTTCATTGTGTGGAGGAACGAGGCTGAGCGGTAAATAAATCAACGATAGTCGATAATCATAACTGAAAGAAACATATCGCCCCCTACTGTTCTGGTGGTGAATTACTGTACCACACCAACCAGTGGACAGAGACTGAAAGAGTTTATGACTGAGTGGATGTGGCGGCGCAGGACACAGTCAGAGAAACATTAAGGCTGAATATTTAAATATCTGCATGTTTATACTTTGTGTTAATTAAGAAAAAGAAGGGAAAGTTGTACTTTGCACTACAGTGATGTTTCATTTTAAAACTGACATCGTCTTGTTCTGATTTACACTGCTTGGAAGTTAAGTTACGTTCTATAATGTTACACACACACAGCAGATGGTACCTATTCAGAAATGGTTATATTGAAATTTACATACCAAAGTATGTTCAGTTCTCTCTCTGTCACCTGCCAGACAGGAGAGGTCATAGTTTTAAGCATGTGTTGTCGCTCACTTTCAAGTCATCTGATCGGCCTATAAAGAGAGCGTTGATCAAACAACTTAGATCAGAGAATCCATGTGAAAAACTCCAGACGCCTCCAGGTGACGTTTACACCACGTCGACGTAGAGAAACACTCACCGACGTCTTCTTCCTCCGTGTTTAAAGCTTCGAGACTCAGGTTTTTTGAGAGCGTCTCAATAAAACTGAAATGTTTGTAGAAAACTAATTGACTCCTCTGAATTAACCATAAACACCTAATTAGGTTTTAAAATCAAGACAAACGTTTCCACATTCAACGTTCATACGTCGTGTTGAAATACCAGCACATGGTAAATCTTAAAATAAATACGAATATGGAAGTGAGAGATAGTAACAACAACAATAAAACTTCATTAACATCGTGTTGAATTAATTATCTTTGCCTCCTCAACATGAGCGAACAGCTGAAGTGTGAAATAGACACAAACGCGTCTTAATTCCCTTTTGATTTAATCACGTTTTCTCACATCGGCATCTTCTCCTTCACCGCCCATAAAAATAAAACACACGTTGTAACCTCTTAACACGCGACGTGTCACGTGCAACAGCTACTAGTTCAGTTGTGTTGAGGTGTTGAAGGACGACACCTCGTGACGATCTGTGTTGGTTCGGTCGCAGCAGCAGAAACAGGCGGTTCGACCGAGGTGGTGTGATTCTCCCAGATGTAACGAGGTTGTTTTTTGATCAATGGTGACAGGTGAAGGTTCCGGAAACGAGATGATAAAAGGAAGTTTTGTCACCTGAACATGTTTCTGAAGGAAACACACGAGACGTTTAATGTGTTTTGAATATTTTCCTCAAGGTTATTTAGAGGACAAGTGCACATCATCAGTTATGCAATCGATCTCCTCAGACCCTCCAGTGGATAAACAAGAACACGCAGCGTCAGCAGAGAACAAACTTTAAAAAATAAAAGGTCGACTTCACACTTTTTGTGTTAAAACACAGTTCAACCAAGCGTAACGGCCGGACAGCAGGAACTCCTGGTAACACGCTCTCATTCATCTCACCTACTTTATTTCTTCACCACTTCTGAGAATAATGGGAACAGGCAGGAGAGACAATTGTATACGATCCCAATGAAATTACTCTGAGAACAAGGCGCCGACTCGGCCTCTGTATCGATGCCTCCAGATGAAACCGCTTCCCAATTAAACTCACTCATGTGTTAAAAAAAGAAAATAGTTAATATGGTCTCTCCTCTGGCAGATCCACACAGACCAGAGGGTGGCAAGTGGCAGTTTCACCCGATTAACTTTTTCTTCCTTTCTCGTCTGGTTTTACTGAGAGGTCCGGTCAAATAATTGACTCTGGCGTCTGTGGCAAACGGTGAGCGTGAGCGGACCGGCGCCGTGGACCACATGTCTAATGTGTATTAATGATGCAATTAAAGCAGCAGAGATTGTAGAAGAAATGAGGATTTTTGTAAACGTAGTGTGATTTATGTCTGGAGACATTTTTCTATTAAATGATCAATTGATAACATCACACTCCACCTCCTTTATGATATTTAAATAAATACATATACAATCATATACACTGTGTCATGTAACATTCTCTGAGAAAATACCAACTAGATCTTTACCTTGTTAATTTCATCCAAAACTAAAGTTTGATGTGGTTGGTTTGACTTTAGTTTTTTGAATATTTTTGTATTAAAACAAACACAATCTTTCCAGTATTTTGGCAGAAAACAAACGTTTCACATAGTAACATTGTTCCACATTAGATTCAGTTTCAATGTTCTGAGAATGTTACTACTCGATGTTCTGGAATGTTCTTTTGTTCTTTTAAATCCTAGAACAATGTTCTCTGATAACGTTCCAAACATTTTCTGTCTTCAAAGGAAACACTGATCCCAGGATGTTATTTTATATTTGTAGGAAATGTTCTTTAATAACATTAAACTTCCTTTAAATGTTTCAATCATTAAAACTTAACGTTGTGTATTTGCCATTAATGTTTACAGACATTTTTCTATTAAATGATCAATTTCCACATCAAACTCCACCTCTTGTTTTACATAAACACACACACCGTGTGGTCATGTGTCCAGATCTTAACCTCATGTTTTTCTCGTCGTCTCGTTCTGACAAAACACTGAAACAAAGAAAACACGTCTCGTTTTCCAGCGATACTGTGATTGTGTCAACAAATGTTGTTTATTTCCAGACGTCGCTCGCTGCAGATGTTTGCCTCCGATTAGACAGATTTGTTTCATTTTGTTTGTGTCATAAATCACAGCTGTCATGTAACATTATTAAAACTGAAGAAACAAAGAGATCAAATGGAAAAACACAAAGAATAATTAAACTACAGAGACAGTTAAAGTATCGTTGCTGTTAAACACCTCAACCAATAAAACCAATCTAATAGAAGATTAATTATATTATAATATTTAAATTACTAACAGACAACTTTGGTCTCTAGTGTTTCCAGCTCATGTTCATTACTTTCCACTTTCTCACTCCACGATCATAATATCAAATGAAAGGTTTGAAAAAATATTTCTTTATCAATAAGTAGACAATAAGTCAGAAATGTTGATTACATCGTTCTAACTCCACTGGTCTCTACTGGTCTCTACTGGTCTCTACTCAGTCTCTAGTGTTTCCACTTGGTGCTAGTTCCTGGTTCCAGCTACTGTTTTAGTTCCTACTCTGTGGAGGAACCAATGGAGCTGAGTCGATACTAAAACGTGACGTGAACAGACGCCGGCCACTGATTGGTCAGAGGGAGTGTCTTCACAAGCTGCCACCAGACGCCAGTTGAGTTGAGAGAGCGTCAACAAAATAATCAAGCTCCATTTTTAAACAGGACAAGAGTGATAGCCATCGTCATAGCTACCTGGTCGTAAGCTAACCCAGCAACAAGTACAGCATCTCCTCCATGTCCATTAATGTTTACTGATGTTTTAGTGTCGTGACGTCGCAGCAGTTTGACTCCACTCACCACATTCACGTGGAGGAGGAACCAAACTGTGATGGAAAACAACGTGTCTGCTACCAGACTGAGTAGAGTCCAGTAGAGTCCAGTAGAGTCCAGTAGAGTAGAGACACAACCACGTGGTGGAGAAGAAAACTAAGAATCTCGTTTCCAACTAAAAAGCTGATTCCACTGCTACAATCAAGGTAGAGGTTGTAAAACACACAGTTGTAATAATAAATCAGCAACAAGAACTGGTGAAGAGTCAAATCATTGACACATTGAACCATTAAAAGTAAAGAAGAAGAAGAAGAAGAAGAAGAAGAAGAAGAATCCATTACTCAGGTGTCAGACAGGTCCAGGACTGAGGACGTGAAGTTCAGTGATTCCATCACTTTATAATTAACTTTCTTTGTTTACTCCAGTATTCAGATAAAAATGTCTCTTCTCTGTGTTGGTTGTTTTGGCAGATGAACTTCCTGTCTTCTGTAACTCAAACCTTCCTGTAACACCATGGGTTACATAATGAGAGTGAGTCATAACGCTGTCATGACGATGTTAACGTTGCGTATCGTAACCAACTTTAACCAAGACTGTCAACTTAATTAGCCACCAGAAACTTTTATACCTAAGAAACCAAGACAGTAGAAATCCATCCACACGGAGGTGACAGACACGCTGCTCCAACACTCCCCGGTGTTGGTGCTGACAGTATATCATCGGACACATCCTCGCCCCGGGTTGTGTGCGTCTGCTGGAGGTGAGTCAGGTCTCCAGCAGGGTGGCTAGACACTCACAGACGATCCATGAGGTAAACAGAGTCCTGGAGAGTCGCCCGTGGCATCAAATACATGGCGTTGACTTAGCGAGCACCTGCTTCAGTGCTCGGTGAGCATGAAATTGAACAGAGCGGTGGTGACGCCGGGTATCATCACGCATCAGTGTGAGATACTTTTTCAAAGTGTCGTCTGAGGAGCTTCCGCATTTTTTTGCAGCTGTGAATGAGTTCAGCTTTGACAACGTGCCAGCGATGCAGTGTCTGTTATTACTCTGCTGCAGCTCAGTGTCTTTATGTTCACACTCTAAAGTAAAGTAAAAAGGAAGAGGAAGTAAAGTGAGATTCAGGGCCCACGGTGTTAAACCTGTGGCTCTGATTCTGTGGCTGTTGATGAATATAAGTGACTCAACGTTGACTTCATCAGGGGCTGAGGTGTCTGGTGTTCAGGTCTCATCTCCTGGACCGTTTTGGAACAAACACTCTGCGTCTCCTCCACCTGCTCAGGAGCAGACGACGTCAGCTCAGCTCAGACTGACGACCAATCACATTTCTCTATTTTACCTCTTCCTCTCCCCGTCACCCTCCTCCTCGTCTCTAGAATCAAAACGTTCCTCTACTTCACCGTCACACGTCATCACAAGTCCTTGCTAGTTGCTACGTAAAGACGATGAGACACGTCTCCATGACGACCAAACGACAACAAACAAAGATGGCGTCTACAGACTCGTTTATGTCCATCAAGTTGGTGACGGATTAAAAACTGTCAAGATGTTTGTTACATTAATAAAGATCCTGTTATCAGATGAATGGAAACGTTAGTAAAGAGACAACTAGCGACTGATAGCTAACGCTAACGCTAACCAACGTTGTTGATTAGCGGTTAGCGATAAGTTAGCTTAATAAGTTGGGTTTTTTTGACATCCTTGTCCTGGTGCATGCTGGGTAATTTGAAGTGTGGTCCTGGGACAGCTTCGTTTGGAGGTCGTGACCCCTCAGCCTTCATCTAGAAGAGGATCCATCATAGACCTGATACTGACGTGGACCAGAGGAGCAGACATGTGATTGGTCCTGACGATCTTCAGTCTTAAACGTTTTAGTCTTGGACCATCAAACGTTACTAAATCACTTCACCTTGATCCAGTTAATGTGGTTTTGAGGTTTGAGAACAAATTAAAACCTCAGAAACTCAGTGGCATTAAAACGCAACTGTCTTCTTAGTTTTTCATTTCAAATAGCAGCGACTTCTCCAGTGTCCTCGGACTTTAACACCCATGCAATATTAACAGCCTCTTTATAGACGAATGACTTTATTAATAAAACAACTGAAGAGAAATGCTCCTCTGTCTCTCCTCAGCTTCACTGACAGAATGTAAATACGAGTCACGAAGGTTAATGACTTTCTGAACGTATAATTTTCTTGATTTCATTCAAACCACCGTTATTAACACTCCCCTCATCATTATCATTATTATCATCATTATTATTACTGTTCAGTAGCGCTGAAGCTTTGTGGCATTTAACTGGACACTGCTGTGGTTATTGTTGTGACCGTGTCAATAATCAGTCTCCTCAGGCAGGAAACTTAAAAGAAGCATCAATTGACCATTTACTAGAAAGGCCTCCTCACCCCGCTGGTTTAAAGGGGGTTTCTCCTCCTGTTGAAAGAGTCACACTCAGCATTAAAACCAGACTGTGAGGGTGATGTCTGCCTGTCTCAGCAGAACGACTAAAGACCTGAAGCTGTAAAGATAAAACAACAAATTAACAAACACAACAGCTGAACTTTTACCTCAAAACCTCAAGGAGCAAATCTATAACTTCACTACCAAAGTCTGCAGGTTATAAACAGTTAACTTTGATAAAACAAAGAGAACGGACCAGTCCAAACAAACGGACTGGTCCAGTTTAGTCGGGAAGTCATTGAATTATGACCAACAACGTGTTGTCTGAGGTCAGTGTGCAAGGCTCAGTAAAACCTTCACTCTGAAGCATCTTAATCCCTCCATCAATTCACACCCACTCGTCTGTGTCTGGGTCACAGTGACAGCAGGTCAACAATGTTCACATTGATCACGTTTGGTGTTTTACCTCAGGTAGATCCTGGTACCTCATCTAGTCTGGAAACGACCCAGGATCCTCCAGGACCAGGATCACTTCCTGAAACTTTTCATATTTATAAAGTTAGAAGTACGTTGTCTATATTACTCATCATAAACAATGCTGGTATTTTTATCTTTAGCTTGAACTGATGGTCAACTCTCTTTCAACAGATATGTTACGTTGGTTGAAGTAATATCAAGGGTGTGTATCTATTCACCCTATTCATGCTACTGCTGAAGTGAAGTGATATTTTGAGCTTTATTAGTGGTTAAAAAATGACAATTTAGATACGTTTGGCTGACTGCCCCATTTACTTTCATTGTTAATTGTTAATTATTTGGTTGTGAAAACAAAAGACGGTCAAACTGGATATTACTTCAACCAACGTAACATATCTGTTGAGGGGAGTTTGACTCTATTCATGGTGAAATAGACTCTGGTTCATGTTGCTCTGGACGTCATTTTAACTATTTCATCATGACATGGAGCCATATTTAAAATGTGAATCTTACTATTTGTATAATCAGATAAATCCACCTCCAACATCAACATGTAACGTAAACACAACAGTTGTGGCACCAGGAACTAAGACGACCACTACAACACTCTACACTCTATATAAATAAAAATATAGTTAAATATAATCTCCATATCAGTAGAATATATATTTTCTATAACCACAGACTGAATGATAAAGTGCGGTGGCAGTAAAACAGACATCCGTGTAAATCGATGACGTCTGTGAGAAACAAAATAAGAAGCAAGACAGAAAATGTTACGCTGACAAATAGGTCACCAAACCACAACCTGCAACAAAGAGCGGAGGGAGTAGGGTGATGTGATTCATGACAGCACACAAAGAGAAATACGGCAGAAAATATGGGCCAGACTGGCAGCCGCTGCTCAACCGACAAATAGCTATGAAAATATTCTAATTATAAAGCTCCAGACACATTCACTACACCTCGCTCTCTCTCCTCAAGTGAGTCATGGAGCAGTTTCATAGTGGTTTTGTTTTTCCTTTGAGGTTTTTCCTAATTTTCTGCGTTTGGTGGCTGCTAACAATGAGGCAGAGGAAGAGAAACAGAGCGAAAGAAATCACAAAGACACAAAGACAATGACATCGAGGAAGATGAAAAACAAAAAGGTTCCTTGTGTGAGTTATAGATTTTAAGCAGGAGAGAAAATACACAAAGCTGAAGTGAAATGTGCCGTTTCACTGCCAGACTAAAAATAGAGACGAGGCAGGAGCATTTCCAGACCTGACAGTGTTTTGAGTTGTGTTTCTTTAGCTGTTAAGAAACAGAGAACGAGGGACAGCGAGAGAGTAGAAGCGTCTGCCAAGTGTGTGCATGAATCTCTTACGCTCAACCAGGGACACTGGGATCTCTGCCACCAGGATGTTAGAGGAGAAGCAGCTTGGAGAGAAAACGAGGCACATGAATGAACAATGCGTCTGACATCGCTCCGCAGCAAGAAATCCTTCTGTGCTGCTTCCTGCCCCGATCTCTGCATGTTACATAACAGCTGATTACAACCACATTTACCACAACACAAATATACCAGCTGGAATAGCTGCATTCACTTGGATTGGATAATAATAATAATAATAAGAAGAAGAAGAAGAATAGTTGGAGTTTTGACATTTGTCTCCATCGTTCATTCATCTCATTTATTTTTTAATGATGAAGATGTTTTGTTTTTCATCTCCAGCAGGAAATGTTACATCAGTCCTGAGTTATTTCCTCTTTTCTTTGTTGAACTTCGGTCATAATTTGGGTCAATAAGGAAACTGACGTAGAACAAACATTGTCATTTATTTTCACTCTGTTTTGTTCTTTCTCTCTTATCAACCTCGACACTTATTCACGTCTCTTATGTTTGATGTACATTAACCTCAGATTATAGTTACACTTCACTGATAGTTTCTTATATTAATATTCAATATTTTGCTCATTTTCTGATTTTTTTATACTTATATGTGTAACAAATGTGCTTTATGAATAACATTGCTGTGTAAAAAGCCACTTGTTTCCCAGCAGACGACATCTGCACATTTGTTAAAAAAACAAACTACCTCCTACTTTGGAAAATGAGAAGTTAAGTAGATAAATAAACAGTTATGGATAAAATATTGACTTAAATGACATTAAAATCTGTGTAGAGCTGCAGGAGCAGTCACCATAATCTCTTTCACTTCTAGTTTTGGTGATAAATACTCAATAAAACTCAATCCCTGACACTTTGTCTTCAGGTTAAAAAAGAAGGAACATGAGTCCATCTAGATTCTTCATCTTCAAGTCTCTGTTCAATTACCACAAAGTAGATTTGTCTCAGGAGATTTAATCAGTCCAGAGGTGTCATGTTGAGAGGAGAGAGATGTGTACGTCACACCATCATCTCAAAGACGCTCGTGAGCTGCTGCTGCTGCTGCACTGGTGTAGAAATCAGCCAATTACAGCAGCAGCACCAGGCTGCAGCTTCAACGTTCAGCCGCTCATCGATTGGCACATTTTGTTTTAACCTCGAGATGTTGAGCTCATATGAAGCCTAGAAAAAAATAAACAGCTGAAGTGAAGTCACATAGAGCTGAACAATCCACAAGGAAACTGAGGATTTGAACTGTATCTGCCTGATTTACTGGTCTAATGATTTACTGACGTATTCACTCTTTTATTTATAATAACGTGCAAACAAGAGACTCAAGTGTGCAACATCACAACACAAAAACATCAGTAAACATTAATGGAGGACATGCTGTACTTGGAACATGTCTGCGAGCAGTGAGCACATGGAGGACGTCAAAAAGACGTCCATGATATGGTCATGGTTTGGGTCCAACCTTTGACGCCCCCGGTACCGGGGACAGAGTGGGTCACATCTGATTTCACAGCATGTAACATCAGCTGTGCTGCATCAACATCTGCATGTTTGGTTTCCTTTAGAAACGTCACAATCTCAGCTACAACAACCAACCTCAGCTAAAGCTACAAACAATTAAAAGAGAAAGTAAACAAACTCCACAAAAAGACGTTAACACAAACCGGGACACCGCTGCTCCACCCGGCGCTTTAAACAAACGACGTCTCTGCTGAGAGCAGCGGTCTGGAGATTATAAAACTACAAGACAGAACCAGCAGCGACAGACGACCGATCGATAACCACGATCATGAATCTGTCCTACCTCTGTTGTCTTGTTTACGAAACGTAAATCCACAAGGATAATGCTGCATTTCCTCAACAACTACATCTCCCAGGATGCTTTGTGAGCAGTTTTCAGATTTAAAAGCTTTTCCCGCCTGGTAACAGGCTGTGATTGGACTAGAGGCCTCTCCTCCGCCTCTACACCTTATAACTGGTGATTGGTTGAATCTACGTCAACGAGGCTTCTAATTTCATCCTACTAGATAAGTTTTCTACAATGTTTTCTATAATTGCAGTTTTGCACAATAAATTCTATTGAGGTAACATTCTTGACTACTTTATGTTAATTAATAGTTAGAAAACAACGTCCTGCTAGAATGACGTTACTATGGTGATATGGTACATTCAGAAACAGTTATATTGAAATTTATACACCAAAGTCTACCACCACATAAACTGTCTACCCTCTAAGTTACACCATAATATAAATTTTAGGCCATATCGCCCACCCCAAGTGGAAAACACTAGAAAGTGGGTAGAAATGAGTAGATGCTGGTGGAAAAGACCTGAAAACTGTTTTATCCTCAAACCAGGACTGATGGATGTGAACTACAAGGTGAGGTGAGTCACTGTAAACCAGCAGCAACACAGAGAGGTTGAGGCTGAGGACGGTGAAGCGCCTCCAGCAGGAAAACAGCAGCAACGAAAGATCCCAGATGCAAATCAACACAGCAACAGACAAGTATCAAGTGGAAGAAGTGGGTCAGTTTAACAGGGTGAGATGGATGAGCTCCGGAAACACTCATCCTTCTTCTCATCTAATTAATACCTCCAAGACTTTTTTCCCCTCAACTATTTTTTGCCCTTTCTACCATCACATGGGCTCAAAACCAGACCGACACCCCCCAACACCACCACCCCCAAAACAAGACACAAACGGCCCAGCAGCCCAGCGGTCAGACCATTAGTCTGAGCCCCATCTGTCACGCCACCAGATGAGCAGATTAGAACGGAGGCTATGTAAAGAGAAACTAATTTGGTAATAACAAGAGAGAAATTGCGAGGTAAAGGTGCACTGAGCAGCCCCACAGGGTATGTGTATGCATAATGAGATTCATCGAGGAACGAATAAAACATTAAAAAAAGGTTTAATTCATTGCCCCCCTCAGCCCCCTCAGCATTAACAATTCTAAATATTCATGTCAAAAATAGTGTTTCACTCGGATTAACCAGACAGTCAGACAGTCAGTCAGTCAGACAGACAGACAGACAGTCAGTCAGTCAGTCAGTCAGTCAGACAGACAGACAGACAGACAGACAGACAGACAGACAGCTGTGAAATAAGTGATGCAGCCAAAGCCAGAGCGGTTTACTGCTGCAGACTGATTCATATCATGATGAGAGACAAGTAGATATTCATATTGTCATTTTTAAGCGACTGAGACAATTAAAACAGCTCGTCGTTATCTCGGGGTCAGGAGGAAATTTATTCATAGTCTCCTCATCGAGCAGAGCTGAGACCCAAACAGGCAGCAGCTCCTCCAAGAGTCTAACAAGATGATATTTTTTATTTATTTTTTTTTCAACCGAAAATACCAAACTCATTTCCATCTTTTCTAACTGCAGGAGAGATAATGAACCCAATCATGGCGATTTTCCACAGGTATTTCACTCAGAGACATCTGCATCCTGGATTGAAAGAAGATACTAATTTGGCTGGATTTATGATCCTGTGTGTGTGTGTGTGTGTGTGTGTGTGTGTGTGTGAGAGAGAGAGAGAGACACAAACACCAGATGAAACACACACACACACGTACACAGAGTTTACACACTAGTTGTCGACTGTTATGTGTTTCTCTAAAACTGATACTGATGCAGATGTTTCACCATCGGCTGATGGTCGATATATCCTGCTGATTTATTTATTTTCTTCCAATAATTGAACATTTTCTCTAGTTTTCTATTAACATGACAACATGTCACACTAACAATAACAGATGCACAAAACGTCTGAACTTAACATCATTTATTGATCTAAACTGATGATTATCTTCTACTGATCAATACAATCTTTAAATAAGTAAAAAGTGAACCCATTAATAAGTTAATTAATAAACCAGTTATCAAATATAGAAAACAGGTAACATTAAAAAAACTGTCAAATAAACATTTATGTAAAAGGTTTAGAACATTTATCAAGCAGAAGTTTTAAAGTTTGTTAAAACAGAAGTTTAAAGTTAAATATGAACTTAAAAAGATAAATAATATAAATGAATAATAATAGTGTTGGACACAGAAGTAACTAAGATTCACCACCATAATAAACTAATCAAAACATTAACTTATTAAGCTAACTTAACGCTAACTGCTAATCAATAACATTCATTAATGTTATTGATTAGCAGTGAAACTTGAAAACGGCCAAAGAACGAACACACACACACACACACACACACACACACACACACACACACACACACACACACACACACACGAACACACACACACACGAACACACACACACACACACACACACACACACACACACACACACACACACACACACACACACACACACACACACACACACACACACACACACACACACACACACACAGATCCCAGACGTGAGGCTGCAGGTGATGTTTCATGTTTCAAGACAAAACTTTAACGTGTTTTCATTTTTTCTCTTTATTATCGAGTTTCTTGTGTGGACACGCAGCTTATCCTGAAATAAAAACACCAGCTACTCTTAAACGTTTACAGAGACCTGCAGAATATTCCATGAATGAAAACGCTGCTCAGATTCATCATGACTGTAGTGAAATCCTGGAAAAGAAAGCAGCTGTTTTCAGACACTTGGAGAGAACAAACATGATTTGGCATCAAATTCAGTCGACCAAGCTGGAAAACTGAGATCTCCGTGTGGTATTTTTAGACCTCGTTGATGCCTTCTGGCTGTGAACCACGTCACCTGTGGTGGAGGGGGTTTTCATTTGCAAAAAAATAAAAAATAAGGTCGAGGCTCCCAGGGTTTTATAGATAATCAGAGATGAGTCACAAAAGCAGTTTAGCAGATCATGGCAGCGTGAGTTTCCAGTTTCATCTCTATCGTTTCATAACGACACCGGAGGAGGTCGTTCACTTGGTGGATGAAGAGAAGACGAAAGAAACGGCTGCTTTTATGCTGCGATCACAAGTGTAGCTTCTCTCTAGTGGATGTGAACGAGAATCCTCACATCTTTCAAACAAATAAAATGATAAAAAGGAGTTTGACTGAAATAAACTGGTACGAGTTCAAAACAAAACCTTCCTTTTTAAATGAATTGTTCCTCAAACTTCAATCAATAAAAACACATGAAATCTCATTTGTCTTTTTCTATATGAACCTTTGATAATTTCAAATACCAAAACACTAAATCACCACAAAGATACTAATAAAAGTAGCACTAATAATAAATAAAATGAAAAAAAATTAACTGAATCAACTCAAACGCTCAGATTAAAGTTACAGGAGTGAACGTGGCTGTGGTACGATGTAGCCTCAAACCACCAGCACTCAGCTGCAACTGATCATTAGTCTGATGATCACTTATTGATCAGACGAAGTGTTTTTGTATAAAACTTGTTTCAAACAACTCACACTTTCACATTAAGGTACAAAAAAGAAGTAAAACTAATTAAGTCTCATGTCTCTAGACTCATTAGACACAGAGACAGTTTAGTCATCTTTATTTCTGATCCTGGATCAGTGAACATCCAGGATCATAAGATCACATGACCTCAGGGTCTATAACAGTCCAGATAAATAAAGAGGAGCCAGAACATTTAAAACCTTAAAAACAAGGAAGAAAATCTTATAATCAAATCAACTCAGAGTCATGAAGCTGTGACGTGTTCACGCTTGTTCGTCCCAGTAAGAAGTCGAGCGGCTGCATCTTGGACAAACTGTGACGGTTGAATATGTGAACGGTCGAAACCAACATATAAGGAGCCACGGTCGACTGACCGAGTTGTAATAAAGGCATGAACTACTCTAAAAGACCTGATGAAGAAGACTTTAGACAACTGTCTCATTCTGATAAAAGCTTCAGCTGATGTGTCAAGAACAAAACACAAAATAAAGAGACAAAAGGTAAAAGAGCCAAGAGCTCAAACTGACTCATTACCCAGATTATTATTATTATTATATATCTATTATTAACAGATAGTAACATCATTACAGGTCACATCTGACCCAATGTTGTCAAAGCTTCAGAAGGATGTTCGGCCGCCAGATGGACCAAACTAGAGGTGATGACTGGACCCACATGACGCCAAAACTCAGCCATGGAAAACACAGATGGACCTGCCCCAGAAAGAGTCACAGGTCCACCACAGTTAATCCACCTCTGAGACTCCATGAATCCACATCACACACGTCTGTTGGACTACAGCATCTTTAACATCTGTCCTCACCAAGTCAGTGAACGGCCACAACCAGCCAGACCAGGTCACCTTCCTCCACATGGTCCAGGTTTCCACCGACAGCAGCTCACCAACACAACAAAATCACTGTGGTAAAACAAACTATGACCAGTCAAAGCAAAGACCTTCACCTGCTTCCTCTGTGACTGAGTGAATCCAAGTCAGACAACAACCAGGTTCTACTGATCCGGACCAGAAACAACCTCGGTCACTTTCATTCAGACGAACTCGGATCAATGAGGAAGTTGAACAATAGAAACTAATTTAACGATCGATTTTAATGAGTTTTTACAGTTTGACACTGGAGCTGAAACTAACAGACAAAGTGATGGTACCTGAACAAGTGATGATGAAGATGAAGAACTCGGTTGATCCTCCAGGGACCAGATCGAGTCCACGTCGTCTGATCACGTCGTTAACGTGTTAAACTACAACCGTCCGCTCTGTTGTAGTTGATTTATCAACTAAAAGTAAAATAATCCACCAGATCCGTTAAAAGTCTTCACGTCTTCGTTCAACTGTCGAACTACAAACGTTAAAACTTGAAACTTTGTAACGTTTCTTCTCCTCGTGTCTGTTTTCTTCTTCTTCTCTCGTTTTTTCCTCCACTTCCGGTCTCCCCTCTGACCTCACGTGTGATTGGTTCATCAACAAACGTTACGAAAATAAAGTACATTTACTAAATATTCACACCGTCTTTATTCTCGTTATTATATGTGTTTTTAGATCATTTTAACCAAACAACAAGTATTAACATACTACATTATATTTTCATTAATTTTCCCAACATGCATTTCTCTCAACAATATAACCTCATTGCTGAGGTCCAAGGAGTTTTAAGCTTTTTAACATTTATGCTGTTTATTAACTATGAACCTGTTTATTTTACTTGCTGGTTATATTTAACCCAGACGTCTAAACCAACATTTATATTTTATCTCAGGTTTAATGTGGAAAAGTTAAACTGTTGTGACGAACAAAGACATGAACCTTCATCTTCATCACAAGAAGCTCAGACTCATTTTGCTGCTGACGTCAGTTCAGACTTTATTTATCCACAGATGTTGATTTAAACTGAGATCTGTCAACACCTTGAATATGTCAGTAGGAGACAGTGTTTCTGTGAAGGAGTGAACTTGGTCTGGATCAGTGTTTATGTCAATGGTATAAACTGAAGTTAACAGTGGTTTGTAAAGCATCTCACTGCCTCTATCAGCTTCACTTCCTCCCATCATCCATCTTGCTACCTGTTGTCTCCATGTTACTGAGGCTCATGATCCAAACGTCCACATGATGTAAATAAAAACACGATTCATCAGGAAAACGTCTCTTCTTCTGTTGCTCGTTGGTCCTGCTCTGATGCTCTTTTACCTGTTGTAGACACTTGTTTTTGTTTCAAGCTTTCTGTTAATTCTGATTTGACATTAGTTTGGTTTAATTCAGAGTAATTAGAGGTCTCTAGTCTGAACACGTGTTTTCAGGCACAATAACACGATGATATGGATCCGTCCGAAAACTCATGTTTTAGTTTTTTATGTCACACAACTAAAAACTACTTGATGAAGGTTTTACCTCCATTCATCTGTAGATTTTAATCTGCAACTTAAAGAGCCCGGTCGTCGACCAGACGAACAGAAGAAGTTACTTGACGAGACGATGAGTTTTATCTGAGGTCAGCGTCACTGGGAGGAACTTAAAGCAGCGAGCGAAGACAGAGAAAGGTCAGGACTCTGAGGAAACAGTTGAAGTCACTGGTTGGTCATCATTCGATTTATAAAGACACGACCGCTGAACGTCTGAGGGAAGTTACAGCTACACAGCTGCTCCTGAAAATGGACTAAAATCCAAGCAGCTGAGCTCAGAGATAAGGGTGGAAGCATCTCAAGACACTGCAGGAATCCACAACAACCTTTATCCATTATAGTGAAGGTTTGGAGCAACCAGAGAGAGGAGAGGAGCGGGGTCACGTTGAGGGCAAACCTTATAGAGCAAACAGCCTCAGGGGAAAACCAAGATGGTCGTGTTAGAAATGCATCAGTAGGAGGAAGAGTCGAGGAGCGTGAGGGTTTTTACTCAGTGTGAGTGTGATTCAGTGTGAAAGTAAAGAAAATAAAGAAACTGGTGGGAGATTTTGATACGATGTGTTCGTCTCAGTAATAAATATATCAGCGTGTCCTTTACTTCGGTTCTGGTTCTGTCCAAACACGATAAGTTTGTTAACTTTATTAATTTATTAACTTAAATTAACAAACAGAACAAACTGAGTGATAAGAAATTCATTTGTCACTGGATGTGAACGTATTGTTGAATTTGTCAGGAGTGTTTTTTTAAGGAAAATGACTAAAGGATTTGTGAGCTGGCATATTTTAGGTACAGGTACGGGTGGGAAGAGATTAGCACATGGGACTATATTTGAAGAAGCAGTTGATAAGCTGCACAGGAAAATAGTGAGCTCCACCGCTGCTGCTGCCGATAAAACACACACACAATGGATGGTTTTAGTTTGCAGGGTTTACAATGTCATGGGAGGACACGAGCAAAGGAGCATGTGGAAGGAAACAGCTCTGGTGCAACAAAGTGGAGGCAGAGACAGAACTGGGACTAAAAAAACAAGTTAGAGGCTGATAAACAGAAGTTGTAGCATTTTAAATCAAGTGAATTACAACGTAACCAAAACCAGAACAGTTCTGGGTTAGAGTTTAAGATGAGTAGCAACAAATGAAGACAATGATTATGATGGATCATTAGCTAATATCAGCAAGTTTAAGAAGACGACCTCTTTATGGACCAAATTAAAACAACGCTTCAAAAAGAGTCAAACATCCACCACAGTCAAGACAAAATCCTTCACCTTGTTGACCTTTACTTTTTAACTGGTGGTGAAACATAACTGTGACATAGTCAAACCAGAGACCTTCACCTGTTTCCTCTGTGACTAAATGAATAGACATGACACAGTCTCTGCTGTCTGGTCGATAAGTACAAGGTCAGTTTAACATGTAGGCGACAGTTTGTGGTCATGAGCCACAAAACACGGCTGCAGTTTTATTGTCATAAAGAAACATAGAGACAAGTCGACGACGGTTATTTCTCAGACTTTTTATCCTTTAAGTCGACCGTGAAGTCACTGTTGTTACAAACCAAGTTCATCTCTAGATGATCATTCACCTTCATTTAATTACACTTATTTATTTAATTCTAATGTCTGTATATTTACTCCCACTGTAACAAAACATTGTTTATATCTTTAGCTGCTTATAAGAACAGTTTGACTGTTTTTATTCATGGTTTATTTTTTACTACTTCATCGTTTCTGTGCAAGAGACAAATAAAAACCTTATGATTAAAACCTGAACTATTGAAGCAGCAGCATGTTGGATCAGTATCAGACTGTTACTGTAACGATGGTGTTAGAATAAAGAAAGTTACGTTGTTGGTACATTTCTGGTTTAACAGCTTCATGTTAAAGAAATTAAAGCTGTAAAATTCTTCTATTGAACCAGGATGAACAGTTACAACAAGCTTAGTGTTGAGCTGATATTTGGTTACAAACACAAACACATTTAATTTAAATTAAACTTTATTCTTTATAAACATCTGAATCACGTTGGTGAACAGATTTAATATGTATCTGTTTCTATTTAAATTCATAATTTAAAGACACGTTTATTAGATCATTTATCATGTGGTGGTTTAAATGTTCTCTAAAGTACAAAGGTAATAATGAGCTTTTATTGGCTGTCGTAGTTAAACCATTAAACATGTTGTTATATAACCGTGCGTCTCTGTGAATGGAGGTTTATGACACCAGGGCTTTTCCTTCCTATTGTGTGAACTTGTTCTATATTCAAGCCGTTGGCAGGTGCTGCGTCATCTCCGTCAACTCGCTGCACCCTGCAGCAGAACGAAGAGCCTTTGACAATCTGCTGCAAGACGCTGGTGTTTACGTCTGCACCCGAGTGTGTGAGGTGTGACATCAACCGAGATCCCTGGAGAAGAGATAAATGACAAAAGATGTGATCATTTCCTCTCCAGCCGCCTCATCTGACAGCGGCGATGTAGGAGAAGCCACGCGTCTGTCAGTTCTCCTGATGCCCCCGCAGACCTTCAACCCCTGATCCTCTGAGTCCAGGACCCCCAGGGACGGTTGGATCCCGAAGACGTCTCGCACCGAGGGTGGTCATTTCTCAACCGAGCCCAGAGGAGACGGAGCTGTGGAGCAGCCTCTCACTCTGTCAGAAAACTGTTGGTCTCAGGCCCGAGGCCACGAGACGAGACTCGTACTTAAGAATTAATGTGGTGACACACGACGACACAAAAACAAGCTACACCCGCTCACACCCACGCGTCCACAGACACACGCACAAAGACCCTGTCACTCAAACAAAGTGTGGATGTGACCTGACACAAGATGGAGGACGCTTACGTAACACTTGATTCATGTCAGAGGCGTAATTGGATGTCTGTTCTGTTTGTGTTGGGAGGAAATATCAAAGCTGACATTCATCAAAGTCTGACAAAATAACACTAACGCCACCGTCTAACACCTCATCACCAAACACCAACACACAGAAACAATCAGACCTGATAATCGTTTATTTCAAAGAACATATGTATCAGTTATGATGAATATATCTGGAAATAAAGGTACTGTAACTTCACCACAAGGCTCATGTTAAATACTGCTTCCTGTTCTTGTTAAATGCTGGAAGAAAGAAGAAAAAATATGTTTTCTTCACGTTATTATTCCCTCAAAAATAACGTTTTTAGCTTTCAGAGGAGAAAGAGTAGATTAATTCATAACTGATGCAAATTCATGTTTCAAAAACTGTGGTTGTCTTCACACGAAAGAAAACGCAGACAGATGATCAGATGTGACACAAGCTCACATCAAAAATACAGAATATAAAATCACATAGTAAAATCACAGTTCCTTCATCCGCTTCAGATTCCACAGAACTAAAAAATAAACGTAAATGATCGTCTGTAACATGTGACACGTCGTCTTCAGGTGTAAACGTCTACGTCTGTAACTCGTTACATTCACAACACGTTGCATAAAGGCACAAACATGAACACAAAGTAAAAATAAAAACCCTCCTCACAGCGAAGCTAATTCCTTTATTTGATTTTTTTAATTGTGTGTGTGTGGAGCTTAACATCCACCACAGCCCATCAGCTGCAGCTATTAGCTTTAAATGGCTCTTTAAATGCACGACGGCAACAAAACGTCTCGTATTTGCTGCGTGAACTTTCAGTTTTTCATGTAACATTCGCATTGAAACGAGGAGACTGAGGCAGCACGAAGCTGTGGAGCGAGAAGAGAAAATACTAAACAGAGGAAACTTAATGGTTAAAATGAAGTGTTTAAGTAGAAGATCTAAAGTATATTTCTGTTTATTAGCTGCTAAATATTAAAGGTTTAGCTTTATCTTTCATTTGCTCGATCACATCATCTCTTAGTAGTTTGTTAGTGTTGATGATTCGTGTTGGGTTGAGATAAAAACCATGTAAACTCCACAAATACTGTCTCATTAAAGCTACAGTTGATCAGGAGCCTCATCCAACTTCATTCTTTGACACTAATAAAAAATAATAAAAACCCAAGTTCACTTCAAAATATTCGAGGGGAATGTGCTGCTTCTCTCTCTCACACACACCCACTGTAAACACACACTCAGTTTATTTTTTTAATAAAATCCAGATTTAGTGCAGACGAGGCTCCAGTGTCGGTGCAGATCGAGGCAGTGGTCGTCTTCCTTTGTTCCTTAGTGTTCTCAGACAGTGAGAAATAAAACATGAGACAAGTGGTCGTAGTGTTGTCGGTCACTGATACTGACCAGGAATGTAGAAACCAGAGGTTGTTTTCAGTTCGTGTGCATCCTTCACGTGTCTAGTTTAAAGCTCTTCAAAGAAGGCCACTCTGGACTTGGTGCTCTGGAGCGTCAGCTGTGGACCAGACAACGACACGTCAGTTACATCAACGACAGGATGTAAAGCAGCAGAGTGAATCTTCACTGGAGACAACGACCTAAAACAGCTTTTAAACTTTTTATACCTGAAACATTGACTCAACTTCATCAACATTCAACCGTGTTCACGGTTCACAGGCGACGTGAGAAAGTTTAGTTGCAAGTTCAGACACAAAACATTAGTTTCTTTTCCTGGATTTTTTTTTTGGAGATTACAGGATCATGCACAACGAGTGGTTAGTTCACAACCACATCAACTGAGACTCAGGCGTCGACGTAACGTATTGATTTCATCCATCCTTCTATTATCAGTGTAGCTGAGGTTTGATCCAAACACACACATTCACATCCTGCTAATTCATGCTCATATATACAGTTATTTTAATGAAAATACTAAATTATTAGTAGAAATGTGTTTATACAAACAAAAATCCACCAGATATTTAAAATGTCTGAAGTAGTTTTAAAACTGAACATAATTTAACCTGAAATAAATCAAATTAAAGTTTAAACTTGTTGTAATTTCTGATAAAAATGTACATATATTCATGTTTAATCAAACAAACACAGCAGAGTTTGTTTCCTTCGACTAATCAACAAACTTCATCATCGTAACGAGAAGATAATTGAAGACTTTGTTTACTGAAGATATGTCCCGTCGGTTCTGACTGAACTAAAACCTCTGATGGTGCAGTGTTGTTGACACAATGTTACAGTGACAGATAAAGTCTGTATGTTTCTGTTAATCTTTACTGCTGCACAGACGCTCAAACAGACAGAAGGATGGTAGAAGATCAATTCCAGTCAGAGAGAAAAGCTCTGTTAATTGTTTTTCTCTCCAGGTTTAAATGAGCTGGCGCTGGATTCAGAGTAAGAGAGCGACACTTCAAACCAGGTGAGCAAACTTACTTTCCTCTCCTCAACATCAGCAGGGTGAGGGGGGATTAAAGCGGCTGCCAAAGTAAATGTTAGTCCAGGGACGAAGGAGGACAGTTTGACAAAAAATCCAGGTTATTTCTGGTAAAACGTGGAGATGCAGGAGACTTAAACAAATCCAAACGGATAACGAGTGGGACAAGTAAAGATCTGCTTTCTACTGTCCCTGCTGACATGCAGCCTTACCGACGCTTTTATTGAAAACTCTCACACTGCCCACGGTCTCCGAGCTGCAAAGAGCAAGAACACTTCATTCAACATCCCGGTTTTATGTTATCAATGGTTTTAACAGCAGGTTATTTCCAGAAAAGAAAGAAACATTTCTGTTGTTTAGTTTGAGAGCGACTCTTCATCGTCGACCTCGTTCATGACCAGTCTGGATGGACTCATACGTGAACAACACATCTCACTGGTCAGAGCATCAAACTCTGTGGTGTTTCATTGATCATCTAGAGGAGAAACTCTGCTCCAGGGATGAATCCGTCCTCCCAGAGATCTGTGCTTCACTTCACATCCTCTCTGTCCTTCTCCCACCGCATCATCCTCCTCATCCCGTCTCTCCCTACTCAGCTCTTCCCCGTGACTCAGCTTCATCCTCTGAGTATTTTTTCTTCATCCTCAGCCTCCTAGAAACTTCTCACCTCTTCTCTCCACCCTCTTTCCCCCTCAGCTAACAAGATGAATACCGACCGCCTCTGGTTCAATTAAACCAACACTTTTAACTTCGCTCCTTCTCCCCCTGCAAACCAGAGCCGGCCCCATCCGTCCAAATGACTAATCGCTGCACAAAAATCAATTAGTGCTGCTTTAACAAAACGGCTTTTTTTTCTTCTCTCTCTCTTCAATGTGCTGAGTTCATGGCTCAGATTTTCATGCAGCACTTTTATTTGAAATTAAGAAGAAACTGGTGAGGGAAGATAAAGAAGAGAGAGTTTTATCTACAAGTTCATCAGACGAAGAACTAGGATTTAATTTTTATACTGGAACTAAACCACCGGTCAAACGTCTTTGAATGATTCTTTCTTTTTAAATATTTGAGCTATAAGTTGTGTGTGATATGTATATTTATAAATTCACTTGAGACCAGTGATGACCGGAGACTTTTAGACAAGTAGCAGAACTAGAGACTGTTGTTATTACTGCAGATGATGCTCTGATCAATCGATACCAGTTTTAAAATGATACGACGATCAGATGTTGAAAGATGGTGATCAGGTCTGAACTGATCTGATCTGAGGAGTCACGGATGTTTATTGATCAACAAACACAGTCCGGTCACATGTGATTAGATTTTTACTTTTACACAGTGACCTTTGACCTTTCATCAGTTCACTTTTGAGTCCAAATCAATGTTTGTTTCATAAAAAAACAAAGATCTTCATCAAGGACACATCAAGAAAACGACTGATGAACAGTTTCTCAACGGTCGTTCAATCACTGAACAATTATTAACTGGACTCCGTGATCATCTTCATACATGGTGACATGTAGCAGTCATGTAATCAGTGTCTATTGTCTCGGCTGTCTCCTGCTCGTCGTCGTTGTTTTTTTAATTTGATTGTTTCTTAATACAGTGACAATGAAGACATCTTATCTTCATCATGAACTAGAATAAGACTCTGACAACCTGAAAACAGAACGACTCTGTCTTAGTCTCACAGAGTGTTACTCATCACAGTTTGGTGTTTAAAAGAGTGTGAACATATGTCTGAGTAAAAACACCACATGGCTGCAGTCAGAGTTTCGCCTTAAACCAGGAGACATTAAGAAGCAGCTGAAGCAGCTTGAGCTGCCGTTTCTCGACTCTGGAGTTTCTTCATGATGGTAACGAGTCAGTGTTTCTGACGTTAGTCGTCAGGACAGAGATGGTGGATGAAGAAACGTGGTAACGTTTGGACTGAAGTTTTACTTTAAGTTAAATATCAAACTGCTGTTATACGACTTTGTAAACACTAGATATGTTTGACTGAGTGTGTGTTCTGTGTATTTTGGATTGAAACGTGCCGTCGTCTTAGCTGCGATGGTAAATACCTTCTTAAAGTTGCTGTGTTTGCTGGTCCCCTGCTCCGTGTTCTGGTTGTGAATGATGTCCAGAGGAGTTTCTCTCTCTTTCAGTTTTAGACTTTCGATCTCCGTCTTCAGCTCGTTCAGCTGCTCCTGCAGGTGTTTGCTCTTCTCCATGTACTCCACCCTGAACATGGAGGGAAAATAGAGTTTTAATAACTGTTGATAAATTATCTCTTTTCTTTAACAAAAACACAACCTCTTCTTTATTTACAAGCTTCATTAAGAGTCTGAGAACAATTTTATTTCTTATTCTGATCTGAGACCAAATTATGATAAATGTGCAACTGTTAGAATCAGTGTTGATTATAAAATAAAAGTTAATTATCAGTTATATGGACTGACAGGCCTGTTAACGCCTGGAGAAAAAATAATAATAAAAGAAGAAACATCAACACTTCACTGGTCGACTCAACATCTCGTCTTTCTTTAAATTTCATAACCAGACACTGAATCTAATTAGCCAATGAAGACCCAGGTAATTTATTCAACTCCGGGGTCAAGCTGGTCTGAACGTAGTTTTTCTTGTCTGCGACCACTGACACCGTGAGCCAGGAGAATACTTGAATGTTGGCAGCTCAGCGACAGTTATACTAAAGGTCGACCGCTCACCTGAACTCCTGAATTAAAATGTGCATATTTAAAAAGTGACAGCGCTTTTTCCGAGTTTTCTAACACATTTTAAAGATATTTCATTAAACTGAAGCTAAATGACAAATGATATTTTTCCATTTTCTTCCCTGCTCCCTCTGCTGATCATCAATTAAATCACCAAACGACTGGAATCAAGTTAAAAACCACAGAGGCGGAAAATATAAATTGCAAAACACGCTGACACCTAAAATAAAAACTCCAGGCAGCATCATCAGAGCGGGGCCGGGAAAACTCACTTCTCTTTTTCGATCTCCATGGAGAGGCGTTTCATGTCGGTGTCTTTAAAGTCAAAGCTGAGGTTTTCTCTGCTGAAGCTCAGGTCGGGGGGCAGGTTGTCAGCTGGGCGTCCGGGGGACTGGGAGGAGAGATGGACGGAGACATTAGAGAGGAAGAGCAGATGTCGATAAAATGACAAAAATCAAAGAGGAAGAT
This sequence comes from Polydactylus sextarius, assembly GCA_016801845.1. Lineage (NCBI taxonomy): Eukaryota > Metazoa > Chordata > Actinopteri > Polynemidae > Polydactylus > Polydactylus sextarius. Next base: position 19,734,251 of record CM028915.1, read on the forward strand.
GAGACGGAATAAAGAAGAAGTGGAAGAGATGAAGGAAGAGATCACTACATATAAAGACAGAAACTGTGTGAGAAGTCGAAGATGGTCACAGACACATGAACACACACGATGCTCTCAGATCCTGATCACGTCAGAGACGAACCAGATACGACGACGTGAAGCCAGAGTTTATTTAAATGTAAATGTTGTAGTTTAAACTAGAGGACGGATACGATGCACATGAACACAATACGGTGGAGAATAGATGGTAAATCTACAGCGGCTGAAGGAAATGAACATAGGTTGTGTACATGTGTGTGTGTGTGTATGAGCTGAATGTACAAGTGTATAGTGACGTTCTAGTGTAAATACGTCTTTTGTATCCATGTGTAGTTGTGTGTGTCAAGTAGATGTGTATCTTTGTGTGTGTGTGTGTGTATACATGTGTTTGAACAGATGAATGTGTAGCGTGTGGGTTTTAACATGCTGGACGTGGTTCTTGCGTAGGCTGCCTTATGTGCTGCTTGTTATTATGCAAGTATCAACAAATCAGTGTGTGTGTGTGTGTGTGTGTGTGTGTGTGTGTGTGTCTACTAATAGCAGTCAAGATAAAAACCTGTGCAGCCATGTTCCATGTTCCATGTTCCATGTTCCATGTTCCATGTTCCATGTCCAAACCTACAGCAGCAGCTCCCAGTGGAGTCACATTGACTCTACATGTTCTACATGTTCAGTTCTTCTCTACTGGGACTATGAGTGTATCACGTCCTGTGTAATATGTATATATGTGTGTGTGTGTGTGTGTGTGTGTGTGTGTGTGTGTGTGTGTGTGTGTGTGTGTGTGTGTGTTATGAAGCTTTGTCTTATGCATGTATGTACATGTGACATCATCTGATTTGCATATTTAATTGTTTTCCAGTGTTAAATCATTTATTAATGATCAATAATTAATTGATAATGGCTGAAACCTTATTATAATGAGCTTTTCATTTTCAATGAAGAAGTAAATGTGTAGATGAGCAGTAGAAGCTGTAATCAGTAACAATTATGATCATTTATTTGATAAATGATTTAAATCAATGAGCAGAAGTTATTCATTCCACTTGATTATAATCACTTATGTTCAGTCTGTTTGTTTTATCAGATTTTTTGTTATTATTATTGTGTTTTATATAAATGTATGTGAGGTTGGTACCGTGTAGACGGCCTTGCTGGTGATCTCCAGCAGCTTGTTCTTCGCTCTGCGTTCTGACTCTCTGGCTTCCTGGAGATCCTGTTTCAACTGGTCGGCTTCTTTAGCTCTGAGACACACACACACACACACACACAGATCCAGTTATCCAGTTAGTATTCTAATTCACCTCCTGGTCGTTTTATCTAAGTTGAATCCAGTTTAAACACAATCATGAGTCTGTAGTTGATGAACCAGGACGTCAGGTGATCGTCGGTTCTCTATCATCCCTCACAGCCACGTCAGAAACGTTATGTGACCGTCATTACTGTTCTTTTGATTGTGCTGAACGCTCAGCAGTTTGTCTCTGGTTGATGTGGGGGAGTCGGTGCCTCGAGGGTTTGAGTGGACGCGGTCATTTACATGTCGAGTGCCACGGTTGAAATTTCTCTGCTGCAGTAAAGTGCTCATCCACATATTAACCACTTGCCAGCAGCAACTGGCAAGTGGTTAATGGTGTCCATTTGAGATGATTGCCTAATAAATTGTGGAGTAGAAGCTGTGAAGTGATGTTTAGTATCTGTGTGTGTTTTATTATGAACATGACTTGGGTCTTTGCCACAATGATGGACGTCTGTCAGGTTTAATAGAGTTTGATAAAGAGCTGATTGAGCTGATCTATTTATCCATCTCAACAACAGATCTTCAGATGTTTGATTTTAACTTCTCAGGAGGAATAAATGAGACAATCAGAGAATTTCTTTTTAGGGCTCAGATGAAAAAAAGATCTAAAAGTCAATTTCAACCCTGTGGGACTTCAACTCCAACCATCAATCGATATTTCTACTAACAATTAACCAGCACAAATTAACTGCAGTGGCTCAGATGTTGGAGGTAGAGCGGCTGAACAAAAGATTTCTCCCTGTTTGTTTGTGCAGCAGCGTGGCTGAACCACATGATTACCTGCTTTTCAGCTGTGGTGCGAGAACAAAGCCTTTGAAATAAAATGATTTTAAACAAGTTAGAAGTTCTTATTCTTTGATCGACTTATTTAAATGCGGCGGCGTTACTCAGCTGTGCCGACTTGACTCCTCTATTGTTGAGGAAACTGATGCACGGTGACGTTTAGGTGTTTGTTCACCTTCACATTTTAAAAACGTTGTACTTTAGAAACTTCATGAGGTGAAGAAGTTATAAGTTTGTTTTGATGCTTCTGAAACAGTTTCCACACTTTGAGCAGTCTCATTTCAAACAAAGAAAAACAAGTTTTGGACAGTAAAAGTTTGCATATGTGAGATGAATATAGAGAAGTGAGTAGCTGAGTTAAACAGATGTATCACTGCAGCATCTATGGCTCCGACTCCACATTCATCCATCCTCCCTCCTCTCCCCACCTCCTCTCCGACTCCTCTGCCATCTTGAGCGCCAGCATCTCTGCCTCTAGCATCTTCTGCTCCATGAGCCGCCGCTCCTCTTGGCCACGGATGGCGGTCACTTTGATGCGCTGCATCTCTGTCTCAGCCTCGGCAGCTTTCTGGGCCAGCAGCTTGGCCTCCTCCTCCGCGATCTGGGCCTTTTCAGCCAGCAGGTCTGCCGTCTGCTCCGAACGCAGCTGGAGAGGAGGAGGAGGAGGAAGGACAAACACAAGAAGAAGCAGGACAAGGGGCACGGTTGAAAATGGGCATGAGGAAATGGAGCAAAGAATTAGACATTAAAGAGAGAGATGGGGTGACAGAGATGGAACAAAAATACAAAAATACAGCAGGAGGAGATGGAGTAAAGAGGAAAGAAAGTGGGGTGAGAAACTACTTTGTTGTGAAACTTGGTGTATTTGCGTCATCACAAACAAAATGGTGCAGTGAAGTGTTACCAGAGCCTCGTTGGCCATGTGAGCTTCGTCCTGCAGCTGAATCAGCCTCCTCTCCAGCTCGTCCCTCGCTCTCTCTGCCTCCTCTCGTAGCTGCTTCTCCCTCTGCAGGCGCTGCCTCTCCACCTGGACCACACAGGTAGACGTTAGTTGGCAAAGAAGAACGTTTAGAAACATAGAGACGTTACAGAGCATTTGGATGAAAACATCATCAGCAGCAGCACCTGTTTTCTGGCTCTCTCCTCTCTGGCCTGAGCTTTCATCTGCTGCACTTCAAGCGAGTCGACGCGTCGCCGGCGCATGAACAGATCATGGTTCCCGATACACAGCTGAAGGATCTGAGCAAAGAGACAAACACAAGCGACGGACGGAATAAGTTCTATTTGTTCTACAAACAAACATCTGGTTTAATAAAGATGAACCAGCTACAGTAAACTCACCAACTTATTGACTCTGAGACGTGAAGAGTTAAACTTGAAAACATTAGTTTTCTTGTCCAGAGGTTTGATGGTGAACTGAAGCAAATGAGGAGACAAGAATCACAAACATTTGATGAAAACAGGATAAAAAGGTGGACGTCCTGTCGGTGTGTGTGACAAGGCTTCACACGTCAGATTGTGTGTGTGATGCTGAAATAAAGTTGTTAGTATTTTTAGAAAATCTACATTTTACGGTGACAAGGATGTGACAGAAAACTTAATTTATTCAAAATAAAACTCAAAGAGATTTTAAACACAGTTATTGCTCAGTCACGTTTCTATCATGAGTTAAAATAAAATACGTCTTATTTCATCATATTGTCTCAGTTGTGCTGAAAAATATGATATGAGACACTAATATTTCACATTCCTGCAGTTTTTATAAAGTCGTTTAAAGGTTGTAATTCAATCACAGCTCATGTATTAACAGTGTTGGTTATAATAAACATGGAGCAGCAGGTTCTCCCACCTCCTTGTCGCTGTATGAGATGTTACGGATCTCGTTCCAGGGGAAGGAGCATTTGGGCGTCAGCCTGTTGTCGGGTTCGTAGATGTGCAGACCCAGAGCGTCCACCCCCAGAAGAAGATCTGTTCCCTTTTTATTCTGAACCACAGCAGCAGAGTAAACAAAGCTTTTTTTATTTATCTTTTTACTACACATTTGTTAACGGACACTGGTGAGTTGCTGAGACTGAGACGACATTCATTTGTGCCTCCAGCTGACAGAGGTTGCAACTTGCCAAGACTATTTGTTAAAAGCAGCGTAGAGCAGCGCCTGCTGCAGGCTGAATCTGCCGTCTGGGTTTGTTTACTTGAAAAGTAAACTGGAGTGAATTAGTTAAGATGAGGCTGACTTGGTGTTGGTATTTTAAAATGTCTCAGCCTTTTAGACAACGGCTCGGTCAGAGTCGGGTTGTTAAGAGAAGAGTCAGCTCAGGTTTGTTTTTTGTTACGATTCACCTGGAAAAGGAAACTGCAGCAATAAAAGCAAAAAATACATTTATTCATAAAATGTTGAAGAACAATTTAAAACAGGGAGTCAGGCTGCTAATCCTCCCATTCATTTCACAACACCACCGAGGCTCCACCACCGCCTCCTGGCTCACTTGGTAAAAGATACAGAGAAGCAGTTTTGTCTCACCCTGATTAAAAAGTAATTGACGCCATACATGTCCAGGTCCTGAGCTATTTTTAAATACTCCATCTCAGCTTCATCCCTGGTTCAAAGACAGAGGGGGGTGGGGGGGGGTCCATGGGGATGGAGGAGACAGAAGAAAGGAGAGGAGGTGCAGGAGTGGAGAGAAAAAGGAGATCAGACCTCGTTTCCTCTGCTTCTGTATGAATTACCTGTCATGTTGTGTGATCTATAAAAACTGCCACATCGCTCCTGTTACAAGGGTGAAAACACACTGACTGTAGTTTATTCTGACGCCTCCGAGCCTCTAAATACTGTTATAAAGAAAACAAACACATCAAACTCTCTTCTTCTTCTCCTTTGCTCCTCCTCCTCCTCCTCCTCCTCTATGAACTCTGGTTGGTTGTTTAGATGCATTGTGGTTTTTAGGGTCAACTCAGCAAAACCACAACATTAGCATCACTTTGATGCCTGAGGAAAAAGAAATCAGGGCGCATCCTGCCTAAACTTTTAATAACCGTCTGTTTGATACGGGTGGTAAAAATAGAAAATGTGATGATTTAAGCTTCATCAAAGTTTAAACAGCCAAGAGAGTATTATGCCAAGTAAACAAATCTTAACTAGGTTGGACACCGAGTTCATTCATTCTGAGTCAGAAGAAATTTAAACGGTAATGCTCCGTTAATGCTGCGCCAGAGAAAAGAGGCGATAACTGTTGGATAACTTTGATGTTGTGCTGACGTCCTTTTCTTTTTATCGTCAAACTTGAATTAAGTTCAAAAATGATATGAACCAAAGTACAGTTGAAATGAAACCTGAAGGCTGAACATTAACGCTGTGAACTCTACAAAATGTGTAACATTGTGTCCATAACTTATAATAATAATATAAGTAAAATAATTTATCTGGTTCTGAAAACACGTAACTGGTTCGACTACAAACCAACCAGTCTGGTAGGTGACGTCACGTCACAGTTTCTTTCCCCCTCTCTTCCCAGCTGAAGAGAAAATAAAAAAACTGACCAGGTCAGATATTTTCCTAGGTTAGCGTAGCTGCTGTTAAACTAACGTTAGCGTCAGAGTTTGACGGTGACGTAAATGTAGCCAGACCAGCGTTGTAGTCGCTACCTGGTCTCACACTAAACCTACAGTAACGTTTGCTGCCTGTCACTAAACAGACTCTCTCCATGTCAAACATTAACATTCACTAACATCACATGTTAAAACCAGGACACATTTCAACCTGGACCAGAACATCATTTATCTCTACGTTGACTCTCGTTCATAATTTTTACAATTAGAGGAGCCATGGACCAGAGGTAGACGACGTGACTATTACATTCATCCTGAGGCAGATATATAGACCTTGTCCACCAGCATCTACTGGTCTCTACTCAGTCTCTACTGGCCTCTACTCAGTCTCTAGTGTCTCCACTTGGTGCTAGTTCCTGGTTCCAGCTACTGTTTTAGTTCCTACTCTGTGGAGGAACCAATGGAGCTGAGTCGATACTAAACGTGGACGTGAACAGGCGCCGCCACTGATTGGTCAGAGGGAGTGTCTTCACAAGCTGCCACCAGACGCCAGTTGAGTTGAGAGAGCGTCAACAAAATAATCAAGCTCCATTTTTAAACAGGACAAGAGTGATAGCCATCATCGTAGCTACCTGGTCGTAAGCTAACCCAGCAACAAGTACAGCATCTCCTCCATGTCCATTAATGTTTACTGATGTTTTAGTGTCGTGACGTCGCAGCAGTTTGACTCCACTCACCACATTCACGTGGAGGAGGAACCAAACTGTGATGGAAAACAACGTGTCTGCTACCAGACTGAGTAGAGTCCAGTAGAGTCCAGTAGAGTCCAGTAGAGTCCAGTAGAGTAGAGAAGAAGAGAACGATAAATGTTGATAACTAATTCCATAATCAAAAAATTAAGTATTGAGATGTTTCTCTGTACGCTGATGATACACACATTTATATTGACCTGTTTCCTAAATACACACAGGCCAGTTTATAAATGTAGAAAGTTATGGTGGAAGATAAATAAGCTCAATCAGTTTCTGGTCATTGGTCCTGAATCTCAGCGCTGGTTTTTAACTTTGTGTTAAATTGTGTTTGTTTGAAAAGTTAATTGATTAACTGATCGTTACCACTAGTGTGGATATAAACACAACATCTGAAAAATATAAAACTTGTAGTTGAAACCGAAACTGAAAAGGCCGGTCACCTCCCTCCTGAGCTCTCATCACTCTACATCACTTGCTCAACCATTGAAATGTTAAAGGTGTGAGGACCACCCACAGCGCCGCCTCTACCGGGCGTTGAAAAGGTTTATTGATCAGTACGAGTGACTCAATTATTACCTTTAAGTGCTGAAGCTTCTGGCTTTTAGGACTCAACTTCCAGCACAAACCTCCCCCACCCACAGGAGTTTTTTCTGACACTCCACATCCCTCACACTTACTCCTGATCCATTTTCATACTTAGTGCAGCTTAACGGTGGAGCAAAGAGCAGCAACATGTTCAGTCATTTTGAGATTTATGGAACCAATTACAGCAATATCATTTTTATACAAGTTTCACTCTGGTGTATTTGCTCCATAGTTTCACATCTTTTACCTCCAAAACAACAATAAACAGTAGAATTAACAGTCAACAATAAAAGTTAAAAACAAAGCTCCTATTGTTCATTAACACGTCTCTGATGTGATTCACAAGTTAAAAATGGAGTGAAGTGAAAACTCATGGGTACGGTTCAGGTTTTACCTCGTCTCGTCCTCTGTGCTCGGCGTAACACGCAGTGATTCTCTCCTCCCACATTTCTGCAGTCATCTGGTACAAATTAATCACCTGAAATGAAGAGAGACAGACATGAATATCCATGAAAAGCCAGTTCAGGCCCACCTACAGAATCAAGACGAAGATGTAAACACCTGCTTTCATGAATGACAATAAGGAAACTCAGCTGTCACTCACCCTCTTTGGCAGCAGCTCCTCCTCAGCCAAGAAGCCAGGTTTGTGAACGTTGGGGTCGTAGTCTCCGTACTGTAAAATAGAGCAAAAGAGCCGAAAGAATTAGAATCACTTCAAAATAATGGCCACGATCCACCACGTCTATGTGTCTCCAGGGAGCTGTTTATAAGATGAAACTGCATCGGTGCCAGAATGAAAAGTCTCGTGGAGAATAAATGAAGGCTGGTGTGTCATCAGGTCATTAACGTGCACCACACACCCAGCGGCCCACTTGTTGGAGACGTACACCGTGTCTCCAACAAGTGGGCCACTGGATGTGTGAATGATGCTACTGGAAACGTCTCTGAGCTGAGACTGATCACTTATCATCATGAGGCTGCAGTATAAATGACATCATGTGTGTTTGAAGAGGGATATGAATGGATTAGACATGACTGAGTGGAGGTGAAGAAACTGGTGGAAGATGATGAATAATACATGAAGATATGGTTTAAAAAGTGGGCTACGACTGTAGATTTATGTAAGTAGGTTAAAGTGAACAGTGACCAGAGCGTCGCAGCATGAGCTTGTTTTCCTTTCACTTTGTGATTCATTTAGATGTTTGAAACTAAAGAGGAACCTGAAAATTGTGATGTTTGTTCATTTGTATAAATATGTTCAGTGATATGTGAAACATAGTTTCAATAATTTATCATTTTTTGCTGTAACACAGTCATCTAAGGCATTACCAGTTCATTTTCAGTAATATTATACTCAGTAACACGTTACAACACATCTTAGTCTCTCACCATTTTCACTTTGTGTGAAATTAGGATGAGGACCTATGGAGGAGGAGGAACCGACTTGACGGACACTGGTGGCCACTGGGTTTGTCACTGAACGGTTGGTTGGTGGTTTGTTAGATCACGTACATGTTTTGTTTTGGAAGGATTCAAATGATTAGACACAACAAACAAAAACAGATAAAATATCAGAAATTCAGTTTCACTGCTTCGGTTATATTGATGATATTGTTATTAGTATATGTATAACTTGACCATGTTGTCTGAATAGATTATTATAATTCTGCCAGTTCTCCTCTTCATCATGTCACAACCTCCATAATATCCACAGACATTGGTCCACAATGTTTCCACAGCCAGGTGGCTCTGCTCCACCACCGGTGTCTGGACCTGGACGATCAATCTTGTCTCCAAACGTCCTGATGGATCTTTGTGTCTAAATGAAGAAGCTTCATATCGATGAGAGTCTAACAGCCAAGACTCTGTTGTTTATCTCAGTAAAGTTTTGTTAGACACCATCTGAGCTCTCTTTACTGGACCCTCGTCGGTTCATGTTGTAGACATGTGCATCATGATGAGGTCTTTAAACTGAAGTGTGAAAGTACCAAAGTGAAAAAACAAAAACATTAGTCTTTGATTTTGAGGCTCTGACACCAAACCCTTGTATCTCTGCCTGTTCCTTCTCTTGCTCCAACTACTGAACCTTTTGCTTGTAGCTCAAATGAAAACAGGTCGATTTAAAAGACTCATTGTCTCAAAATCTGACATTAACACTGAAAACTTTTTGCTCCTGTTCAAGTTTTATTATAAAATACTGCTGTGTCTCCTCCTGAAGGAGCCTCAAGAAGAACTGACACCAAAATAAATATTCTTAATATTATGTGACATTATGTTTTGGGTCATTAAATCCTGGTTTGTGTTTTTTTCATGGTTACTTTAACACTGTGGCTCATTTACATAAAATACATTAGGAGCTTCTGACCACTTGTGCATCACTAATCATCTAATTCTATATGTTGTGTTGTGTTACTTTTATTATGAGGTTTAATCGGATTTTCTTTTTTGTGCACACCAGTCTGTAAACAGTGTTTAACAGACGTGAATTTAATAAGTGTAACACACAGACTGGAAAGCCTGAAGGAGCCCGAGGCCGTTTAATTAGATCCTTTTCACTTCGGTTTCCACTATTTTGGAATGTCTCAGGTTCTTCACCTTTTTAGTTTTGCAGCTGTTACATAATTGATGATATCCAGTGTCATAACTTGTCTTCAGCTCAGCGACAGTGTTGTCAGATGCTTTCTCATCACAAACCTTTTTTCTTTTTATTTCAAACTAACAGCAACAATCGATTGTCTGAGGACGAGGACGTGTCGATATTTTCACTTAATGATGATCAGCAGCAGCAGCAACAGTGACCTCTGGCTAACGGACATACTCTGTCCAATGAATCCTTCTTTTTAAATCTAAGAAATACAAACTGCCGGCACTTTGAAGAAAATCCATTTAGAGCACAATAGAGAAGCGCAGGTTTCTAATATTTTACATCGAGCCGTGAAACATATTCTAACCAATGAACGGTCGTATTGTTACAAAGCTTCAACAGGAAATATTCCTACTTCCACCAGCGATGAAACATCAAAACAAAGGCTAAATCCAAATGTCCACACTTCACTGGACAAGTGAACATTCGTGCACCACCGAGTCTTGAGCCGTACGGTGGAAATATCGTTACCGTGGTACGAAAAAAATACCAGCGATGTGTTTTTATATCCTCAAAAATATAAACAGAGCTGCTGTAAAGTCCTGGTGGAGGATGGAGGCTACAAGTGATGATGGTAGAAACTAGAGACAGGAAAAGTTTTCTACAGAGAGTTATTAACCGTTGAGTGTGAAGTTTAGAACAAATATGACTTTAAATACAAGTTCACATGATGTTTTATGTGACACGTTGAGGTAAATGATCATTTGTTGAGTTAAAATTACCACATTCGCTAATTGTTTTAGCCTGTCTATGGCGTTTTCCATTATGTTTTAGCAACAAGCTAGTGGGCTACTCGCTAGTTGTTTTCCACCTTAAATGTTAAAAGTGTTTGTTAGTGTAGAGAGTTAGAGACGGAGAGGACGCTGCAGGAGGAGAGATGAATAAATCAGACATTTGTTTTTAACATCGAGTCATACCGGGTATGAAAAAATGACATGACACAGTTTGTTGTATGATGCAGAGATATTAAAAATACTTAATCTACAGAAACATTAAATGAAGCATGTGCAAGAAATATTAGTCAACATGATGCAGAAATATATGGAGCTATATACTATAGACCTAATCAAAAGCCTTTTATTAAAGTTGTCTTTAGTTGATGTGATGCAGCATAATGACACATGTATAATATAAGAATAATGGATGAAAAGTAATAAAGCGTTTCCATGATGGTAAAAGCTGTTGGGATCATTTCTACAGCAGCGGATCATAAAACTCTGCTCTGACGGACACGATTACTGTCATCACATCAGCCTCCGTCCTCCGGTCCAGAGCAGGTCTGGATTTAGCTTCAGGCTGCAATAGAGTCGGTTTGGAAACACTTTAACATGTGTGATGTTTTTAACTACGACAGCAGCAGGTTTCACGTCTGACCTTTCCTCCTCCTGCACCATCAGGTGAACGCTTGTGGTTTTAGGGGAAAATGTCTCAGCAGTTATTTGACAGTTCAACATAAAAAGAGGCTTAAATATTCAGAAGTGCCTCAGGGTGAATTGTAATGACTTGCTCATAACGGTTAATATTTATACCTTATGTATGAAGTCAACATCTGACCTATGATGATGAGATACAAACAACAGCAGGAGAAACAACAGAAAATTACATTGTCGGTTTTTATACCTGCACTTTTCCATATTATAAACACAATGTTCCTGTATATTGTGACAGAATTGAAGTGTCTGCAGCCGCAGTAAAAGAGGCTGTATCATTTTCTTTCCCTGTTGTTGCCTCACTGCCCCTCAGGCAAATGCAAAGCAGAGGAAATTACACTGTGTATTAAATATTCTGTGGTCCAGAATTGAAAAGAAAGAAAAAGAGAAAACCTATTTAGTTCTTTTCTGTGTACGCTGATTGGAAACTATCACATCAGTGTCAGGTGACGCGACGCTGGCGCCTCCAGCTGCTTCATTCACTCACTGTAAAACACAAGGATTCCCACCAGTGTCATTTCTGCCTGTTTATTCGTTCAATCCCTGCTCACTCAGTTGGACACAAACCTCAACGCCCCCAGCGGCGTCGGAGGCTGCGGGAGTCGACCTCAGCTCCATCCTGCGACTCCCTCCCTCCCTGTATTTTTCAAAGCGTCTGTTTCTTGAAATTTCCTGTCAACACGTCGTTGTAGCGCCGTTCCCTCGCTGCATATGAAGCAGCAGGTAGTGAAACCTCTGCAGACTGTTGGCTTTATATATGCTTACAAATACCCACTGAGGAGTTGGAAAGATTAATAAAATATAACGTCACACTGGCTGAAGCTTCTCATCATTAAACCTGAATCTAACCTGTGTCACACGTGGTCAAATTCCACAAACAGCAAATAAAATAAAGCTCCAAATAGTTTCTTCTACCAGATCTAAACTACAATGAACATATCAGGGAGCGTGAGGAAAGTGTTACACAGACACTAAATAAAAGCAAAGCTGTAAATAATATATATTCATCTTAGTTGGAGAAAAGTTTATTTAAAACTTTACTTGCAGACGAATTAACTGAAGAAGTAACACTCAGATCAGATCAGCATCTGTGTTGGTTTTGGAGATTTGAAGATTTAATAACAAACAGTTCATGTCATGAGAACTGTAACAAAGATGATAGAAGATAATATTATATTATATAATGATACGTTGTAAATTTACTGTATCAATTCCACATGAAATTCACACTATAAAGTTGGGTTTCAATTTCGATTTCAGCCACAAACGCTTACAAAGACAAATGATTATTCATGTTATTCTGCCAGTTTCCTGTTTGTGAACGAACTCTTACATGTTGTGTTTGGTTCTGAATGACACATGAACTCTCACTGTGGCGTTTGAACCACGCAGCGAGAAGACGCTAGAAGAAGAAGAAGAGCAACGTCTCTCTGCAACACAACCACCGCTTCAAGACTCTACAGCACAAGTCAACACCGTCAAGCTCCGAGAAGAACAAAACATACAGAAGAAATCGCTCTGTTACGGCCAAAGATATGTGCCAAACTGAAACAGCAGAAAAAAGTAGGTTTCACATGTTTAGTACAAACTTCAGACACGTGTGATGCTAAGTTAGCGATGCTAAATGTTATTTGTTTTATAATTTAATGTATTTTATTTTCAGTTCAGTAGTTTACTTGTTTTCAAGAGTCTGGACGTGAACTACATCAGTGACTTTATTCATTTGTGTTTATTATTTCATACATTTCAATATTCAGTCATTTGTGGAGACATTTAAAGGAAATTTAAAAGGTTCAAGATGAGTATTGGTTTTTCTTATGTGCAACACATTTCATTTTTCCATAATCAACCAGCTCTACTTTATATAACATAACAATAGTGTTTTTAACAACCAACTATAAAAGAGCTCAGTCAATACATTTGTCCAAACTCATTTATTCCTCCTCTGTCTCTAACATCTCTCATTGTTTCTACTCATGCTCTTTTCTTAACAAACACAGTCAACATCAGTGTTTGTGACACAGTCGGTACCTGATCCCAGTCGTGATTCACATTATAAAATAAAATAAAAACTAAATCTCTTTTTCAACATAAAATAGTGCTGGAGCCTCCTCTGCTGTCTCTTTATTGTGGTATAATAATGATTAAAGATGAGCCGGGGCACCGGAGCAGAGCCCGCTGTGTGATACTCTCGTCTTCACAGGCTGCTCAGTAGCTCAGCACAACAACAACTCATGATGAGAAAAGGAGAAGAGCAAAATCTGCCAAAAATCTCTCAGCAGCTGCTCTGCTAAACAAGTACCTGTCTCTCCTTTACAATGCCAATTTACTCCAACCGGCTCTAATCAAAGTGGACCGTTGACTAAATGAAAACAGATTGTGGCTCCATATTTTTTGTCCGTTTCCAGATCGAGGGGGTTGACAGGGAAAAAGCATGAGTCTCGAGCTGATTTGCTGATTTTTCTCGATCCACATAGTCTCTCCTTTATCCAAGACCCGTAAATTGGCTTGAGAAAGACGAGTCTCAGAGGAGTCGCAGCCAAATCTTTGAGGCAGAGCTCCAGTCTCACTAGACCCTGTCTGCCTGTCAAAAAAAAAAAAACTGTACCTCGCTCTCTGCATCTTTTCATGAGATGAGATCCTTCAACCAAAACGTCTCAGATCGCTTGAGGTTTATTAAAGCAACTTTCTCCTGTGGAGCGATTTACATGTGACTCAGGTAACATGTTGTTTGAGCCAATAAATCAGTGAAGGTTTGTTTACATGGTCTCTGACTATATTATGAAGTTAAAAAGAATAAAACTGTAACAATTAAATAATTAGAGAACAAATTTCAATCATAAACACATTTTAGCAAAAGTTGAGTTCAAAGGTCTTTTCTGGGATCAACACTATGATATGAAATCTATATGAGAGCAGATGTAACATTTAGTTGAGTTGAGAGGATGTGGTGACCAGCACAGACTAATCCTGTGTCTCCTGAACTCTGGTTCACTAGAGTCGACTCCACCATCATCTCCAGTGGTGGTGTCTGGTGGACTTGGTCCTCTGATGGTTGGTGAATCATCAGTTAATGATCATAATGTGTGAACAGCCCTAACGACTCCATCAGAGGCCGTCGGGACCTGGTCTGAGACCGGGACTGGATCTGTCATGTTAGAAAACTGGAGGAGTCTGAAGAGACTGACAAAGAGCGACAGCCAATCAGAGGAGGGATGTGAGATAAATGCTGCTGCCGTCTCACTGATTCACTCACAACCACGTTTAAAAGTCTGACGTTTTAACGCTTTTTCTTTCATTTTCACTTTCTACAAACTCCCCGCGTCTGATCCAGATGTTACCCGGTACCGGGAGGTCTGCTGCTGATTTCAGCTCCACCGTGAAAAACAGCATGTTGCCATGGTGATGTTTACACGCCCGGTTTAGCGGGTTTAGTCTGTGTCGGAGGCAGCGTCTTCACCGGTGCTCGTCAACAATAAACGGCTGTAAATCACGGTGAGAAGCAGCGGCTACATCCTGTCTAGTTCACGTGACCAGACGTAGAGTTTGGTGACGTCACGGTGTGATCGGGAGTCAATCACTGACAAGTCTTGTAGTGTGAACACTACAGGTCTCAGACCAGTTGTTGAGACTCCACATCATGGAAACACAAGTCGCCAACGATCACGACAGAGACTGAGACTCACTGATCCATGGTGAAGTCACAAACAAATCATTGTCACAGACGAGTGTGAGTCTTGTTGTTTCAGAACCGGTCAATCACCAGACACGTCACCTGATTCAGTTTCAGATTTTTTTTCGCCAATTTTCACTTTTCCCATCGTAGCATCTGATCCACAGACCAACAGGAAACTACAGGACAGTGAGGAAACGTCAGCGTGACGCAGAGAGAGAGAGAGGACAGCAACAAGCACCTACACATTATCCAATCTGCTCTAAACACTGTGGGTTTTTCTGTTAAAAGCATCCACTGACCCTCTCATCCTCTTACCTGCGACCTGCTAATTTACACTAAAATAAAATATCCAGTTTAATGCAACAGTGAAGGTACTTTTCCTTCAACTCCTGTTGTGTCCTGCAGGGGAAAGAGTTCATTACTTTACATTCACCAGTATTCGGCTGCATCTGCTGCATTTCTAACTTTAACAAATGTGTTGTATTCAGTTAACATTTCCTGTAACGGCAGGTTTTTTTTAAGGAGGCTTCTCCAATATGTGGATGCTTTGGCGGAGGTGTTTGTTCTGAATTTCAGAACAGAGAGTCAAAAGGCTGCTTACTTCCAGAACAACAAGGCTTCCTAGTTTTATTTCATCTTATGCAGCACTTCATGACATATGAGGAAATATTTAAAAATCAAAATCAAAACAGCAGATAACCAGATATGAGAAGATGACAACAAACCTGCAGCTTCTCTGTCCTGCTACACTATAACAATATGACCCTTTTCAGAGTAAAAGCTCCTAAATTAAACCCACGTTGCTCACAACTTTTTATTTTAAATATATAGTCGTCAACAGTTGTCACAAAGACTTGATTACATAAAGATGTAGCTGAGTAAAGCAGATGAAGACGGATCCAGATGGGACGACATATTCCCCTCAGTCACTTCAATCTCACTTAATGCTCCACTGAATCAAACGCGGCGAGAACAAAAAACATTCACAGTTCGGGAAAACACCCTGTTGTAGTAAATGATTCACATCTGTTAACGTCTCATCATAGCAGTGACTTAACGTATCCGTGTGTTGAGGACGATGAGACGAGCAGACAGGACGGACGGATGACGCTGTTTGACGTCAGGGACACTAACCTTGGCGTGGACGGCGTAGGACGCCAGCAGCACCGAGGCCTCAGGTGGACAGTGAATCTCCTCCTCCAGGATCTTCCTCTTCACCTACAGTTGGTAAATAGAAATCAACTTTCAGGTTCTGCTGAATAACCACCTTCATACCATTCAACGTTTCCTGTCTAAGGCACATATCAGTTCACAATCAACCATGTAGCCAAAGGTCACAAGTATTTTCTGATGTTCATCCATGTCTTGGTGGTATAGAAAACCTGCCTGAACTGATCCAGTTCTCATTAATATTCAACATAGCCGTGTTTCCACTAACTAAGTTCACTGTAATGTTTAGAGGTCAGGAACTTTTCAGGAACGTTGTGTCACTCGGTCCTGGTAGCATCTGTGTCTCCACCGAGGGTCAGACCTGATCAGTGACGTGACGGTGGTGGGACGGACTGTTTGTTTTTAACGTTGTGTTTCCAGTCAGAAAAAATAAATGAATTAATTTGTAGCGTCAGTGTTGATTCTGTGGCGACCACCACACACTGATCATTAAATGTGAAAACTTGTGATCATTTTGTGACGTTTCAACTGAGTCGCTTCTTTGATTCTCTTTATAGAAACTATTCATTTATTCACTTCTGCCGCTGGGTTTTAAGACAGTCTCCTCTTTGTCAACTGTGTCATGAACCGTCTTGAGTTACAACCAGTCACCACCAAGTCGACCTAAAACCACAAACAACAACTTTTTGGGCCGAACAGAGTCCCTACGCCTGGACACGGACTTTCAGCCGAGTTCCTGTAATATTACCTCGTTAATCAGCTGGACTTTTAGCAACTGGAGGAAATTTTGTTTACTAACTCCTTAATGAAAAATCAGCAGACTTAACTTGGTTTCCTCAGACTTTAAATACAAGGTCACGTGTTGTTGAAGTGAAGCATGTTGAGTTAAAATCAGTGATCGCTGATTGTTTTAGCATCAAGCTAGCAGACTACTTACTAGTTGTTTTCCACATTAAATAATAAAAACATTTTTAACATTTAATGTGGAAAACAACTAGGGAGTAGTCTTGCTAGCTTGATGCTAACTCACAATGGAAAACGCCATAGACGGGCTAAACCGAGTCACTGTTTTCTATTGTCTGACTTTGTTGTTGTTGTGTTGTTCAAACAATAAAGTGAAGCCACCGTCATTGATGTAACGAAAACTGTGACTGAGCGAGATAACTCATGTGGGCGGAGTCAAACAGACAAGATCATGAATATTAATGAGATATCAGAATATTAAGTTCTACGAAGACGTCACTGATTTTTCTAATTGATCTGAGCTCGTTTCCTTTCAGACTCTGTTGCAGACAGCGCAGGTATCGGTGCATTTCCACGTAAAGACTTCATCATATTTCAAGTTAAAACGTTTTTTCGTTTCTTCACCTTTAAATTAAATCTGAGGAGAAACAGCAATGAAGACAGAAGACGTTTCCTCTCCGGTAAAACTTCATTATAATCACAGTTCCACTATCACACCTCCTTCATATTGATTTCCACGAGAGCAGCGACAGGTGATCTAACTCGTCTCAAACATGATGGAAAAAAAAATTGATACCTCGGAGACCAGACGTGAGCTCTGACAGCCAGAATTTTATTCCCCATAATTCCTCTCTGTGAGAACCGTACGAGGATAAAATCACAGTATTGAGGAGCCAGAGTCACGTTATTACAGGCTGCAAACTGGGTAAATAAAACTTACA
Organism: Polydactylus sextarius; assembly: GCA_016801845.1. NCBI lineage: Eukaryota > Metazoa > Chordata > Actinopteri > Polynemidae > Polydactylus > Polydactylus sextarius. The sequence continues at coordinate 19,751,855 of CM028915.1, forward strand.
CAAGCCACAGTCAAAGTACACACAAATATACTGGTACTTGCTTGTTTTAGAGAGGACTGGAAAGAGAACAAACTGTGCCAAATAAATATTGTAAGACTTAAGTGTCATAGCCACAAAGGGACCTATTAGACACTGAGCCAGGAACTATGTACCTCAGCCAATAGTATTTCATATGATCATTAAGCTGCTCCAAGTATATCAGCTTGCTAGTCAGCAGAGCATAATGACATGACAGAAAGTCCCAGAAAAGCTCAAAACGCTAATTAAAGGAGAACGCCACCCTTTTTTTTACAATGTGAGTGATTTCTAACGCCCCCAGCGAAGCCGAGTCTGTTTGGGAATTAACTCCAGTCAGAGCGTGATGCATTCAGCACCGAGGTGTCCAATTTATATCTTTACGGAAACAAAGTTTGTTGTTTGTTATTGTAACTTTAAACTGTCGTGAATCACACTAATAATATGAAATCTTTTAATGTGGGACAATCCTCTTTAACAAGCTGCCTCCAGGTTAAAAGTGTCACTTCATCTGTCAAACTAATTGAATCACATATTTGTATGACATAAAAGCACAAATCTAGATAGTGAGGTTATATGAGGTAAATGTGCTCCAGCTGCAGTTATGTAAATGGGTAATTTAATGCTTCAAACCTTATCATTTACAAAGCCAGTCATGCTGTCTTCTCGTGTTTTGAAGCAACAGAGGTGAGGAGCCAGAGGTGACAGCCTCTAATCGCTGCCGGTGCTAAAGAGGCTGAAGCTGCAATCTGGTTTACAAATGAGACGATGTTGTTGTGAAGACTGCAGGTCGAGGTGACAGAGGAGTGTGAGTGTCAGTTTGTGCAAGTGGTCTCAAGAGTGTGTGTGTTTAAATGTGTGAGTGTGTGTGTGTGTCCGGGTCGGTGATCATTTCTGATAAACACTAATCCAGCTGTCACGGCTGTGACACTATCTGAACAGAGGCCTGCTCCCGACATTATGGGAATTAATGAGAGCAAAGTTATAAAGAGACAGGCGACTCGAGGCGCTGAGCATTTGTATTCTCCTCCTCTTGTAGCTGTGTAACCACTTTAACTGTTCACTAATTTGTCAGCTGTTTTTTTAAAACATGGTTTCCCTCTGAAGTCACATTTCTTCAGCTAAACCTCAACAGATTAATGACACAACAGACTCTTAAAGTGACGGTCCAGAGTAACATGAACCGGGGTCTGTTTCACCATGAATACGAGTTTGACTCGTATTTATGGATCAAGAGATATTTTACGTATCTAAATTGTCATTTTTTAACCACTAATAAAGCTCAAAATATCACTTCACTTCAGCAGTAGCATGAATAGGGTCCCTACACATAAACTGAAGTACTGATAACTTAGTAAGTGAACCCAGAGTTTATTAAAACACTGTTTTACAAGACTTACCCAACGTCTGGTTTTATAACAACTGGTGATGAAGGTTGTTCCACATCAGCAGATTCAACATTTTTATCAGCCTGTTGTACAGTAACTTAAACTTAAAAACTTAAAACTTATTTAACCTTACATACCTATGATATTTTGAGCTTTATTAGTGGTTAAAAAATGACAGTTTAGATACGTTTGGCTGACTGCCCCATTTACTTTCATTGTTAACTATTTGGTTGTGAAAACAAAAGACGGTCAAACTGGATATTACTTCAACCAACGTAACATATCTGTTGAGGGGAGTTTGACTCATATTCATGGTGAAATAGACTCTGGTTCATGTTGCTCTGGACGTCACTTTAAATATACGTACATAAGTTTGTCCTGACGTTGAGCAACACATGTACGTAACTAAACCAGAACAACAGTCTGGATGTGGAGGAAGTGTGATGGGGACGAGCATCCCCTGGAGAATATGTCATTAACTGGGCCAATAACTGAGCCCTTAAAGCCTAATTGGTAATTGATAAATGCGGCTGGTAGCGTTGGACTATGGGAGCACGGTTATAAATCTGTTTGTGAGCAGGATGGTGTGTCAGGCTCCACAGGAATTCCCCAGAGAGTATTAAGTGGAGAGAAAGGCCAGCGGTAATATGTTGTGCATTGATTCCACATGACTGCACACAATCAGACGGGGACAAAAGAAAAAGAAAGTGCATTACAGAGAGCCTCGCTGCACAACTCGTCACAAAATCTCAACCTGTGTGGCTGCGTGCCCCCTGTCGGCGCTGCATGAGAACAACCCAGCACCTGCTGTGTCAGGGTGAAATGGATAATCTGAATTTTACAGAGAATTTCTGAAGGCTCATTTCTGCACCTATTTTCTAAAGCATTCAAGCAAGAAGACACCCACAACCAGGGATGTTTTCTTTTAAAGCCTCAAACACAGCTCCCCTCTGGGAAGATGACAATCAACCAGAGAGAGAGATGGAGACGACTTTCTTTTCCTTTTAAAAAAAAAAAAAGAAAAAAATGTCTGTCCAATAGCAAAACTGTAATCCACAGCTCCTTCTGAGCGACATATTGGATTTCAGGTTTTACCTGTAAGCCTGCAGCAATTTCAACATAAAAAGTAACAGAGAAACACCAGACAGCATCAGTACAGAGAAGCTTCTTATAAAGGTTTTATGGCACAAATGAAACAGTGAGGAGGACGACAACAAGACTTAAATCCTGAAGCATTCTCACATTAAAAAAACAGGAGTTTAACGTGTATCTTGTCTTCTCACCTGCAGGAAGAAGAGATGCTGTGTGATGTCTTGAACCAGCTCCTCTTCAGCATTTTCAGGGTAAAACTTGGCCAAGAAGTAAAGAGTGATCGGTTCCTCCTTCGGTACTTCCTGATCCAGAACCTGTGACAGAAAAAACAAACAAATCAGCACTTTGTTCCCACAGCCTCATGAATGTTAACGGGACCAGACGTTGATATTCTGTAGAAACAGGAGGTGAGGGGTAGCGGCCTTAGCGGTTAGCGGTTAGCAACAGTTAGCAACCCTACTGTGTGTCTCGATTCACATACTTCCACACTGACCAGTCTGGTAAAACACAGTGAAGTGTTAACACCCGGATGGTTCCATCATAACCACGGACACTTCTCACCCTCAATGACGCCATCTTGGCTACGTAGCAGAAGAGGAGGGACGGCGGCGGCATAATCTCCACCTCACATGAAACATGGAGCCACACAAGCAAACATCAGCACTAGTGAGTAGTGAGGGGAAGTATGAATTGAGACACACCGCTGGGTTAACGTGACGCAGCAACCTGCTCGTGTTGTTACGACCCGTTTTCAGTAAAAGTTTCTTCTGTTTCATCATGTTCAGCGTCATCGTCTGCTTCAGCTTCAGTTTGTGAACTTTCTCTGTCGTTTCCACCTCAACTCCTCCACTAACAGCTGCTGTCACGTGTGTTGATAAACGTCTCCATGAAACTGTTTCCTGCTCAGACACGTTAACATAATTATTCACGTTTACCTTCTTTTCCATCTTCAACCAAGCGACCGTGTCCTTGATGTTGTACTGGAGCCCGAAGAACCACGTCTCCCTCAGTCCCAGAGCTCGACACACCAAATCAAACAGGTCTTTTCCTTTCCACTTCACCTGAAACATGGAAATAAAAACGTAGAAAATTATAAAATGAGCAGAATGTGTTGAATTGTGTTGTGAAAGATTTGTTATCCTGCGACATATTAATATAAATAAACCTCATATCATCCACTGATGATATTAAATATTATACATTTATAAGACACTATCTTTACTTCATCCAAACACAGCATTTCCACCATAACCTCAGTCTGCGGCTGAAGGCTGGGAGCCATACGTGTTCCTCCGCGTGCAGCTGAGACCTATGAGGCGGGCGCATCATGCACACACATCCAATTTAGATAGCTTTCATCTTTAGCCTCTGAGCTAACTCAGGGAGCCAGAAGTGTTAAAAACTGTACGCAGCCTGGATGGCAGCTATAGGAGGCTCTCAGAGGCTGGATGAACATTTTTGTCTGTGTAACCATAATCTAATTTAAATGCTATTTGCAAAAAAAAAACCATAATTGATGAAATTATCACCATGGAACAGAAAATAGAAACCTGCAACTAACATTAAGCTGCTGTGTGTAATTACCAGCTGTAAACTTTGGCCTGGTTCCTCCCTTTTAAATACAGACATGGTGAATTTTGATGGTTTTCCTCTCATATATATCATCAACAAGTCTTATATTACTGCATGAGAAGAAAAGGAAATATAATGTAGAAACCACACACACACACACACACACACACACACACACACACACACACACACACACACACACACACACACACACACACTGTGAGTTCTTGCTGCAGGATGACGCTCAGATACTTTGACTTTCAGCTTTTCAGTAAAATCCTCTCCTGCATTAGGTTTTTGTTTACAACTAAAGTCTCCCTGTTTCTTTTGCTGCATAAGACAAAGATAAATTATAAGTGATACAGATTCACTGCGTCGGTTCACAGCAACCTGCTGCCACCTAGTGTTGAACAAGACGCTCAGATCCTTCAGCGTGGAGATCTTCTACCTGAGGTTGTTAGTGTCAGATGGACAAAATGATCCCCACGGCTGAAAGCATCATGACCATGAACTGAAGAGGTTTGAGTCAGTAGGAGACAGGAAGTCACTGAACAAACAGAACAAACTTCTCTCCATCATGGATCATTCATCATCTCCTGGACAACACGTCACAGAGACAGCAGCTCTTCTCCAACAGACTCGTCCAAACAACGGTTCAGGAAATCACTCCTGTCTAATGACTCACTCTGGTTTTCTTCTTCTGTCTAAACCTGTGTAGATATGTGTGTAGTTGTATGTACAGATAGACAGATGTTTATTTCTACATGTATTTTATTTAAGCCAGTATCGTCTTCTAACAGTTCATGTTATTGATGTATTTTCCTTTATTTGTCCATTTTTTCTCTGTGTTTTGCTGCTGTGACATAATAATTTCACAGAGAAGAAGAAGTTTTGTTACAACTAAAAGTACAAGTACTGTAGTAGAAATATACTCCAGTAAACGTATAAAGTTTTAGTTACTTTTTAAACTGACGTTTAATTTATTCTCAACAGTCGTTAAAACGCTGGAAACATTTGTTTTCAACAGAACATTTATATGATTCTGTTTAAAACAAAGACAAAGTATCTTTTCTGTTAAATTCAATCAGTAACTTTAACCTGGTTTATTGTTGACAGCTTGTTTGTTGTTGTGACATCATTTAGTTCAATCTCCATCTTCATTGATCAGTTTCCAATCTATTGATAATCCTACTGGCTGATACAATGGATCTATGTGTTGCCATGGTAACCAGATGAGTCTGCTGGTTCATGTGATAAAGACATTGATTGGTCTTTGTGATGTCAGGTAACGACTTTAAATTACAAACTATTGTTTATAATAAATTAAAGTAAAATTACACAATTAAATTAATAAATAGTCAAAAAGGTACAAGAACCACAGAACAGTAACAAGAGTCAATGTAATTCATTACATCCACCTCTACTATCAATCTATTGATCCACCTATGGGTGGATGACAGACACCATCCATCCATCTATAATCCCAGATTATAGTTAAATTCAGATTATAGAAACAGTTTCATTACTTTTATTAACTGAAGGATAAAAGTGTTGCGTTCACAGCCTCATTAAACTGTAGTATTTTGTCACATTTCATGATGAGGTGAAGATAAAGACACAGACCTCACAGCTGAACTCCATGTCTGACTCCATGGTGCAGATCCTCACGTTGAAGTTCCTGGTTTGTTTCCTCATCAGTGAGTTAAATCCCATCTTCGCTGCTAAAGCACTGGCCATGTTGACCGACTGATACACTTTAATATTAACACTTTTAGATTTTAGTTAAACTGAGAAAACTACCAAGATATCACATGTTTTATGATCTTTAACAGAACCTGAAGCTGATTTAACATCGTTTTAGTAGATTAATACAAACCATTACTATTATACTAATGTTTGGTTAAATGATGAACTTTATCTCCTTTAAAGTGATAATGTTAGCGACTAAAACACTAAACTTTAGAGAAACATTTCAGAAACGTTACTTGTTGCTAACGTTGATGCTACTGACACAGAAACTAGGTTGTTTAACTGAACCTACAAGTCGAATATGAAACTTTAAGTTGAGATAAAGTCACACGTTTCTAAACCGAGGAAGTTGTTGTTGTTTCCAGCTCCGAGTCCGACAAACTATTAAATCTAATCCGACAGATCCACAGACGAAGTTTAGTTGTGGCTGCTAACATGCTAACGTCTGTTAGCCGTGGTGCGTTCAGGGACGCTCAGGATTTATAACTTCACAATAATGTGGCGAGATAAACAAGATTACTACTAATAATTAACTATAATAAAATACTAATAACAGATAATTAATCAGTTGTAACTAAATGATTTTTTGTCAAATATGATCACAAATTAAATAACTTCACCTGTCACATTAAAATCTGTTCAGTTTAAATTTTATTGAAGATCAAAGACGTGTTTATTGTTATTTACACTGAAGAAACATGTTTTCCTGTACAATAAAATTATTCTTTTGCTGCCAGGATATTAAAGTCTAACAAGAAGAAATGTATAAATATAATAATGGTATTAAAAAATAAAAAAATGAATAAAAATAAAGGCAATAAAAGAAATACAATAAAATATCAACATCTCTGGTATAAACAATTTAAAGATGTAGAGATATGACAAAAGTATGATAATAGAAATAGAGACAATAACTAAAAAGATTAATAAGATAAAATGAATAAGTATAATAAGAATGTTGTACCAGAGATAATATCAGTCAGCTTGAAGCGTTTTTATTTTATTATTATTTTATTTATTCATTTATAATCATTTATTTTATCATTATCAATTTATTTATCTTTTTATTTTTCATTATTATTTATATATTTATTTATTTATTCATATTTGTTTTATTTCTATTTAGTTTTATTATTTTATTAGTGTAGTTTAATTTTGTAGATTAATCTTTTTAATCATTAAAAATGTTTAGATTAATTGATAATTATTTTTATATAATATTAACTGTTATTACTACATCATCTTCACACAGAGAAGATTTTAAATTAATTACATACCAATAAATAACATGACTAATAATAAAAACAATCAAGTGGAGTCTGTTATTTCCGGAGGAGCCTGAAGGCAGCACAGCTTCCCTTTTCCTTTTGCCCGAACAACCAATCACAGGCCGCTACACCGTCCTGGCCCCGCCCCCTGCGCCATAAAGGGGCGTGGCCGGAGCAATGAGGTAATCGGGGTAAACAGTAAAGATGGCGACGTCTGTATCCGCGGAGGGGCCGCCGAGTCTAAACGGGCTCATCTCCGACCTCCAGACCAAGAAACTGACCGACCTGCCGACCGAGCTGCTGGAGCACATCCTGTGCTTCTCCGTCCTCCAACACGTCGACATCTGTAACGTTTCCTGCTGCTGCAAGCGGCTCCGCGACGTCTGCCACGGGAGGGGGAAGGTCTGGGGACACCAGTACAAACTCAGGTGATGTGATGCTTTTTGTTGAGTTGTTGCCTCAGAGAGTTTCATCTGTTGACACCAACCTCCGTGTTTATTGCTAAAGAGGTTTATTTTGGTAGTCGATCGTGCAGTTAAAGGATGGTTCGTGTGTCAACTGTCAGGTCCTGACAATCTGCTGATGCACCAAATTCATCATGACGACAGAGACGAGACGAGCTGCTGCTCTGCAGAAACTACCCGAGGAGACTCTGCGTCTTAACATTTAAACCTTTATGCAACATCAAGTTTGATTAAAGTTTGACTCTGATCAGTTGAACGTTTCATAGTTTGACCTTGAATATTTTGCATGTTAGCTTGTTTTATGCAGCTTCTCTTCCTCCTCATTTCTTTTCTTTTCCTATTTAGATGAATCCACATCTGCAGCAGTTGTTTCATAGATGTGTCACGTCATGAGGCAACAAGCTGCAAAAAAAAAAAAAAAACTCAGCATGCTTCCTGGAAACAAAGTTCCTGACTGTGTTTTCATCAACAGATGGCCAAGACTGCAGAGGTTTTACCGTCAGAACGAGAGCTGTGATTGGCTCAGGGAGTATAAAACACGTCATCGAGTCGGGATACAAATAAGAGGAACGGTGGAATCGATCTCGAAGAGATTCTTCACGGAAGTCGTGAGTAATCGTCACGTTTACGTTGTTTCTGTGTAAAGAAAAATCATTATTTGTCTCTGTGACGTGAACGAACCCAGACATGTGTAACGTGTACCTCAGCCCTGCGTCGGCCAGGTGCTGGGAGACAGCTTCGCTGAGATCGAGTCACTCGGGATGCCGGAGCACTTCTGTGAAGACGAGCTCCTCTTCATCCTCAACTCTGACAAGAGGTGAATTTCTACGTGCTGTCGTTTTTATAGTCATTAATGGGTTGTTGAGTGTTGACTGTTAATCTTCCCTGAAGCTTCGTGTGATCATGAACAGCCTGGTCCTGCTGCTCTCTCCTCTCGCCTGCAGGAAAAGCTTGACTTTGAAGTACTATGCAAAGAAAATCCTCTACTTCCTGAGACAGCAGAACATCCTGAGGAGTCTGAAGTCGTTCCTGGAGAAGCCTGTAGAGCAGCAGTCGTCTCTCGAAGGTCAACCTTCGGCCAAACTCAATAACTCATTAACATCGGCTCAGCCATGGCTTCGTGCTGCTTAGTGCTCATTATCAGAGCCTTCGCAGCAGCGAGAAAATGAGTTTCAGCCACTTGACGAACTCTTTCCTCTGTTGTGCTCCTCCAGGTGCCGTGTTAGTGGATCAGTATTGTAACCCGCTGGCTGATGTAACGCTGGAGGGTATATCAGCGCAGGTAGACGAGATCGCAGAGAAAGTGAAGAAGATGCTGAGAATCAAGAACCCGTCTCACCCCAGCCTCAGAATCGCTCAAGGTAAAAAAACAACTGAAGCTCTGAGGCGTGAGCGTCTGTCAGCATGTTTATCAGTAAATATGTCGTCTAGATTTGTCTGAAGTTGAATTCTTCTGTGCAGGCGACTGTTGTGTTGTTGAGGACTTCGATCTCCAGCGTCAGGTGATGAACGCGCTGAACTCCGTCTTATACGAGCAGCTTCAGTACAAAGGCAACGAGTTTGACTACTACAACCCTCTGAACTCTTACATCCACCAGGTAGATGCTCTATCACATCTGTTGATTCTGAGCCGTTTTAAATATTCAACTTATCTGACCACACCTCCCTCTTGTTTTCTGTCTTTCTCCAGGTGCTACTACGACGTACAGGTATTCCCATAAGTCTCTCTGTTCTCTACATGACGTTGGCCAAGAAACTCGGCGTTCAGCTGGATCCTGTCAACTTTCCTAATCACTTTCTACTGCGTTGGTGCCAAAAACCGAGAGGGTGCGTATTAAAATTATCATCTGTTAAAACGTTGTTGTTGGGGGGGGAAGAGAATTGGTTCATCATACTGAGAATACTGGAGGAGAAGATGAATGAAAAGAAAATTAAACACTTGTTTTTAATGAATGTGCAGTTATCTTTGATTTATTAAGGAAGCAGTTAGTTGAGTCACGACGTTTTTTATTAGACTCATGAAACCTTTTCTTCCTGCAGGAGCGAGGACATCTACGACTTCGTCTACATCGACGCCTTCGGTAAAGGAAAGCAGCTGACGGCTAAAGAGTGCGAGTACCTCATCGGCCACCAGGTGACGGCAGATTACTACAGTGCCATCAGCACCACCGAGGTGCTCCTCAGGATGGTGGGAAACCTGCTCAACATCGGCAAGAGAGGGTGAGAGACGCTGGACTTTTACTACCAGAGTCTGGTGGTGACTTCTCATCTGTTAATGCCTTTTTAATTGAACCTTTATCCTTCCATCTGACGAGATTAGAGATCAGAGATCGTCTCTAAACTGAATATCTGGCTCCTGAAATTAAATTAATGCAACCTTCTGTTTGAATGACATTACCTGCACCGTGTGGTTTCTCTCAGGGAGGGTAATGAGAAATCCTACCAGCTGCTGAGAGACTCTCTGGATCTCTACCTCACTATCAACCCAGATAACGTTCAGTACCTGCTGCTGCAGGCGCGACTCTACTTCCACCTGGGCATCTGGCCAGAAAAGGTCAGGACACAACCTGTTGTTACCAAGAAATCTCATTTTGATCCGCTCACTGTATCATTATTAGATTAAAACTCCACTGATGTTTTGTCCTGTTCCTGTTAATAAGATATCTACACTCCGAGGTTGCAGGTTTCACCTAACTACACCGTCCATCGACGTTTTCCTCCGTTCCAGGTGCTAGACATCCTGCAACACATTCAGGCGCTGGACCCCTCCCAGCACGGGGCAGTGGGTTACCTGGTGCAGCACACGCTGGAGCACATCCAGCACAAGAAACATCCTGTGACGCCTGAGGTGAAGAGTCGCGGCGCTCCAGAACACCTGGAGGTCCAGTATTCAGTCGGCCTCATCATGAAACACAAGAGGTGGGTCAGTGAAAACACAGGCCGACGCTTCTTTATATGTCAGATCGTTGGAGGATCTTGTCTCTGTCGCCTCCTCCTCCAGGTCGGGGTATAACTGTGTGATCTACGGCTGGGACCCTAAATGCACCATGAGTCAGGAGTGGATCACAACCATGAGGGTCCATCAGTTGTCTAACGGGGCCAACCAGCCGTTCTACAACGTCCTGGTTCAGGATGGGACGTGTCGCTACGCAGCTCAAGGTTCGGATCACACAGATCTTTACTCTGACTCGTCTCTGGTGTTTGATACTGACATGTTAGTGATGCAGTGTGACGTTCTAGTGTAAACATTGATGCAGCAGTATCACAATGTCTGCAAACTCTTCACTGCTGCTGCATCATTTATGATACATTTACCATCAGTCGCTGCCAGGCTGAGTCATACTGGTTGTTCCTCTGATTCTGCTGCTTTCGTCGTCTTATCTTTGTTCCTGCACCGCCTCAACATTTACCTGCAGGTTTCTGTTCTCGGATTAGTATCGATCAGTGTCCTGACCCGACATTAGACCGCAACGGCAAAATAAGCAGTTTATAAAAAGTTAAGTTCAACTTTATCTCTCATAAATCTCGTTCCTCAGAAAACCTGGAGCCTCACTCGGCCCCGCTGGAGATCGGACACCCGGAGGTCGGCCGCTACTTCTCCGAGTTCTCTGACACTCACTACGTGGCCAACGAAGAGCTGCAGACTCGATACCCAGAAGACATGAGTGAAACTCTGAACACGGTGCAGGAGCTTTATCACAGACTGAACCAAGAACCGGCTCCTGCGCCAGATCTCAACGACCACCAAGCCATGGCCATGTAGCAAAAACGGCCGTGTCCGACGTTCTGCTCACACAGGCTCAACACCTGTCGCTCATTCTCACTTTATAATCCACTTAGTTGCTCCAGGAAGTGGTTCATACATGTGGTTTAGAACCACAGTTCAGGTCTGAAGTTATTTATTTATTTTAACGTCACCACATCTGGAAAATGTGGGAAAAGTTTGTTGAGTTTGTAAAGATTTAACATTTCTGCTTCGTGTATTTGTTGTTAAAACAAAGTTTAAACTCTGGGTGACGTCATCATCGTCTCAATTATCTAAAGGTTGAATTTAGAAACTGGACAGTTAAGTGGATCAGTAAGTTCAGGATGTGTGTCCAGGTGCTGTAAATCTCCCTTTACATTAAAACAAGGAATGCTTCTTTAGCCAGAGTTTAGCCGACCCCCCTCCAGCTACACCCCAGTGATCCCAGCACCAGTCAGCATTTAACCCTAGACCCCCCCCAGTTACAGTGCCACAGAACAAAGCTCATTAAAATATTTATAAAATGACTTTTACTTTAATCCTTTTAAATTAAGTTTCATGCACTTCTGAAAGTTTAACTTTCACATTTCTAGAATTTTATTTGTTTTTGCTTTTTTTCTGTAAATTTACAAGTGAAACCAGTAGGATGTCGTAGCTCATCACTGTGGCTGTTGAGCTGTTCAATGAAAATGAAACACTCATTAAAAAAGAGGAACCAATAAGGACGTCACTGACTTTAAACTGAGCTTTGAGGAAAAGGCCAAAATAAAAAATAAAACGTTCCAAGTTTTACAGCTGTCTGAGTTCTTTTGTTACGGAAAATGTTCTACCAGCGGGTGGTTTTATCTCGGGACTGAGGATTTAGGACCTTGAGGACACCAGATGTTTCCAGCAGCAGCAGTTACAGTTACACTGACCTGCAGGTGGCAGCGCGTTGAAGCAGCAGCAGCAGCAGCAGCAGCGCAGTGAAGTCGAGTCAGTCGGAGCAGCTTTTGCGCTTTGACGCACGGTTTGGTTCAACAGTAGCAGCAGCGACGATGGGAGCTTCACAGACGCGCTCAGAGTATCAGGACCTGATGGAAAAAACTGGATGTAAGTGAAGAGAACACGAGCTACCAGGAACAATCCTCTGTGGTTGTGGTGTTTGTTGGTTTTGTGTTTTTTGTGCGCAGTCGTTCCGCGTTTTGGAGCAAAGGTGATTTAGACGAACAGAAACCTGATGATTAAAGTGATTTTATGAGAATTAATTAACATGTGAAGAGCTGCTGATGTCAGAGCGCGAGGTGAATTAATTAATCACTTGATATAAAGCTTTTTATTTGTTGTTTGTTTAAACATTGTCTGATACGCAGTCTCACGTCTTCCTTCCTTCCTTTCCTGTTTTACATCTAAAGTGACTTAAATAACGAAATGAAAGAAAGAGCAGACTGAGGTTACACAAGTGTGTGTGTGTGTGTGTGTGTTATCTGTTTATAGGAGGGGCAAGAATCCTTTATGTGTAATCTTTGCCTGCAGTAGCACGTAGAGTGAAGTTTTCATTCAGTCTGGGCTCAGTTTTATTGATGGTTTATCACAGAGACTTTGGACTTTTAGTACCTGAAGGTGGAGCTTTGACCTTGTTTCTGTCTGGTTCAGTCGGAGGTTTTTATGGTTATATTTATGTTCTGGACACTGATGAAACGTTTGACTGAAGCAACTAGTCTGAACTTGTTGTATTTATTGAGTTAATCCATGTTATTGTGGTTAATTGTGTGTTAGAGCTGCACCTGTCACATCTGATGCACCAACTTCACACCCAGCGGTTTCAGTTGCTACTGCAAACACACTTCTACACCAAGTGTTTACTGAAAATGACCAACCTGTGTTGATATTGATACGGGACCAGGCAGAGACACTGATGTTAAACTCTTTCAGTTTGTCACTAGTTCACACATTGAGTTAATGATTCAAGAAAAGGCTTTTGAATCCACATAAGAAAAAACCAATCGTAGCGTCGCTGTTTGTTTTTCCATTAGACAGTAGAGCTGCACCTGATGAGCAGAAACACGAGTTCACCACAGAAAATGAACTGATTGTGTCTCTGGTTGAAACAGAGAATAATCCTGTTTATTTGTGTGTAAATGTCTTTGTTTCTCAGTTTCATCAGAACAAATCAAAAACCTCCACAAACGATTCCAACACCTGAGTGGAAACGAAGACACGATCAGGTAAAAAAACCAACAAAACACAAACCTGCATCTCAGCTGCAGTGATGCATTGTGGGTATATCTGTGGTGTCTCCTGCACAGATGCAAACAGAACATATGGTGACATGTGTAGGTTGAACTGGAAATGAAAACATGAAAACATGAAAACTTCTGTTCACAACGAGTCTGAAGTTTCTTCCTTTTAACAAAGAAACTAATGATTTACACAGCAGCTATTTCCTCTAACAGTCACTTTACTTCCTTTAATACAGATAAATAATTCAGGTTTGTTTAAATGTTTAAAAGAAGGAAGCGGGTTTCATCCTGTAGCTTCTGGTTGTTATGATAATGGACTTTCTCTTCTTCTGATAGTAAAGAAAACCTGGACAACATCCCTGCTCTGGCCAACAACCCGATCAGAAAACAAATTATCGATGCGTTCTTTGATAAAAGGTGAGTGAAGATAAATTAAACCTCAGTCTCACACAGCTACAGCAACAGTCACTACACTTGATATTCATATTAAATATATTTGAATCAAATCAAACCAAAATGACTTTATATTACATTAATTTATTGTTAAAGTTTGGACTGGTTGTTGTATAGTTTCATGAGTTTAATATAAAAAACAATTATTGTGACGTGTTAAAGTTTAGTATCATTAACTACCAAAATAAAAGCCTTTTATCTTCGTATCAATATCAAAGGTCAGTTTCTTTTGTCTGTTAAAGTGATTCACGTCTTTATCTGATGTCAGAACAATGAACAAGGTTCATAAATGTGTGTTGACTTTTATTTGATCGTTTCTAGTTTGACAGTTTGAGTGTGGTCTGGTTAGCGAAGCGTAGCTCAGATTATTTTCAGTCGCAGGAGAAAATGTCTGCAACATGTTTTTACTTGTTGGTTTTCTCACCGTTCTTCAGCAGTTGGTGTTTAGTTTGATTCTGGACAGAACCAGACTTGTCACTTTTAATCTTTGTGTCTGCAGGACACATCTGTTGTACCCACACAAGTTTGGCTCTTTTCCCTTTAAACACTTGTTGTTTGTCTCCACCTCTTTCTGTCTGAGTCACGACGTCACCAGACCGATTTCACCAGCTCCAGTTTTAAATGGAGACTTTTAAAATGTGCTAACGCAACAATTGTTTGAGGATTTTAATCAAACTCTGAGGGTTTTTTAGAGCTTTGAGTCTGTTGAGTTAAATCAAACCGATGTCGTTCAAACACAGGTGATAGAAAATACCTGCAACTGAACACACATGGTTTTAATGTGTTTTTTTACTATTTTATCCTAAAGAGTTAAGGTGCAAACACAAAATGTGATCTGTGAACAATTGATTTGTATGTGGAGACATTTGTTTGTCGTTTTAAAACCGGCAGGTCCTGGTGTTTTAAAAAGAAACCCGGCCAACAAGACAAACAACTACACGAACGTCTCATAAACAAACTCATGGTGATTTGAATGTGGCTTTTGTTCACAAGCATCCAAGTAATGTGCTCATCAGACCTGAGGCAAAAAATACTTTCACCACATGAATCCTGCAGAAACACGATGTGCACCATCTTCTTGATGAACCTGAACTTGTTAAATAGTTGAATTTTAATTGATAAATCTGATTTACTGTCTTATTCTCAGGAATCAGCGTCAGAACGAGGTGGGAACCTTCGATGAGATCGGCTTCGAGCAGTTCGTCATGGTCATGTCTCACTTTCGCGCTCCGACGTTAGAGACGTCCGAGGAGGAGAAGTTGGACATCAGGAAGGAAAAGCTGCGCTGTAAGTTACTTTATTTAATAACTTCTCTCCTGTGTGGCCGCTCACACACGTCTCCATTATAAAATATGAGGAAACAACTTGAGCCGTTAATCTTCAATGACAAATCAGCCGACACGGCACGTCAGACACCTCGCTAGGAATTCACATGGGAACGACACCGCATCAACCACCTTCACGTCTACGTTAGTGGCCACTGAACCTGATCACGTGTGCGTCCAGGTGCTGATTTGTTTTTACTCAAATTAAAAATCAAATTCACAGACACGATATGAAGCCACAGTTTGTGCTGCTCAAGGTCAGAGGTCATTTGGTTTAATACTCAGCTGACTCTTGTTCCTCCAGTTTTAATCATCAGGGATATGAACGTTTCCTCCACCACCTCCAGTAAATATCTTCAGTGGTATTTCCTTGTTTTCTCTTCTTCCATCTGTTATTAGTCTGTAATTCACAGTAAGTCACAGGAAATGAGTCTCTTACAACTATAAACTAAGTTAAATTAAAGTGTTTGTTTGAAAAACCTGAAAGTCCAAGAGTTTAAATAAACTAAACAACCAGAGTCAGACATCTCATTCAGCTTCAAATAATAAAACCGTTGATCTGAATTAACTCGTCTCTGATGTTTATTTCTCTTTTGTTTAAACTGATCTTTACTTTGTATTTTAGGAAACAATAAATCAGCTCAACTCTCTGTTGTCCCACTGATACGTTTATTTTATTTGACATTAACAAACTCTAATGACTGTTGGGAAACGAGACACAGTGAAAATGTCACGTTGTCGTATGAAGCCTCAGGAAATTGGTATTTTTACTTGTTAGCGCCACAAGACTGAGAAACGTGACAGAGCTGGATCGTGTAAATGTCACAGAAAATGAGTCGAGTCGCTGTGGTTTTAAACTCGTCTCATTCACTGTGATTATTTATGTCGTGTTGTGATTAAACCTGAAGACCAACTGAAGTTATTTTACTTTCTAATCTCTGGATCTTCACAAACATTCTTCTAATCACAACTTCCTCTAGTCACCGTCTCAAACACTTTGTTAGAGATGATAGAAACTTCCTCAAGAAAAAAAAACAGACCAAATCATTTTAACTTCCTCTCTTTTGTTTTCTTCTTTCAGTTCTGTTCAACATGCACGACACAGACAACGACGGCACCATCACCCTGGACGAGTACAGAAAGGTGACGGTTCTTTATCTGAGAAAACTGCTGCAGAATCACTGAGCGGTTTCAAGTTCAGGGCTGAGTTGTTTCCTGGCAGGTAACTGTAGTTGTAGCGACACCTGTAGGTTAAAATCTGAACAATATAATTATGTGATAACAACAGAAAACAGACTAAAGTTTGTCAGACAAATGACGTCATCTGTTGTTGTAAATTCAACGCTTCAACAAACATCACTACAGTTACGTTTCATGTTTCCACGACGGCGACACGACTTTATGATCTGATGAATCTTCATTCACAAACATTCACTTGGATTAAAGAGTTTTTTAAAAAGTTAACTTAACTAATGAATTCAACCTGCAACTGGACGGGTTGTTGTAAACATCCAGTTATTTCATCAACATAAAAATCTTTAGTCTGTTAAAACTGATTAACATCATGACTGAGGATTTTTAGTTCCTCTTATTATTTCCACTTCTCATTTTCACCGCGTCAGTCGGATCGAATAAACACCGGGATTATACACGTCTACGCTCGGAGCAACGGACTTTTAAAGGATGTGACGTTCACACACTTGATTATATCGTTCAGGTTCAAATGTTGTGGAGCCGCTTTGGAAATTACACAAAATTATCATCATCGTCATCGTCATCATCATCGTCTCAACAGACACAACAAGTGTTAAACGTCAGCAGGAGGATGAAGAGTAATCGATTATAATAGTTGACATCGTGGCAGTGAAGCTCATGTTTTTCTTCACATCACTTCTCTGCTTCTTTATGTCACAGACATGGAAACATGAGTCAGTGATTTTTATATTTACACTTTAAATTTCCACTGACTTTAGGGAATAAACTTGAATCTTCCGTCCAAACTGGTTGAGTAACTTCACGTGTTCAGCGACGCCACCGAGGATTTTCTAATAGTTTGGAGTCGTCGCCAGACTCAGTTTGTTTAAAGGCTGTTCATGTTGTGTCCAAGGTGGTGGAGGAGCTTCTGTCAAAGAGCGGCGCCATCGGGCTGGAGGCTGCCAAGGCCATAGCAGATGCTGCCATGTTGGAAGTGGCGAGCACGAACGTTCCTCACATGGTGAGAAGCTCAGCGGAGCAGAAGTGTTGAATGAATAAATTCACACCGTCACATTCATCAGATTCATTTCTGTCTTTTTCATCTCAGGGACCAGATGATTTCTACGAAGGAATCACGTTCGAGCATTTTGAACAGGTTTGTTTTGTTTTTTTTTAACTTTATACTTATAAAGCTTCACTTCATCATCAAACCTTTTTGTCTCATAACACAGATTTTAAAAGGACTGGAGATGGAGTCCAGGATGCACATTCGTTTTTTGGGAGTCGACACGACGACGATGCGTTGTGGGAAATCACCGTCGTGAGGTTGTTCTTGTAGAAGAAATGTTTGTGTTGCTGCTGTTTTTAGCAGAAAGGCTCCAGACCTTAAAAGGAACATGAATCCAGATGCTCCTGATAGAGACCAATGTATTTTTGGACAAAGAGAAACAATAATAATCTTTTTTTTTTCAGTCAGCTGAGACGTTGGAAGAAGTTTCTTCTCAGACATTTTTAACCAGAAAAAATTAACAACTTAACAAAAGTTTAACAAACAACAACAACAACAACAACGTCTCGGTTTAGTTGTCTGAGTTAAAACAGAAGCTGCCACGTTGTTAAACCGAGTACAAACTTCCTGTAGAAACAAACTCCAACCTGCTGCTGCTGTTTAAGCTCTGACGATGGTGGAAGTTCAACTTTATACTAAAGAATCATTTTCAGTTTAGATCTTGTCACACTACCTCTCTGCTTCACACGACTCTTCTCCGTGACGTGAAGGACGACCTGTGTTTTAGTCGACAGGTTCACATGTATCTGCCTCGGTCCGTGTTACGTTGACACACGGTTCCTCTGCAGCGTCAGAACAGTTACATGTTTCTCCTCAACCATGAAAACACACGTTGATTATCTGACAAACACAATACTTTAATACTTCAATACTTTATGTTTCTTTGTCCTGAGATGAATTATTACTGATTTTGCACAGAAATATGTTGATTAACAAAATAAATTTAAAACTTTATAATCAAATAAATGTTTGTTTGTTTGTTTTACAGAATAAATAATGATGATGTTTCGTTTGTTTCGTTTCATGTAGTAGTTTTTTTTTTTTATTACTTCAGTACAAAGACGTGTTCAACAGATAAAATATTTACAACTGTTGATGATTTAAAGAAGTTTGTAGAATCAAACTTCAGTCACTCACTGATCCTGGTTTTTTCTCAGTTTGTGCGTCAGTGCGTCGGGTTCGACCCCGACAGTCGGTCGTACGGCACCGACAGGCCGATGTTGTAGTTGTAGCCGTACGACTCGGTGTAGTCGGACCGGCAGATGGGAAGGACGTGATCCTGGGACAGAGCGTCCTCGGAGAAGTCGTAATGACAGATGACTCCTCTGTGTCTGGAGGACAAACACATTCACGTCAGCGACAACAACAGTAATCATCATAATCTTACTGTTCAGACTAAAATAACATACAGACAAACAGGTCGTGAAGGAGAAACGAGTAACTGATGAAGAGAAAAACACAACTTCATCTGATGTAAGAAGTTGGTTAATTATTAAACAACATAGTTTTAACATGACATCAGGAAGTAACTGGATACCTGAGGTAGTTGACACTAAAAAACAATAAACTACTTATTTATTTGATGAACTCCAACGCTCATTAGGTGCAAAAACAATTGTTACTCGCTGGTTACATCTGGTCGTTATGCTAAGCTGAAGTGGAACAAACTAGCTACAGAAATGAAAATACAAAATGTTTGTCTCTGAGCTGCAGGAAGGTCGTCACTCCACCGAGTATTTATAACTACGAGTTTCATAACGTGTGGGTGACGAGAGGTGGATGTGGGGAAGAGATAGAAGAGCGTGAGATCGGTGACCTGCGGTGAGCGGTGAGGTCGTCGTCTGTGATGCACGCCCCCCGCGGCGACTTGTCATCAGGGATGTTGGCTGTGACCAGGGTGCTGGTGTTGAAGCGAACGTGTCTCACGGGATGTCTGAAAGAAACAGAAACACTTTCAACGGAGCTTAAAGTTTTACCTGTTTATTATTTTATCTTTAATGAGCTGATGTTTCCTGATCAGTTGTGAGGATCTGACGTATCAACGAGTTCAACCACATGTGCGTCTTCTCCCTGCGGCGCAGAGGAAATAAAATCCCACCTGTTGTGCATCTCCCACAGCTTCGCTCCCATCCTCATCTCCCACACACACACCAGTCCCTCTCCTCCGCCGCTCACGATCTTCCAGTCGTCCGCCTGAACCGACGTCACACCGAGGTGATGAGCGTACAGCGACGCCACGGAGGAGCCGGACCGCAGGTCAAAGACCCTGACCCTGGATCAGAGAAACAGGACAGAAGATCTCTCTGTTACTGCAGCAACAACATCGTGTTTACAGCTCAGAGGACGTCACCAGAAGGTTTTCACTAAACCGACCATGAAGAATGAAGAATAAGAACAAAAGAATCAGTCTTTTCCAGGGAATCGTGGTGATTTTGGATTTGAGAGATTACAAACCGAGGCCGCGCAAGTTTGTCAAAGAGAGTATTCATTCACGGACAAAAGGACACTATTCACACGGAAACGCTGCAAAAACAGCGGGAGAAGTTTTTAACTTCCAGCCAAGAGACCAAAGACTAACACAGGCTGAAACAGATGTGACACAATGAAACTTTAGTTTCTCATGTTCACAGAGAAATCGACTGCAGAAAAAAAAAACACTTTAACACGTCTCATCAGACAGAAGAAGAAACAACTGATAGAACAAACAGAAAAGAGGATGAAGGATCTGTTTTATTCTCTTGAAGATTTTATGAATAAATTCTCATCAACGACGTGTTGCTGCTGCTTTTATCACTGAGGTTACTGTGACCTTTGACCTTTGACTAAGAAAATCTGATCATTTCATCTTCGAGTTCATGTTAATGTTTGAAATATGAAACGATTCCTCCACAATGTTCATGATATCGAGTTCACAAGAGACGTAATAAAATAAATTAAACTGAACATTGAGTCAGAGAATCAATTATTATAAACAGCTTCATCTTGGCTGGTGTATTTAATTTAAAAAAATCATATAAAAATAATAAATATTAAAGTAAAATAAAAACAAATAAAATAGAATATTATAAATGAAATGATGCAGCTTCTTTTCTCAGAAAAAACTATTTTCTAGCTGATTTATTTGATGTTTGTGACATTAAAGGGTTAAAACTTTATGTATAAAGTGTATAGATCATAAATGTGTCATGTGGAGAAACTGCTGATAAATAAAACATGTTTAGTCACATGAAGTTAAAACGTTTCAACATTAAGTTTCTTCTTTTTTTCATATTTAAAGAAGAATTATTCATGTTTCTTTGTTGAGTCTTTGAAATGTTTCATAAATTCCTTCATGGTTTTATTTTATGACGATGATGATTATAACTTTGAGGTTTTATTATTATTATTATTGTTCAAGTCGTGGTGTCGGTATTTATGATGTAAAAGAGCCAATGAGAGCAGAGTTTTTTAGTTTTCTTGCTGTGGTTTGATGAGAACATGAACCCTGGGGATCTTCAGCTCCATCTGTTGTCATTGTGGTTTTATTGCAGCTGAGAGCGTCCAGGACATGACTCCATCCAGACTCTACCTTCGTCCAACACCTCATTACCATAATCCAATTCACTTCAGGGACCTCAGACACATTTCATTTCCGTTTCCAAAATGTTTTTTTTAAAGAATCAGAGTTAAAGGGTTGAATGGGCACAGCGGACCTGTTGTCTGCTCTTAGTTTCTGTCTGTTTAGTGACGTTACGTGATGGAAACGCACGTTTCAACAATGAGCACTGAGCATTACTGTCGGTCCACAGGGAGCAGTCAATCTAATAAATCTCAGTCTGCAGTGAACCGGCAGTGGCCAGACTCCTCTTCATTAATCAGGAGCAGCTCGGACTAATGACGAGGAGGAGGAGGAGGAGGAAGGAGACGCTGAATTATTGTCAAAAAAGATTAAAACTTCAAGACTGTAACACGTGTTGACTGAGACGGTTTTTGTCTGGAGACGCTGGAGTTACAAGCTGAGGGTTAATGAATGAATGAATTTATTACCATGAATTTATAATAAATTTATCAACTGGTTCAGACTCGAGAGGTGAAGAGAAACAACCACCAGGTCATTAAAGTTTCCACCTTTGTCCACATCTTTCCCTGTTTTGTTCGTCTGGTTTTTGTCCAAAACAAATGTTTCTTATCAGGAGAAAAACAAAACAAAAAAACAGAAAAAAAACAGAAAAACAGAAAAAACAGAAAAAACAGAAAAAACAGAAAAAACAGAAAAAACAGAAAAAACAGAAAAAACAGAAAAAACAGAAAAAACAGAAAAAACAGAGGGACAAAACTCATTTGGACAAAGAGAAGAGATGCATTAGTGTCTGGACTTCAGCCACAACGACAGAGGGCCGAGAGAGAGAGAGAGAGAGAGAGAGAGAGAGAGAGAGAGAGAGAGAGAGAGAGAGAGAGAGAGAGAGAGAGAGAGAGAGAGAGAGAGAGAGAGAGAGAGAGAGAGAGAGAGAGAGAGAGAGAGAGAGAGAGAGAGAGAGAGAGAGATGCATCAGCTGGGGCCAAAGAGGAAGAGCCAAGCTCAGTGTGTGTGTGTGTGTGTGTGTGTTTGTGTGTGTGTGTGTGTGTGTGTGTGTGTGTGTGTGTGTGTGTGTGTGTGTGTGTGTGTGTGTGTGTGTGTGTGTGGTGTGTGAGGTGTGTGTGTGTGTGTGTGTGTGTGTGTGTGTGTGTGTGTGTGTGTGTGTGTGTGTGTGTGTGTGTGTGTGTGTGTGTGTGTGTGTGTGTGTGTGTGTGTGTGTGTGTGTGTGTGTGTGTGTGTGTGTGTGTGTGTGTGTGTGTGTGTGTGTGTGTGTGTGTGGTGTGTGTGTGTGTGTGTGTGTGTGTGTGTGTGTGTGTGTGTGTGTGTGTGTGTGTGTGTGTGTGTGTGTGTGTGTGTGTGTGTGTGTGTGTGTGTGTGTGTGTGTGTGTGTCTTCATCTATCAGAAAGAAAAAGGCTGAAACATAAAACATAAAGGAAACAGATAAAGGTTTAACTGAAGCTCTGGCAGAAAAACGTGTGAATTATTTCATTTTCTACTAAAAAAACAAAACAACATTTTGTTATTTTGTGTTTTTTGGCGCGTCGACGACGTCTTTAACCGAGTCTTTGTCCGGTTGCTAGGAGTCCTAACGAGTAGAACAACTAAAGAGAACCTAAACAATATGATGTGGTCTGTCTTTCTCTTAAAGCCAAGTGTTTAACAGCCAGATGGATTCGTGCTGAATAGAAACAGCGGGGGCAGCTCTGGACCGAGACGCGCCAGGGTTTTTCCTCTTCCTGCCAGCTCATCCACCGCAGCACCCGCTAACAAGTGCAGAACAGATGAGAATGGCTCTTTTATGTGTCTTTTCCCCCATCTGGAGAGCCAGGTTAGCCATGTGGCTTCCAGGTAGCGAAGGTGACAGACGTCTTCGTCTTTTCACTCAACGTCTGATGCTTTTGTTTCTCAAGGCGACACACGCTGACGAGTGTGAAGAACGTGTTCATAAACCGAATGAAGCTTTTATTCCACAAACACCTGCTCTGTTGTAAGAAGCATCAGCTTCTTCAGGTGAGAAAACCTAACGACGTCTCCTCTCAGATAAACTTCTTGGTTCGTTTTCAAACGCTGGTGATGTTGATGCTCCGTCTTCTTTGTGTGTGAATGTGTTAAAGTCTTAAACGTTTCCTACCTCCTGTCTTTGTTTCCACACACCAGCAGATGAGGAGCGCCGTCCCTCACGTTGATGCACGTGAAATCTCCCGGAGAGCTGCCGACGCTCGCTGCAGGTCTGTTGGTCTCCAGGTCGAAAACGTGAATCTGAGGAACAAGAAGAACAAAGAGAAACATCAGTTATTAGAAATGATACATTTAATCGACCAGTTTAATGGATGATAATTCAAACATTTAACTAATATAAATTAGTTAGATTTAAAAATAAAACCGAGAACAATTTGTCACTTTCTGTAACAAAAACTCTTCTCATCAAAATATATTAAAGAACAACAACACATGACTACTAATACTTTATCTCCAGCTCTACAACGTCTCATAAAATGAAACAAAAGGTATCATGGTGAACATGGTGAAAAGAAGTAGGGAAACGTTAATAAAGTATAAATAAAAAAATAATGGATCTGGGAACTCGTCCACGTGTCTCTTCATCACTGAATCCACCTGAAAAACGTCTGAATCTAAATCACAAACATCAGGTGAAAACCACCAAAGATTATTAGTGTCTGAGGGTTTAAGATGAACATGATGAACAATGTGAGACAAATCATTAGAGGCTGAATTTTGGACCAAACTAGATGTAGGAAAAAACTCCCGTTATAGACAAGACATCACTGCTCCAAAGACTCCAACATCCAGAGTCAAGACAAAAGTCTTTACTGTTTCACCTTCACTGTTTCAGCAGTGATGGTAAAATAACGTCTGCATCTGATTTAATGTTTCCTGCCTTAAATTATAAAAATCTACAACATAAATGTACATGAACAAAACTGAAGCGTTGTTTGATTCCAACGAGCAGCAGAGCCAACACAATAAACAATAAACACACTTTAGTTAGTTTAGTTATTTGTGAAGGACCCTGGACCAGTCAGAGGGTGGTGGAGGATATCACCTGGGTTAAATCAGACACACGGACTCTCCTCTGCCACGTTTGTTCTCCTAAAGTTCAAATCACACTGACGCGTTTGTGGTGATAACTGGAAATCAACCAGGAACATTACAATGAGAAATCGACCAGTTTGGCCTCGTCAAGAGTGAACGAGGTCAAACTGAGGACAAACTTCAGTCAGACTCAGCGATGCACATCAAAAACTTTCTCCATACGAGTTAGGATGATGTCATCTGGAGCTGGTCTAATTGGTCAATTAGCAGCTGGTGTTTTCTCATCCAAACGAGACAGAACAAACAGGAAGACGGCCAGGAGAAATTGCCTTTGAATAATTACAACGATAAAGAAATTAAATGGAGAGAGAGACAGAAAAAGAAAAGACAGGAGGAGAGATAAAGACATGTGAAGGGAGAGATGATGTAAGCCTTGAGGAGCTGCCAGCTCTTTTTATGTATCCTCTTATTTGGGCCAAGCGGGGCTTTAATTGTGCCCCACCCTGGGGGCAAAACCCAAATCACACCGGACTCTGAAATGACAGCTTGATAGGATTTGGACGACAGCAGAGAGACGAGGTTCAGTGTGCTGCCGTCCCCGAATCATTAGTTTTTATTAAATATCCGCCCACCTCGCCCACTAAGATGAAGAAATGTCACCGAGGGAAGTAAAAGATCTGGTTCGTAACGACGTCGGGGGCCGTTTAGAGGCGGCAGCAGGTTGTTGTGACGACAGATGAGTTGTTACACACAAAGGAAACTCTAATGGTTTGTAGCTGCTGGTGGGATGTTAATGTGGTTTCTCACTACGTTTTAAAGATGAGACATTTAGAAATTACTGCAGCACTTTAGAGTAAAAACCTGCACCGTTGAACACATTTGGCCAAAGTGAAGAAGAATTTAACTTAGTTTTTAATTAATTTTCACTGAAAATTGTCCAACAAAACACTGACTTGTTAATGTTTCCACATGTAGAGATGAAATAAAATGAAGAGATGAACAAACACACACACACACACACACACACACACACACACACACCAGGGTCTAAACAAATATGTGTTCAGCCTCAGTCGCTCAGACACCATGTGGACAAACACTGATTAAACTCTGGAGCAGAAACAGTTTGTTGCTTCCAGTCACTTGATGAATTCAGTCCAGATTTGTCTCAAACTTAAACTTCTCTGTGCTTCGTAAATCAAATTATATGTTCACTGTTGTTTCTGATTTCTTCACTGAAAAAACATGAAGTTAAGTCATAAAGACTCATCAGTGGTTTGTGGTTTTAACTTTAACTACAAACTGATAAAAATAGAGAACGTGGTCGTTTAACTTCCTCCTGAGCGGCGTCAATGAGGTTAAAGTTCTATAATCAGCCGCACACCAGTGTTGCATTCTGGGAAAAAAAAAAAACCAAAAAAACAGAGCAGCTCAGACTGAAATGTGATAGAAAAAAAACATTCAAGTCCATCAATCGTCGACACGACGGAGTCTCGCTGGGAAAAATCAATATTACGTCTCTAGAAAAAGTCGTAATAATTATGAGAACAAAAGTGTTAATATTTGTAGAATAAAGTATTAATTTCAGGTCAGTTTGTCTCCTGCTACAACGAGGAACATGAAGCTTCTTGTTCAGTTTCACAAACATCCACTTTATTATTACAGTTGTTATAAAAGTATCAGGACTCTGAAGAAAGAAACATGAACGTAGAGGAGACTGTTTCTTTACTGGATAAATTATGACTTTATTCTACTAAATTTATCACTTTTTTTCTTGATTTTTCAGATTATGTTTCCTCCAACGTGGCTCTAACACTCCGTCGTTCATATTGTATTTAAATAAATTTTTTCCACTCTTGTATCATCAGCTGTCTTTGCTGTGACACTGAGTTTCTTTAGAAAACATCGGTCCTGATCTGTGATGTTAATTCTCTCCGTCGTACATTTATTCATCCACACGTGATCGAGTCGAGTCCTCTGAACTCGAGGAAATGAATGCGTGACAGTTTCTCTGACTCTTCGTCTTCTCTGTGGCAGATCCGCTGCAGCGGCTGCTTGTTTTGCCAAGTTTGTGTTCGATGCCCAGCCACGAGCTGGGTGGGTGCCTGGGTGCCCCCAGTACACTGGCAACAAGGAGGCGAGTAGTAATGAGGATCTGGAGACTGGATTCAACCACACACACACACACATAAACACACACACACACACACACACACACACACACACACACACACACACTGACAACACCAACAGAGACGAGGGAGACAAAGACTCCAGCTACGATAAAACACACTCGATCATATGAGGAAGAAGAATCTTCTACATCTTCAACAAAAAGCAGCTTTTGTTCTTTAAAACTGTCAAATAAAGAAACAATAAGTGAAACAACCAGTCAACTTAACAAATGTGGTTGAGTTCACCAGAGTCAAAACGCTGGAGATGAAAGTCTCTCGCTCCTCGTTGAGGAACCCGGTGTGAGATGACTTCCTCCGTTTGTTCTGACAGATTTTAATGAAGCATATGTTTTCTTACTAAAGGCTGAATAATAATAAAAAAAAAAAAAAAACGTCTGTTAGAAACGTGACGACAGTCACACACCACTTCATTAATTCTGTTAAATATTTTAATTAGTGAGAGGTGTCTGCTGATCAGGAAGAAATATCACTTAGATGAAAGTTTGGATAAAACTTCACAACATAAAGAGTCTGATATTCATCAAATATTCAGCGTGAAAACAAGGTTCTTCTCTTCATCTTGAACGTTGATTTAATTTCACTCTGAAGTTGTGAGATGTTGTTACAGACTCGACTGGAGACTTTAGATTTATTCAAACACTTAAGAATAAAATAAAAGAAAAGAAAAGAAAATGGATCATTTGGTTTCATGATTAAGTTGAAGAAAAACATGAAAATGTTTCTAATGAGTCATTTTAAATTTATTGACTTAATCAATAACATCATCTTCATCAAACTGTTTCTAATTGAATCAGATCTATGATCAAAACAGAAAAAAAACAGATCAGGAATCAAAGAGGGAATATTGATCATTATATTTTAACTGATTGTCAAAATATCAGGTTATTTTTGTTCATTAATTTATAAAAAAAAAATTAAATTAAATTGATACTTTTCATATAAAAATGTATTTTTCTTTTCTTAGTGTGAAGTTGAAGCTCTGAGTCTGGTTGTGGTTTTGTTCTGGTTCTGGTTCTGGTTCAACAGTCAGTAGCAGGTTTTTCTCTGTCTTTGTTTTACAGACCTGCTCCTCTCTCTTCACTCCACTATGTGGTGCTTTGGTGCTGCCGTTGTGTTTGTGTTAGCGCCGTCTACGCTACATCAGCTGCACTGTCTAATAACAGTGAAGTCACTGAACAGCTTTGCCAATAACCTGTCAATCACACACACACACACACACACACACACACGAGGCAGAGCATGTGCATGTGTGTGTGTGTGTGTGTGTGTGTGTGTGTGTGTGTGTGTGTGTGTGTTTTAAAGCGACCACCTGTCTCTCTGGTCTCTGTAGAAACTAACATCTGTTTTTCTAGAATAAAAAAGAAAAAGCAGATCATTTTCTTTGGATGTTTTTGCAGCATCTTTCTTCATCTTGATGAAGTGAACTTGAACTGGTAACGACTGTTGCACCTCTGCCTCCACATCCCAACAGAGCGGTTTGTCTCATGGCTCTTTGTATTTTCTTAATAAAGGCCTAAGAGTCAATTAGGAGCATGAGGTCCTTAGAAACACTGTATTATTAGAAACAAACAGATGCAGCTGAGCGAACAACACTAGATCAAAGTGCACTTGAAGGTTTTAGTAATTAGGAGCAGGACCCGCGGTGGGTTTGTTGCTATTTAAACTAGCTCTTTGTGCTATAAACAAATCCCCTACAGGTACGTTGTATTCACGTCTCAAGGGACCGACGTGGTCCGAGGGGACTCAGAGCGATAGTGATCACACCGTCAGGAGACTCACTTTACATTTACACAGATCACATCCAGTCGGAGAACAATCTTTGTTTGAGACGCATCTGAAATTCAAATGAGTTCAAAGTGCAGAGCAGACTTTTAATGTAACAACACCAGAAGTGTGCTCCAGGTTTATCTTTTCCTCTCAAAGAGTTTAATTCATTTGAGAGACGGAGCAGCAGCGTAGTGATTAAACTGATAATGGCCTCGCGCCAAAACCTCCGTCCTCTCATTTTCTCCTCGATGAGATGCAACGTTCAAATAAAACACGCGTCATTCCATTTCAGCAAAATGAATTATTTGTATAATTTCCCATTTTTTCATTAAGCACAATGTTGAGAGCACAAGTGACCTTGTTAACTATTGGGAACCTTTCATTGCTGTTCAAAAGCTTTTTTTCCTCTTTTTTTTAATCCAGCTGCAGATCTCTGAGCTTTTACCATCTGGTTCATCAGCGTTCAAGGTTTTGTTTTTGCTTCATTTGTCTTTTCATTTCCAGAGGCCTTGATGCAGCTCCATCAACTCCATTAACATCCAGACACCACAATGTTGTTTTTCTATAAAACCCTGAAAGCTCTTCACAGTGAACTGGACAGTCACCGTCGCTGGATGTGAACTGGTGGCGGCTTCTGATTATTGTCTGGTGATAATTGTCCTCCTCGCTAGCTGTAATGCTAATGCTAATGGAGCCCATGTTAAGCTCCACTATTAAACCTCAAACTCACATCCTACGTGTTTTAAAGACGGTTTCTTCTTGTGTCCAGACGTTGTATCGAGGCCTTTTAGTTTCAGTAACGTCAGACATTTATAATCCACCATGTTTGTAGCTGCAGCTCAGTGGAAACTGATGAAATGCTACTGACTTGGTGACAGGGAGACAGTGGTGGTGGAGCAACAGGATGAAACACTGAATCACAACATTAACATGATTTACGTTGCTGTAAATTAAATGTTAATGATTGACATGACATGAGTCTCTGGTGACTGATGAGGATCATTTGATGATTCACTGACATAAAAATCTAAACATCCTGCTCCTTTAATCAGTAAATAACTTCACTGAACTCTGAACTGAAGTGAACTCACCTTGTTTCCTCCGTCGTGCATCGCCCAGCCCGTACGTTTCACTCCGAACGCGACCTGACAGTCGGAGGCGTCCAGACACGTCACAGGATGACCGTAAACTGAATGAAGCGTCTGTGGTTCGTCGTCCCGCGGGTCCAGAAGGTGAACGGTCTCACCTGCCGCCAGAACCACCAGCGGCCGCTGCCGAGTCCTTCCTGCCACCAGAACCAGACTGTCGACCTGCCACGGAGACCAGATCCAGACCAGGAGAGTTCGGTTCAGTTTAATTCAACTCAGATCAAGTTTCATTCTTTAACGTGTTTGTGTTGCAAAGTTAGTTATTTTCTCTCGACTCTTCATGAATTAAATATGTGTTTTCTATATGTGTTTGATCTAAAATGGCACAAAAAAGAAACAAATCTTCTGCTCTTTAACCAGATGAATGAATACATAATTAATCTACTAATCATCTCATTTTACAGCTTCACTACAACTTCCTGCCAGAAACTGTGATGGCCCAAGATGTGGAACCAGTGCCATAAAAACTGAGAAGTTTTCATATGAGTCACAAGAGGAAAATGTGTGAAACAAAACCTATTAATTAAAACAAACAACACATCAGCGCTGAGTGTTTCAAACACACGACGAGTTCATCTGTCTGACTTACCGTCCTGGGGAGTTGAGTCTGACAGATCGTCCTCCAGTAGCCGCGATCATCGGCGCCATCGACACGAATGTCTGGACCGGCGGCGGAGCAGAGGACGGGGCTGTCGCGGCTCAGAGCCAAGACCTGGATCCTCCCTGGACTCTGGTAGTGGTGGATGGGGGCTCCGCCGGTCTCTGTGCTCCACAGATCCACACAACCTGAGTCAACCGGAGGAATATGACCGAGGGTTAACACTCGACACGAACCAGAGGATCTTAAAATCAAAACCATGTTGATTTACCATCTTCATACGCAGCAGCAGCCACTGTCCCGTTGACCTGGACGTGACTAACATGTGGTCTGGGGTCCGTGTTGGTCGACAAGCTGTTGGACTTCAGGTACGAAGCCGTTGAGTCCCAGTGCAGCGTGTCCCACAACCTCACGTCACCGGACGTGTACCTGAGAGACAGGAAACGTCCAGTCACACTTCACTGTGAAATCTGCCTCTTCAACAATAAATGTCACCGTCTCGACACTTAATCACGTCTCACATCTTCTCCTTTTACTCACTCTGACGTCTTGTTACAGCGGCTCTGAAGGATCACAGAGGTGTTGTACTACTGAACCACACAACATGACGACACTGATCCGTTCACTTGATTATCAAGATCTTTTATTTAAGGTGAATTAGTTTTGATTATGACTGTAACTTATAGCAGGAAGTCATTATCTTTCAACTGTGAATCAATGTCAAAAGTTCAGGTGTTTGTAACTTATTTATCAAATTGATCATGACACTTATGAAACAAACCGATACTTGAAAATGAGTCTGAAACTAAGACAAGCATCAGCATCACTGGTTAAGGTGCGAAAAATGAATAAAACTGATCTACTATCAGTTTCATGTTTTATACGTCAGCGTCTCCTAAAGTAACAAACTGAAAAACCTTCTGTTCTTTAAAAGCTTCAATGGAAAGTTTCTCCATTAGCGCTAAGCTAACGTTAGCCTCCGTCTCCACCGCCGCCATTTTTTTAAAGTATTTTTTGGGCAGTTTTTGCCTTTAATCAGAGACAGTAAACAGGGAGGAGAGCGGGTGAAGGACTGAACGGCTCATACGCCAACGTGATGCATTTTAGCTACTCGGCCATCCAGCCGCACCACAGCCGCCATTTTTAAAATAACACTTCTTCTTCTTCTTCTTCCAGAGGTTTGGTCACTTGACCTACACATGACTTGTCATTGGTTCACTTCTTCTTCTACTCTTGTTTTACAGCAGTTAGCCACTAGCTTAGCTGCTAGCATCTACCGCAGCACTGGTTGTCTAATCAAATATCAAAACAGTTGCCAACTATTTTACTATTGGATTTAATCATTAGTTGTTGCAGCTCTGGTTAAAAACACCAACAAAACAAACAAGAAAAAGTGTCACATTTGAATCCAGATCAATCAAAATTGATCAATCAGCCGATCGCTTCAGTGCTACTTTAAACAGACGTGTCTGTTAAACACAGTAATGATTTTTAATTATCTGTCCTTTAATTTCTTGAGGCAGATTTGAAACGAACTTGTTCCAGCTTTTTCTCCAAAACACATTTACAACATTTAAAGACGTTATCGTAGAGTCTGAAGAGCTGCGATGGTTATTTCTGTTGCTGTGAGTTTCTATTATATAAGAATTATTTCTATTACAGTAACTGTGTCACAGAACAAACACTTTCTGTGCCTGAAGGCAAAAACAACTGATTTCCTTCTAAATTCAACACTTGGAGAGCAGAGGTCAACACAAGCTGCCAATCCCCTCAGTTTCTCTTCAGTTTGCACCAATTATACAAATACAAATCTCATCACCTGCTATCGATTTATTGATCTTAAAATCAATCCAGCAACATTTCTTCAGCATACAACCGTAATAAAAGCTTTATCTTTCTTTCTTTCCCAACCTGCTCTCTGTCGTCGACCCCTCTCTTCTCCTTCACAGTGAGCTCACTCTCACTGCAGGAGACGGAGAAGTGCCACCTCCTCAGACGCCATCATGTATCCGCCTCACAGCCAGAGAACATGACACAGTGACAGAGGGCGTCCATGTGTGCACGTGTGATTGGCATCGCAGGCTTTGGCAGGAAGTAGACAATAGGGGAAGACACTTTCACTTCATTAGTACATCTCCTCAATGCCAAGTATCAACAGGATGATGATTCTGAATCCAAGTTTGTTAAAACTTTTATGAAGAAAAACTTTGGTCACAGGTCTGCATCACTTTATGTTACTGTGAGGTTTAAATCATCTGAACCAGAGTCTATTTCACCATGAATACCAGTCAAACTCCCCTCAACAGATATGTTACGTTGGTTGAAGTAATATCCAGTTTGACCGTCTTTTGTTTTCACAACCAAATAGTTAACAATGAAAGTAAATGGGGCAGTCAGCCAAACGTATCTAAACTGTCATTTTTTAACCACTAATAAAGCTCAAAACCTCTAACAAGATCTTGTGGCTACAGTTGAATCATTCTTCATTAGTCTAAACTGTTATTGATTCTTTTCTAATTCAATTGGAGCACGTTCACTTTACTAAATGACCCTTTAAACATCATTAATGAGAAAAGTATCGACGATGTGAATTTGTTAACAGCTACGATCTTAAGACAAAAACACTAAGAGCGAGTTCACGTTTCTTTTGTGTCGACTGTTTTGTTTCTGCTGCTCGTCCTACATCTGCTGCTCCGACAAGATATAAACAATCTCCAGTGAGACGCAGCCGGACCGAAGGGAATCTAATCACATCGGTCCCCAGAGACGCTGCACACGTCCTGGAGGGGGAGTCCATCAGGCTCCTCTGGACCCACACAGTCTATCACTGTCTCAGACCACTTGTTCCAGCTCAGTGAAGTTGTTATTCATACACTCTACCTGCACCAACTACTGCTGTTTGTCAAACTAAACCTCAACATTAACTAAATGAGACGTTAAAGTTATTGATTCCTGCTGCAGGTTGTAGTTGTCTTTAACAAACGCTCCATCACCCACCCAACAAGCACTGAGTGGTTTGATGAGTATGAAAATGATGTCAATCATTTATTATTCATCATGTCTGCAGTCACCAGGTCTTCATCCAGACGACAGGAGGAACGATGCTCGATCTCTGCAGTCGCTTGTTAAAGAAAACAGTCTCTGTTCTGGAAGTTGAAGCCAAAAACTTCACTGTTTGTTGGTTTTTAACTTTAATTTGTCAGCTGTCAGTATTTACTCTGTAAACGCTCAGATGTTGGACCTCGTCCTCGTTCTTGAACAAAAAAAAAATCTGAAATCAGTTGGTTTTTAATTTAAGTTTGTTGATAAACAAACACTACATTTTATACAAAAAATCTGTTGGAAAATAAAAACAAATAGAATCTAGAATTAGATGCAGCTGCATGTTTCAATAAACCAGTTCTGTTGTGGTTAATGTGAGAATGTCGCTGCTGCAGCTGAATTACTGAAACGTCCGTTGAACAAGGTCAGAAACGTGTTTTACGAGGCCACGGTGACTTTGACCTTTTGTCACTGAAGGTCAACCAGCTCAACTCTGACTCCAGCAGCTGAACACGGCTACGACCTGGTTCCTCAGACTTTTATTTGAGTAATAAAATAGATTTGATTGTGTGTCAATATTGATTTTTATCAGCGATACATAACAAAACATTTCCTGTTTATATGTGACATATTTTTAATTAAACACTTGGTGATAAATCTGACTTTTATTAGGGATATAAACGTTGAGACGGGGAACAGAGGCAGATGAGCTGGGAGTAGACGACCACACAGAGCTACCGTTATTGTTCATGTCTGGTATCAGAGGTGACTTTGTGTTCGAGTCCTTGAAACTCACCCGGCTAAGACGAAGTTGTCACAGGAGCTGACGTCACACAAAACCTTCCCCAGCTCGAACTGCAGCTGACTGATGGATCCAACTCGATTCTACACAAGAAACATCGTGGAGAAGTCAAACTGCTCCTACATACTGTTGTGACGATGCAGTTTCTACATCATTATCTGGCAACTGAAGGTAAATTAAACTCTAATTTTACCAGACAAACATAAGGACACATGGTATCACCCGAGCAGAACAAGTCAGACTCACCTTCCAGTTGGAGCGAACGGTTCTGGCCGAGTTCCTGCAGTCTCGTAACGTGCTCTTCCAGCAGGGGGAGTCAGACACGCTGGCGTCCTGGTGGTAACCCTCCTTCATACACAACCTGAACCACAGAACGCCGTCCTCAGCGAGGACTCTCCATGCCCGGCTCACCTGGGGACGGGATCGGCCAGAGTGAGTCATCGTTCGTTATACAAACCTACGTCACTTCATTAGTTTGTGTTTAACGAGGCCGAACGGACTCATGGACGTGTTGTAGACGACGAATATAAAGAATTAAAAACCTCATCAAAACCGTCTCATCTTTAGCTTTGATGATAAACAAGTTTTAACAAAAACAAACAAGTGTAGTTAAACACAAAGTCTCTTGAACCAAGAAGAACATAATCACCTAAAACTGTGCAAATAAAATGTCGATGTCTTAATAAATATAATATAATGTGGTTGAAACTGTTACCGTTATATGTTGTGTATTTCCTGATAAAACATGCTCCGATCAGACATGTGTTACATCCACTTAATGGCTCATAAATCTACAGTTTTTATTTCTATCAACGTGCTCTTTGTTGCTACTAAACCTCTGTAACATTTTATATCGTTTCAATATGAGTTAAAGACTCGTCTGACACGTTCATGACTGGAGTTTTATTTAAGATAAAAGTCAGAGACTGTGAACATCAGCTGATGAATGTGAGAATAAAGACGGTGAGATGATTTATTGTTGTTTTTAGTGATTTTCTTGTTGTGTTTGATTTAACAGACGACACAGTGAAAACGTGTCGTCTCATTTAAAGTGAAGCTTCTTCTCCTTCGACTCTGGTTTCATTACCTGTGCACATCGACCGAGCTCGGTGCAGCTGAGATACTGGAAGATGTTCAGAGCCAACTCGTACGGCAACTCAATGTCAAAGAAGGGAATGTCGTTAACTTCATTCTGCGAGAGGGAGAATGACAACTGATGTTATCTATTGATCTGTGATCAGTTGTGATCAATCGTCCTCATCATACCAGGTCCTGGATGAGCAGATCCACCAGCTCCTCGTCTTTCTTGACTTTCCCCTGAGGTGGTTGCTCCTGCAGCAGAGATGAGCTGCAGACGTTGGTCCTGGTGTGAAACTGTCTCTTCCTCCTGGTCCTCTCCTCCTGGATCCGGTCCAGCAGAGGACTGGTTCTTCCATCCAACAGACTTCGAGCTATAGACACATATTCAGGTTGATCCTCTGTCTTTTCTTCTTCTTTAACCTCTCCTGGATCTGAGGGACCCGCCGCGTCTATGTGTTTTAAATCTTGAAAATATCGACATTTCAAGTCTCTCTGACCTGACTGATCAGGAACAAGTCGCTGCTCTTCTTCTTTTTTAGTCGTTAACTCTTTTTTCCAACGCTCCCTGAACGCAGCGAGCTCGTCCTCGTCCATTTCCATCAAACATCGTTGATAAAACTCATCGTTACTGGAAATAAACCAGCTTCACGTGTGTTTGTGACACATTGAACCACGGAAAGAAGCTGCAGCTTCGCAGCGTCGCCAAACAAACACGTGTGCGTCAATATAAAGAGTCCGACCGGGAACAATGAGCTGCGATTTATTGGTTCCGCCGCTTTTTTATTCCGCAGTTTTATTATAAGAGCGTCAATTATCAGAGATGATAAATGTGTTTGATGAGAAAAACCAGCGACCGATGTGAATATGAATGTAAATATGAATTAAAATAATCTTATATTTGAAAACTACTGTGTTGTTATAATAATTAGTGTTTTAGTGTAAACTAAGAGATGAGAAGAAAATGTCCCGTAACATCACATAACAAAAGACTCGTCAGATGAAACCAGACAGGAGAGATTCAAGAGTTAAACATCGCTTCTGTCTTTTGGGAAAAGATGATGTAAACCCCACATCATGTGACATTGTAATGAATAATACAGGAGGGAGAGAGACAGAAAGGGAGAGAAAGGGGGAGAACACAAACACAGTGGAGGTTTGATGAGAGACGGAGAAGGAGGTTGATCCGCATCCAGGACTTAAACAGAGACGACCGGTGTCTGCGTGAAGCTGTGACAACATGTGTTGGTTGCCCATCGACCAGCCGCTGCTGCTGCCCGGTGACTCGACCTGCAGCCGCGGCCGCAGACCGTCGTCCTGCTCCGTGGCTCAGCTGCTGGCGTCGCGGCTGCGGAGGATCGGAGACCAGCTGGAGAAGAGCTGGACGGGAGGAACCGCGACGGCGGCGGCGGTGACGGAGGTGACGGTGACCGGGAGAGGACACCTGAGGAGCTTCATCTGTACCGCCATGCACTTCACCGTGCTCGTGCTGTTCGTCGCGAGACGACACCTGTAGGGCGCGAGGCGGCGGCAACAAGCAACAGGTGAGTTGACGGAGTCACGTCATCTCAGTATTATTATTATTATTATTATTATTATTATTATTATTATTATTGTTATTATCATTGTTATTATTATTATTATTATCATCATCATCATTATTATTATTATTATTATTATTATTATTATTATTATTATTATTATTGTTGTTGTTGTTGTTGTTGTTACATGTGAAACAAACTAAACTAAGAGATCTGCTACATTTATTATTATTTCTTTTTAATTAACCATCAAATTAAATTAATCAAATGAAATAAATTAATTCTAATCTTAAAGTAAATCTAACCAGACAGGAAGAGGAGAAATAAAAGTTGTTGTTTGTTTTCAGGTTGGTATTATTATTATTATTATTAAAATGTATAAAATGATTAAATATATCTATAAATGTATATTTTTTAAACTTAAACTTACTTACTTACTTCTGTAAACTTGAAAAACTAAAAATGAAATTAAATTAATTTTTAATTTATTTTAATTGGCATCTAATTCATTATTATTTGATTTAACGTCATTTTGAATCCGTCATAATCAAAAATTCATTTGATATTAATATAAAATTTAATCAGCTTCATCAGGATAGTTCATGTTTTCATCTTTCATTCATTTGTTGCTGCATAAATATAACATCCTGCATTAAAACGTAATGTTTTCTGTTTTCTGTTAGAAAAAGGTCATTTTTGTTATTATAATCATTTGCTTCATGGGTGTTTTAAGTGAATGAAATCCGTCTATATATCATATCTGATACAGATGGTGCCTTTAGGACCGTGCACGAGGAATGAGCTCACTTCATTTGCACTAAAAACCCAAGGGCTGCAGAAGAAGCTGGAGGATGGAGGATGTGGTCCAGAAGGAAAAAGATGTGCAGCGAGTAAAATCGTGGCAGAAGAGGAGGAGGAGGAGGAGGATGAAGGTTAAATGTGTGTTTCAGGGTCAGAAACTTTGTGTGTGCAGGACTTTCTCAGGCCCGATGTGGATGCACTGAGCAGCATCCCTGCAGTCATCCAGCCGTACGTCCTGCCCCCTGCGTGACTCCACCATTCTGTCATCCCAGATACAAAACAGTGATGTAATCCTCCCCTGGTAGACTGGAGGGAAAAGCTTACTAATAGGACTCTGCTCTGAATCTTCACCTCCCACGGTGTCGGTGCATTAATGACAAAGACGGTTGAACTGATTAGACATTTAAATGTTTCTAGGCTACAAATATTCCTGGAAAATGCACTGAAATAGACACGAATCCGAAGCTTCATGGTGCACTCTACCTTTTCTTTTCTTTTTTTAAAAAAAAAAAACATAAGCTAAAGTGTAAATAATGAGAGGATGGATGTTTTATAGGTGTTTTCTACAGTGTTTAGATGATGTTTACACATGTGCTTTAGCATTCTCTGTTGGGGGCAGTGTTAAGTTAAGTTCAGTGGCTTTTTTATATAAATAATGAACAAGATACAGGACCTGTGCATAGGAAGCTGTTGATGCTGTCTGTGACTTCTGGAAAATAAGCTTTCTCTGATATAATGTGTAATGTGAGCAGAATTACTGTCTTTTATAAAAGTGTGTGTTATTTATACTTCTTAAATATTTCATATGAATCTTTTAAAGTAGTTAAAATAATAAAAATCATAATAATAAAAAATCTTTCTGGAATAAATCAATCGTCTGTTTAATGATTTTTAATCAGACAAAAGAAAACTCTTGATGCTGTGAACTAAAGTGCTTTAATCTAAAAACTCAAAACTTCTTCAACATGATGCAATAAATGATCGATATTAACAATATTCATGGAGAATAAAAACATAAATCCGACCGACTCCATCATCTGAAACCACACGAGATACAAATCTACAAAACGTTGATTATGATGCATCGATGGTGCCGTCGATAATTAAATTATGTACAATTCAAAACAAAAACTTAAACCTGTTAATCAACATCTAAACTGTTTACAACTGGTTCCTACTCACCACGTCTTTAAAATAAATATCACAATAAACATCAAACTAAAATCCTGTTAAATATCAATTTTACATTTTAAAGGAATAAACGACTCAGACAACCATGTGATACAAACCGTGTGTGAAGTGTTGTGACTATTTACATCATCACCACATCATGAGTCCAGAGGGAAATAAATGTTCACAGTTTTCAACAGCGTCTAAGTCAACGTGGACTCAAAGATGAGACGGTTGTTACAAATGTTTGACAACAGTTCAGCTGTAAAACTGACGAAAGTGCAGCTCTATTTATGTTTGTTTATCAATGTGTCTCCAACATCAACATTAACGTGAGTGTGTAAAGTGAAAACTCCCTCTGTTCAGTGTGTGTTATTGCAGTAACACAGAGGAGTCGGACGACGCGTCGTAGTCTAACCGACATTACAACATATGTGCCTGCGACACGTCGTCGTCGTCAGAGCTCAGTAGATCTGGAAATGAGCCGACGTGGTGCCGTCCTTCCAACATCGCAGCGTCTCCATGACGGTGGAGCGACACAGCGGACACGTCCGCTCACGGTCGAACCACAAACACAAACACTCCTCACAGAACACGTGCTGCAAAGAAACACGACGGAAGAAGACGTAGACATGAACAACCTGCAGTTTTCTTTAGTTTATTATCGAGTCTGAACATCACAGTGGAGCTGGTGTTGACCTCTGACCTCCACTGGATGAAAACACAAGTCAACTGTTGCTTCAACAACTAGGTTCTTTCCCAAGTATTTTTCCTAAAAATACGTGTTTATACCAGATTCTGCACATTGCTGTAACACTGAAAGTACTTCAGGGTGTGTGAATATGGTCTGACAGCACACACACACACACACACACACACACACACACACACACACACAGTCACACCCAGTCACACCCGTCAGCTGGATGCTGGATGTGGTCAGAGTTTCAACAGTGTGAGATCTTTATTATTATGATTATTAACCTTCTACTAAACCCGTTCTTTACCTGACAGAGAAGAGCTACAGGATCTCTGAAATCAGTCTGACAGATCGCACACACGTCTCCGGCCTCGCTGCACTGCTGACTGCCGGCCCTCACTCCATAACTCTGGATAACGACACAACAAACAGTTGAAGGACTGAACAATTCAAACTGTGAATGTTTTCGTGTGTGTGTTGAGGTCAAACTGGTGTGATTCTGACCTGAGAGCTGCAGAGCACAGACAAGGTTTTACATATGGCTGATACACGTCCACAGATGTCGAAGGACTAAAGAAAAATAAAGACAAAGTAGAAAACATTTACAGCTGCAAACAATCGTTATTGTTTTAAATGACTCTCTTCATTTTACTCTACTGAGAATTTGTCAATAAGAGTGTATAGATAGTGGTCCAGTTGGTGTTTAAATGTATGTGTTCATCAATGTTTTTAAGGTCACAGTGACTTTAAAGTGACGTCCAGAGTCACATGAACCAGAGTCTATTTCACCATGAATAGAGTCAAACTCCCCTCAACAGATATGTTACGTTGGTTGAAGTAATATCCAGTTTGACCGTCTTTTGTTTTCACAACCAAATAGTTAACAATGAAAGTAAATGGGGCAGTCAGCCAACGTCTGGTTTTATAACAACTGCTGATGAAGGATGTTCCACATCAGCAGATTCATCATTTTCCTGAACAACAGACTGATGTGTCTGTGAAGAGAGAAAAATGATGAATCTGCTGATGTGGAACAACCTTCATCAGCAGTTGTTATAAAACCAGACGTTGGGTAAGTCTTGTAAAACAGTGTTTTTAATAAACTCTCGGTTCACCAAAGACATTCAAAGAGCCAACAATATATCTTGTGAGGTCACAGTGACCTTTGACCTCGAGCCTAAAAACATTCTGATAGAAACACGATCATATCAGATCATATGTCAGACGATGTCTTCATCAAAAAACACAAATACTAAATTAATAGATGATTATCAGAGTCAGAGGATCATCAGATTCAATCTGCCCTTAGCAACATAAACTAAATATGCTTAGTGTTATTTTCTGACTGTTTCTGTATTCTTCTGACTGACTGTTTAACTGTCAGTTGTTTATCTATTGTCACTAAGCGTGACACATGTCATCAGCTGATGAACTTTTTCCACAAAAACCACTGTAATCCTGATGATGACACACCAGTGATGTAACTGAGCTGAGAATAAAGATAAACACTGGACCTCCGCCCAGTTCAACTGATCCAGACCATCAACTACATCCGCTGAATCACCGGAGCTGTTCACACACATAACAACCTATGACAGTGTCAGTGTGATAGTAGAAATGGTTCAATGTTGCATCATTTAGATCTTCATTCAATTTCCATTGAGTTTCACTACTTCATGTTTGGTAACGAGAAACTGACTCATATCTTTAAAACAATTTTTTAATTACCAGTTTAATTACTTCTTTATGACCTCAACTGTTTATTTCCTGTCTCCTTCACTTCTGCTGGATTTTACAGTATGACTGATCATGTCACAGTCAAACTTCCTGTGGTTAAAATCCAGAACTTACACGCTGGAATTTTTTTTATCAGTCCAACAACAAAAACACTAAATGAAACGAGTCATTTCCAGTGGACGTCACTTCAGTTCAGATACCTGCACAACTGGATGAAATATGTTTATAGATCCTGTTATAACCTTTGATGTCACATAGCTCCTCCTAATTAATACTTAGAGAGACGACGAGCATTAATGTGACTCTTCCTCCATCATTTTATACACAAGAAGTGACTAAAACTGATGGGACTGTCCAGATTCTGCGAACTTTGCTGTGAATCTACAGTCCAACTGAAACCAATCAACTCTTGCAGGACACTACGGCGTGGAAGTCGTAGTGTTGCATTTAGAGGAAGTGAGAGGACTAAATGTGAAAACAAGAGTTTGAGAGAGAAGTTCAAATCTTGGCCAAACACATCGTGAACGTCTGACTGTCTGGAGACTTGAGTCTCACAAACACAAACCCAACCGACAACAACCACGGTGGTCGGGTGGTCGAGGCCTTGAAGGAACAACCCCTGACTCTGACCTTAGTACCGAGCGGTTGAGTTGTTGTTTGTGGATGTGGATTCGTGGTGAAGTGAATATCTTGTTACTGTCCTGTGATTGTGTTATCACCTTGCAGAGGCTGTAGATGATGATAAGTGTCGCTCCCAGGAAGTAACTGTTGGAGGGATCTTCTCCCATGATGTACTTGTACCACAGCTGGATGGGAACCAGCGCCCGAAACAACTGGCTCAGATCCTCAATCAGCAGGTAGAACTTACCCTGAACAAACGATGCAAAAAGATACAAAACAAACTTCAACACTTCCTGTAGTTTTTATTTTTAAAAGAAAAGTGTCCACACACAGATGTTAATTCTGCGAATGTGCCAGATTAATATTTAAGAGACAAAACAAAAGGACTCTTCAACACACATTTCAACTAAATGAAAATGTAGTAAATTCAGGCGATATGAATTCTTTCTTCTATCCACTCACTAACTGTCCAAACGAGCAGAAGAGCTTCAGGGCACTCTTCTATCTAGTCAAGAGCAGTGCGGTATTAAAAGCTTAAAACAGCATGCCTCCAGCCTAAACATGGCCGCCGTCCAGAGCTCCACAGTTTCCCAGCAGTACAGGCAATTTCCCCACTCTGCAAGAGAAACTGGCAGCGGCTCGTTCCACCTGCTACCCAGTGCCCACATTAAAGCCGCCCTACAGGGGCTCGCTAGCCGACTTTAAAGGACCTCCCCTTCCTCGTCTGTAATCATAGAGAAGAAATCAACTTCTGACAAACCCCCCTCCCCTTCCCTTCCCTCCTCCTTCATCACCACAAAGTACGTTAAGTGATCTGGGATGGTTAAAAATACAAGCAACTCAAATGAAAGCAGAACTTGATTCCCCGACGGCGCCGTGGCATCACAACTTGCATAATGACTTCCTGGATGGTGGCTGACAGAGATTGATGACTGGTGGGTAAAGACCCAGAAGCAGCCAGGTTGGTAAGGAAACGAAGACCTCCTGCTCGCGGCTAATTCATCTTCCTTATTGTCCCCTCAGCTTCACGTCCCACCGTGCCCATCACACCCACGCAAAAACTGTCAAATCTAAAGTTTGGACACAAGCCAAAGAGTAAAGCTGCACTGCAGGCCTTGTTTGGGTAATTTCCTGCTTTCATTACTTTGTGCGATGGCTTCATCCACTCAACCACTGCAACACTCAGACAAGACACATAAATAACACAAGTTTGCATTTTTATCTGTAAGACGGACGTAATTTATTTACCTTGGAGCCGGATGGCGGCGGTGGTGGAGGGGAGGGGTCTAATCGAGTTTAAAACTGTTGGCTACAATTTCCATATGTTACACTTCAGTTTCAGTTGGTAACAATCTTCTTTTTCCGTTTGGTCGCTTCATCTTCTATTGATTAATTAATTATTCCACATAAAAACTATTTCAAACTTGTCGAACAACAACGAGATAGAGAGAGAGTTTTTGTTGTCACCTTTGACTCTGTTAACATTTTAGGATCAGTCATTATAATAAGTCCAATCGTTGCCTTGGGCTTCAACGTCTCTGCCAACCAGACTGACTTCAGTTAATTAGCAACTATATTCTTGACTTATGGCCAAAAAAACACGTTTTGTGCAGAAACACTAGACTTCAACTTTGATCGGTTCATCCTCGAGTCCGAGCGAACGTTTGTGCCAAATTCCCCCAAGACGTTACTGAGATACGAGGACATATGGACGATACGGAGAGACAACCTGAACAACATCACGCCTGTGGCTACGACTGTCACCAGAGCTGAGGACCAACGATAAAAACATATCAGCTCCGTTTGACTCGTGTGCTCCTGCTGAAGTATTTCTTTTCTTGCTTGAGGCCAAAAGAACAAACATGAAGAGCAGAAAATAAAACCATATCAACACATAATTAACGTGAATCAAACACGAGCTGCAAATATGAAGCGAACCCGTCAGGTGACTTGTGTCTGCGTCTCATGTCACCGGTGCAGACTGGTGCTGACTGCAGCGTCATTTATGTCTCCGTGGCTGGATGAAGATAATGAAGCAGACGAGTTCATAGAGATCAGAATAAACGACGACGGTTTAAAACTAACGGGAGGTGAAATAACAGAGATGATACAATCTGGGATTCCCTGAAACTACGACTGGATCCCACGAATCCTCGTTGTGTGTGTGTGTGTGTGTGTGCGTGTGGTGTATCTGTATCTCTATGTGTGTGTGTGTGTGTGTGTGGAGGGTACAGGTAATGGTCCAGCTCCAGGGAGAGATGACCTCACTCTTGCAACCCCCTCGAGGGTAAATGAGCTCAGTTGCTGGCTGCCGTGGTTCTGATAGGCCTGTAGGTCTGTTTATCAGTGGAAAATTTAATCCTAATACTTTGTAACCGTTCTCCTCCTGCACACAAACACACGGCAGGAACATGAGCTGCACATGTATGGAAATCAACCTCTACATCTATCTGTGTGTGTGTGTGTGTGTGTGTGTGTGTGCAGACAATTCTGTTGCCTCAGGCCACAACAACACACAGACTCCCACCTGCACCAGCTACAAACTGAGAAAGACCATTTAAAACCTTATGAATACAAAACAGGTTCACACTGTGACCCCTTCAGCACTTTCTTCGCTTGGTGGAGTATTTCATCATAGTTAAACTAATTTTCTTTTTTTATTTTTTGAATCATGAGGAAAGTTTTCACAACTTTGAGACTGAACTTTCAGTGACTCAAACACTGTTGATAATGATGTTTAAACTAAAGCTTCACATCAAAATACATTTACTGTGGTCACTTGACTATCATAGAAAACACTGGACCATCGTTAAGGAGAAGATGACGCCATCCCATAATGATCCCTTACATCAGCACCTTTCAACCTTTCATGTCACGGAGACGAATAATCAACGACCAACAAGGGACGACACCAGATAATGTCGGTGGTTGTTGCTTGTAAGAGTTAAAAGAATGTGACAGTGATGATTCAACTCTTTCATTTCCAAACTTAGAAAGAAACAACATAGTTTCACCATGATAACATCCAGTCACCAGGAACAGTCAACAAACAGCCAACGTCAGGCAGACGCCTCAGGACTCACCCAGCCAACACTCAGAGACTGAAGAAGTTTCTACCTGCAGGTCATTTATACTAGAGGAACAGGACGTTCCTCTAGGACAGGACGTTTCTCACTATCACAATGTGAAAGAAGAAATGCACACAGATAAGACGACTTCCTTTCATAAGGTCTAACACTAAACTAAGGTCTAACCAAACCAGTAGACGACAAATAAAAAAGATTACACTCAACTAAACCCTGCTTCATCTACCTGTAAAAACTGTATTTATTACAACATAATGTCCATCACTGGAACACTTCACTCCCACTGTGAAATCACCACCTGCTGCTTTATTTTCCCTTTTAACCTCTTTCACTTTCCTATTTTCTTATTATTAAGTATTTTATCTATATTTTCAGACAAATTTTGCAGTATTTTTTCTTTTCTTTTTTATATTTTTTATTACCTTTGTTTTTCTATTTTTTTAATTTAATCTTTTATTGTCTGAAAACTCCTTGTTTATATTTAAAAAGCACCATTTGTAAATTGTAATATTCTGTATAATAATA
Organism: Polydactylus sextarius; assembly: GCA_016801845.1. Taxonomy (NCBI): domain Eukaryota; kingdom Metazoa; phylum Chordata; class Actinopteri; family Polynemidae; genus Polydactylus; species Polydactylus sextarius. Next base: position 19,796,832 of record CM028915.1, read on the forward strand.
TTCTAAATGTTGTACATTTTTACTGTGTATTTAACAGTGTTTCCTTCCTCATTGAAACTGATCAATAAAAACTGTTCTGTAGTTAAACTGAGGATGTGAGGGGTGAATTGGGATTTCTTACCCTGGATTTAAAGGCCAGGAGGATCTTGGGTAAAAAGAGGACGAAGCATTTGAGGCTGATGGTGAAATATTTCAGGACAAAGTCGGTGATTCCCACCGCCCAGATCAGATCGAAGAAGTCAAAGCTGTTCAGGTTGGGTTTGGCAAATATGAGGCTAGAAGAAGAAAAAAGAACAACATCTAGATGATTTTTTTTTTTTTTACAGAGACAGAAATGTCTGGTTTTCACTTGAGATGGTAAAACGATGAGTAACATAAAGGAAAATGTTTAAAATAATGTACAAGACAAAAATACTCACAGAACAAACAGAAGAGGAACCTTCCCTAAAGGAAACACATGTTAAAATAATAACAATGGAAAATAAAAATAAAAAGGCGAGATGACGAAACAAACACAGACACACAAACACCTGATCTCACTCTGACCTGTTGTGCAGCTCCTCGTGACTAAACGTGTAGTAGATGTACACGATGTTTCCTGAGAGGAAGATTAAGATCCAGAGAGCGACGAACACAGACCGTTGCTCCTGTTGACACAGTGACACATTTACATCAGAGTCTTGTTACCAACGTGTCTCATCTTCATGTAGAAGCTGCAGATGTGTTAATGAATGTGAGGTTTAAAGTTTCAGTTCCTGTTTGATGTTGTTGATTAGTGTGAAGTTATGATGAAGAGTTCAGAGACACAACGTCGTTCAACCGTCTTCATCAGTCTCTGAAGCTCGTTTTCTCAGCGCGGTCAAGGAGTTACCCAATCAGAGCCGACGTGTATATAAACCCCGCCCATTTAAAAAGCCGCGGTCAGTAGTGACCACGTAGTCGTATAGAAGTCGGACGGCAACACGACGACGCAGACTCTACATGTTTACAGATACAGACGATCATAACTTATCCTTAAGGCTGGCGTCATGTGACAGGACGTTCAGCTGCTCTGTTTCTGTTGAGTCAAACGTTGTGATATGTATCGTTCATCTTGAACTCAGCTTTACCCTGAGACGGTCGGTTGAGCTTCTTAGAGACAAAGACCAGAGTTGTAGAGTGAAACTTTAAAGGTCATTCACTGATTATAACAGGTAGGGCCTCTCTGTAGCTTTGACAGTTGTGGGTGTGTATGTGCAGTATTTTGAACCAGGATCAGTAGGTTACTTCTTTGGTAGAAGGAAGGTGGTGAAACAGTTTGTGATTTAATTTTCTTTAAAACTTTGACTTGTTTCCTGATTAATTTTGTGTCGTCTCGTTGAAGGATGACCAGCCTGTCCTCTTCTTTTTGAAGAAGTTTGTTTTCTGTTGTTTCTTCTTGGTGAATAATTATAAATAAAACCTTTATTTCTATATAAATCTTCTTTATCTCTGGGCCATTCTCACAACACACAACAGGGATGTAACAATGATGTTGTATGTCTTTAAAATCAATCAGAGAAAACAACAACAACTTTGTGTTGGAAACAAGACTCTTGTTGTGAACTAAAAGAATCTGGTGCAACGCGGCTCTTTCATCTCTTCGCTACAGATTCTCTGCGGCTTTTACAGTATTTCACATACAGATAATATCTGTTCTTTGTTGTTTTTTCATTGTTGACTGATGACTTTCACTGTCTGCTGTGGTGACCTGAGTCTCGTACTCGATGATCTCATGACAGGGAGTGAAAGGTTATTCAAGGTAAGACAGACAGATACTGTGGTTTGTTTGTCTTTACCCGTAACGACACCTGGTGTCTAAATGTAGAGTTGGCGTAAGCGAAGGTGCTGACCATCCCCACACACACAGCAATACCTGCAGAAAACAGGTGTAACATCATTATATCAGACGTTATGTTGCTGTGATAAGTGGTGAACTACTTGACACTCAAGCTGCTGTACCTAGTTTATGTTGAAAACAGACTTTAGCCAGCAGGATGAGGATGAAGGGGAAGCCTCTCTGCAGCCAGGTGACGACCGCCTTCAGCTCCGACAGAGCTGGAGCCGGAGTGGACGGGTCCTCCTGAGCCTCCTCCCTGGAGCCGTGTCTCTCCGAGCCGGCGGCCGTGGTGGCCTGTTGGAGCAGGGAGGAGGTCCTGTGCTGCAGGGGCTGGTGGTGGAAGTGGTGGTGGTGGTGATGGTGGTGCTGCGGCGGCCGGGGGAGAAAAGGTCCCCCCTCCGTACGGTGGGGGCCTCCTTCTTCTCTGGACGACGCCGTCATCTGGATAAAAACTTCAGGGGGAGAGCCCAGAACTAAACCGGCCGCCTGGAACTGGGCAGAGGAGACGGAGCCGGAGGGGACGCCCACCAGCCCGGAGAAGATCTGCTGGGGTGAAGCAGTAGAGTCGGGCTTCAGGCAGTCAAACACACCACCCTCGTCCAGGCTGCTCTCCGATCCCAGAGTTTGGCTTCGACTCCTGAGATGAGGAGAAAAAAACACAAGGAGATTAGTTTAGAGGTCGAGGACTAACTCGTCTCTGAAGTGTTTGAGTTGTAGTGAAGACAAATGTCCACACTAATCCTCTCTTTGTGTGGCTGACTATGTGTGACATGTTCAGACACGAGACTTTTTATCCTTCACACAAAGTCTGCTCAGGTGAGTGTTCATAATGCAGCACTATATTTTATTTATATGTATATCTTTTTTACCAGAGCGTAGTTTAAACTGCAGACTCTCCTTCTTCTGGTCTTTTACTTCTGAATCACCCTGTTCTCTCGTCCATGACATGTCTATGTATGTTCACCTTCTGTTTATCTACATTTGTCTGATTGAAGACAAGGATCCACGGGGAGGAAATGTGACAGTAGCTCTAAACAAACTACACACGGTTGGATAGAGACTTAATAACAATTAGATACTTAAGAACAATTTCGATACGTTTGGCTGACTGCCCCATTTACTTTCATTATTTGGTTGTGAAAACAAAAGACGGTCAAACTGGATATTACTTCAACCAACGTAACATATCTGTTGAGGGGAGTTTGACTCATATTCATGGTGAAATAGACTCTGGTTCATGTGACTCTGGACGTCACTTTAAATCTTAAAGGTGTGAGTGAGAAGCGTTTCATTGACGTGTCTCTTTGTCTTTGTTCACTGTTTATGTTCAGTGAGTGAAGATGATGTGGATGTTATTTCTATCTGTAGAGAATAAGCTAACAGAATATTTTATTTTATCAAATATTAATCATATATGAGCTGTAATATTGTAGCTTGTTTTAACTGGATCTAAGAGGCCTTGGCAACACGTGTACCTGGATTTATTAATGACAGATAAAATAAAATAGATGCTCCTTGTCCCACCTTTCAGAGGGCATGCCATCCGTGTTGCTGCTGTGTCTCCTCTGCATGGCACACCGCTCCTCACCACATGGCCCTCACCTGTTAACGTTAATCACCGTCACGTCATCTTATTATATTTACATTAAAACATTAAACTTCGTATCGATTAACTAGTTTTTACCTGAATCGGTTCCGTGTTGTGTCTTGGAGCTGTTGTCATGGTTAGACAGAGGTTGACAGAGATGATGATGGTGATGAGGAGGAGGAGGGACGCGGCGACAATAACTTCCGGGGTGTCGTCATCAATAAGCGCCTATCAACCAATCAGCGCTCGCCTTCCCACTGAACCACTTCCGTGTTGAAATGTGTTTTTCTGTCAGATGTCGCTGGACAAACATCACGTCTGTAGACGTTAAACGCCATATTGGATCTTAACGATTATTTATCTTTTCTAAATAACATAAAAGTGGGTTATTAAACCGAGTCATAGCGTTTAAATATTTAATTTAAAATCATCAGATTTGATCTTAAAGCTAATGCTAACGACAGGTAGCTAGCTAGCTGGCCAACAAAGCAGGCTTTCATGATGACACCTTATTGACTTAATTAACAGTTTTGAGAAGAAAAGTTAAGTTTAAACCAACTGTTCGCTTTGTGGGTAAAGTAACCTGCATCATGGGTTAGTTAAAGCGGGAAATATCTGTTAGTTTAGCGTGTTGTTCATCACGGTAGCTGTCTCCGTTGAAGCTAGCTAGTTAGCATCGGTTAGCTCCGTCAGCTGGAGGTTTGATGTGTGGACTGTTACTCCGTCATCTCCTCCACCTAAAGCCATGACATGATGGTGCTACGGCGGCTACTGAGGAAGCGCTGGGTGCTGGGAGTTGTCTTCGGTCTGTCTCTCATCTACTTTCTCACCAGCACACTCAAACAGGTAGAGCATCTCCTGCATCAGGACCAGAACCAGAACCACATCTGGACCTGGACCTGGACCTGGACCAGAACCAGAACCACATCTGACATGTTACATTATGATCATGCAGACACAGACGTCATGTCCCGCTCAAGATGATAGAAACTTGACAGTTTTTAGTTTTTATCTCGGCATCACTGAGTCAGTCTGAGGCCACAGCGATGACCTATATGACTACACACAAGTTTGAATTTAAGTTGAAAGTGAAAAGATGATGCTCCTTGAAATAATCTTCAAAAAACAAACAAACAAAAAAAGGTCACAAAGACAAAGAGTCTTTGTTGTGGAAATAAAACCTCAAAATTCATTGATTTTACTTTTTAAATTGCAGCGACAGCATTTTTCAAGTGACTTTACATAGAGAAACCAACATTTCCTCAATGAGCAGCTCTTGGTGACAATGGAGGAAAAAGTCCCTTTTAACAGGAAGAAACCTCCATCAGAACCAGACTCAGAGTGGACGTCATCTGCCTCGACCGGCTGGAGAGAAATGAAGACAGAGAAAAGAGAAAGAGGGAGGGAGGAGGACGGGGGAGGACGAGATTTATTTAAACTAGATTTTACTCATTTTACTCACAGTTAAAATGCAACATTGGTTCATAATTTATCAGTTGAAATCAAATAAATCTAAATAAAAATCAACCTGATGTTAAATGTCAATGGAAAATCAACTTAATCGTACCTGTAGCTGGTTTTTCCTACATTGTGGGGACTTAAACCTGTTTACACACACATTGTGAAAAATGAAGGTGACGACATGACTTCAGGTGTGGTTCAGGTTAGAGTCAGGTTTAGGTAACGGTTGGACGAGTGGTACCAACACATGGATCTGTCTGTTTGCTGCAGGAACATCTTCGTGACTGTAACTATATTTTCAGGACGATTGTGTCACCGGTTATGATCACATATCAGATTCCTCCCTGATGAATCAAAGTCTGAACATGTTGAATTATTTAAAACGTTTTTACTCAGTGGTGTCGTTGATAAAAAATAAATAAATAATCAGACGGGAATGTTTTTAATGCAAACGAGAAACCACATGACACATTAAAGTCACATCGATACAGAAATGATTTTAAAACAAAGTTCCAGATAAATATTTAACTGAAACAAACACCAGGATTCGTTTCTGCTGTGTCATGATGATTTTTATCAGTGAGAACTGTGTCTTTTTTTATTCTGACATTTCATGACTCATGACTTTGTGTTTTCCAGGAGGAAAGGACCATACGCGACCGAACTCTGTTAGAGGTCAGAGACTCAGACCATCGGATCCCGTGGAAAGTTCGTTTCAACTGGGAAACAGCAGCCGTCAGATTACTCAGTGTAGAAACTCCATCCAGGGCAAAACGCTGCTCACAGACGAACTGGGTGAGTAATGCAGCCGTTACTCACCGCTTTGAAGAAATGATAATGTCACAACACAATGAGACGGTTGCTTTTCTTTTTGTTGCCTTTAATCAACCAACGTATGTGCTTATCACAGTGTTAATGTTTCACAGGTTACGTCTGTGAGAGAAAAGACCTGCTGGTGAACGGCTGCTGTAACGTCAACGCTCCCAGCACCAGGCAGTACATCTGTAAGAGCTGCCTGGCTAACGGATGCTGTAGCATCTATGAGTATTGCGTGTCTTGCTGCCTCCAGCCTGATAAGGTATCTGATCTCACACATCAACTATGTATAGGGGCTTTGGGTTGTTGCAACATGGTACATCTCACAACAACTGCAACTTTCAGCAGAAAGTTTAAAAACAGATATGATAAGGCCAAAAGGTGAATCTTGATACTGAAACACATCGACAGCAAGAAAAAAAAAAAAAAAGTTGAAATGTGCACTTATATGTTTAACATAAACTCTCTATCTCTTATCTCTTTTAGCAACCGCTCCTAGAGCGCTTCCTGAATCGAGCAGCTGAAGGTTTCCAGAATCTTTTCACTGCGGTTGAGGATCATTTCGAGCTTTGTTTGGCCAAATGTCGAACATCTTCACAGGTACGTTCGACTTCGAGATGAAAACAGGATTTTAAGTGACGCACCTCTGATGGAGCGGCTCTCACACGTTTCATATGAGAATAAATATTGAAAACAAATGAACATCCCATGTGTGTTTTAACAATTAGTTACTATTTAACTTGTATTACAATTATTTGTCATAATTTAATTTATTTGTCAATTATTTATCATAGCAAGATAGAAGATATGAGCAGCTTTATTTGATGCTTCAGTCTGACTCATTTCGATTGTTTCTTGAATTTCCTAAATGTTGCAACTTGTAACTGTTCTCAGGTTTTGATAGTTTCTGTCTTTCTAAGATCTTTTGAACGTTATTAAATCTTTTATCCTTGCCTTCGTGCAGAGTGTTCAACATGAGAACACATATCGAAACCCTCAGGCGAAGTACTGCTACGGAGAGAGCCCGCCAGAGCTGCTTCCTGTCTGAGCGTGTTGACTTTAGAGTCGAGGACGTGGAGGAACAACAGCGAGTCGATAAAACGTCCCGGTCGGACACAAAGATGCAGAGACTCTACAGATTGATCGGCCGTCTTGGACGGGACGTACCTTTGGATTATTGTTGCAAAGGAAGAACAATTTAGTCGACATCAACCTCGTAAAATGGACAAATGCTGTTATGTGATTGAATTATTTACACTTCATAAGTGCATAGAACGAACGCTTCATATATTCATCCGTGATGATCATCAGGTCCATGTATCAGGCAGCTCATGCATCAGGTTTCACTTCACAACCAGTTCATGTCACAAACTCAAAACGCTTCATTTCATCACAAAGTTACATCCTAATGTTTTACAGCGGTGAACAACGTGTTTGTACGTCTGTGTATAGTGCATGCCAATATTAAAAAAACAAACGGATATTTAATAAAAGTGACTGTGAAACAAAAGTTTAATTGTCATTATTGTTCTACTAAAACACCAGCAGATAATTATTTATTTTGAAGGTTTATTTAGTAAAAGTTTTAGTTTATCAAGCAGATGTTGTATCAATGTTTTATGAATGAAAAATACATTTATTGAAAGTTCACATGTTGTGATAGAATATTAATTATCGGTCGTTTAATTTTGAGGCCGAACATTAATCTTTGTTACCGTGTTTTCATTGATTCGATTAGTGTGACAGATTTATCAGCCTTTACAGTGACCGTCCATCTGTCGTCAGGACTCTGCGATCGAGTCGCACCCGGTGACTCCACAGCTGATTCTTATCATCTTCTCTTTCCACCTCAGGCGGTCGTAGCCTCGCTCACATGGGGACGGACGGAGCAAAACAATTAATCATTGTGAAGGCTGAAAAAACAAACTGTCGTAATTAGGAAATGTATTAGAGCCTTTCTCATTTACCTTGTTGGCAAGTTGATTAATTACTGTCACATGGGAACCGCGTCGATATCAAATTTAACTGAACAAAGCAGCTGCTGATTTAAAGAATTTTTATCATTAGATCAGAGAGAAATTAAAAAAGAGATTGTGAAGAGATAGAAACTATCATCTTGTCTCATGTCTTAGTTAAGCTGCTATAGGATTAGACTGCCGGGGAACTGACGATACACTTCCTCTGTCCCTCACTCCTCTCGTCTCTGATTCATTTTGTTTTAACAACTACTTGTAAACATCTAGTCTCTACTGTCTCTTCCTGGTCTCCCTCTTGTCTTCCTCCTCTCTCCTCCATCCTCCTCCCTCTTTCCTCTGTCTCTTCTCTTTCTCTTTTCTCTGTCTTCATTTCTCTCCAGCCGGTCGAGGCAGATGACGTCCACTCTGAGTCTGGTTCTGATGGAGGTTTCTTCCTGTTAAAAGGGACTTTTTCCTCCATTGTCACCAAGAGCTGCTCATTGTGGAAATGTTGGTTTCTCTATGTAAAGAGACTTGAGAAACTTGTTAATTTTAACCTTGTTTTTATCATGATATCATCTTAATTATGTTAAATCTTAAATTAAATTCATCTGAAGTTAAATCTACAAGAAATAAAAAAATGTTCTGTTTTTGGTTCTTTTAGTAAAACAAGTTCATAATTTGTTATATTTAAGGATGCAAATGATACAGATAATGTGAACATGTGAATAAAACCAGTCATTTAGTTAAGATCCAAGTCACTTTGAAGCTCATTGACTCATCTGCTCAACAAAAAATATTTTATTAAGACGTTCATTTTTTTTGTCAATATATATATATATAAGATATATATATATATATATATATATATATATATATATATATATATATATATATATATATATATATATATAAGATATCACACAATATTATATCTAATTAAAATAAAATATTGTTTGTATAAAAGTATAAGACTTTCAAAAAAATACATTTGAGTAAAAAAGTTATGACTGTTGAAATGTATATATATATATATATATATATATATATATATATATATATATATATATATATATAACTAAACAGACAAACAAAGAGTTAAAATACTGAGTCATTAAATCCATCTGATGTGACTAAATATGATGAAGTTAAAGTTGCATCTGCTTCACAAAATGATTCATTTACTTAACTAAAGTTACAGGAAGTGTTCGCTGCCCTCCAGGTATTTCGGGTTCCCGGTCGTCGTCCCTTTGACCTTTGACACGAGGTCCGCGACCTTGTGGCCCAACCATCTCAGATAGTCTCTGGACGTCTTCAACAGAGCGTGACTCCACTGCTTCCTCTCAAACGCCGGCGTAGGCATCTTCGGTGGCGGCAGCTTCACGGTGCACTCCCCTCCCAGGACGTGCTTCATGCACTTGGTGAGCATGTTGATCTGGAAGATGGTTTCCTCGAGCTTCTCGTGAAGTGAAACCACCATGGGGTTCAGGTCGTCTTTCTGATCCTGCAGGATCTTCTCCAGAGCATAATGGATGAAGTGGAGGCAGCACTGAACCTGAGAGGGAACCAGAGACGTGTTCCCGTTGACCTGGAGGTTGGGGAAACTTATCGACGAATTACCCAGATGATTCCCGTTGGCTTCATTCTGAAACAGAAGATCAAAAATTCATTTTACTCGTTGATATAAACTCAGGAAATATCTGTAACATCGTCATGTGTAACAAGAATCTGTTGCTAATCTCTGCTGTGTCACATATTACGATCTGAGCGTCGATCTACACCACACACCTCCGCAGCATCAGCATGTTGGTGAAGTAGAGACAAAGACAAAAGATTTAATGACCGTCACATGTGATCATCAAAAAGACTCATCTCACACGCAAATTAAAGTCATACAGCAAATAACACAAAGACACCTGACTAATTTAAAAATCTAAATAGCGACTTCAGCCCAGAGACAGTCGTCGATCTGAGGTTTGACCCACATAACTCTCCAAAGTGGCTTCGACTCGACTGGTGGCGAAGGCCGTCAGGTCTTTGGGTCTGCAGGACAAAGCAGCGTGTCGTCTGGGTGCGTGCGCCACAGCCACACTTGGCCTCAAAAACACCAACCAAGCACATGTCACTGTCAGGAAACCTGCAAATGCAAATGCAAAGTCACACATTTGGTTTTTTTTGTTTTTTTTTTAAGTATCTTTTTTAAAGAAACTAGGCAGTGTACTCTACCTGCTGCGTATCTCATCATGACTCCACTCAAGTCTTCAAATAAGACAAATGTTGCAGATGGACAAGATGCGTTCTTATATTTGCACACCATCCAAGAGGGTGTGTGAAAGACGATAAAATTTCCCTTATCAAAAACTTCACCATATCCTTTGATGAACAACCAAATCTAGATCAGGCTCCTGTAACAGGTCAGCACCTTGCAAACAGGAAAGAAACTGCTCTGATGACTGATTAACAGAAACGTCATGTCATGAAGATGAAATCTTGGTTTGTTTTTTTTTTTTAATCCTGAAAAAATTTTACGGTGCAAAAAAAGAAAAAAAGACATTTATTATTCATTTGTTACATAATGAGATTAAATACAAGTACTAATCTCTACATTGCATCAGCTCTTCAGCTTTTACTTTCTTTAAATATACGTCAGTTGGTCGACAGGTACTTTTCTGATTTACGCCTGATTCATTCCTCCCTTTAATCCGTGAGACTTCCTGTACGTAGATGAACTCTAACCACAGTTAACTCTAGGACTACAGGGGACACAGGTTTTAACATAAACATTTGATTAGTTTTATTACTTTTAGCCAGAGTGTCGGTAAAGTTTAGTTACAATGTTTCATTTTATAAAAAAAAAAAGATATAAAACAGTTTTTTTTTTTTTAGTCATTTCTTGACTTTTTTAATTTAATGTCGGTTTCATTTCACAAAATGCGTCAAATTCTTTGTGGTTCAGTTTAACCACATGAAGAGTGACAGTGACAGACAGTCGCTGTCTGACGTGAAAAAACCCAAAACATGAGAAAACTACAGCAGATTCAGGATGAAACTGGACTGGGACATAATCACATAAAACAAGAAAAAGCTGCACCTGGAACATTCACTGCTCTGCACAGACATTTCATTGACTTCATTCATTTCCTGGAGACTTTCCTGGAAACCTCAGAGATCCATGTGTTGGTACCACTGGTCCGACCTCTATCTGAACCCGACTCCAACCTGGACCAGACCAGTCAGGTCTTCACCTTCACTTTTTGTTTTTTACATCGTGGACCAGCAAGGGAGACAGGTCCCCACAGCGTGAGTGTGTAAACAGGTTTAAGTCCCCACAATGTAGGAAAAACCAGCACACACACACACACACACACACGCACGTATAGATGTAAATGCATCAGTTCCTTCCTCTCAACACGTCATGATATGACACAGACACGACTCACAACTTAAATTTGTTTTCTTATTACACTTATTAAAAAAAGTTAGAAATAACAAACATAATAAAATATTAACATTGCATCACAAAGTGCTTCAGTCAATAATGATAATAATAATTTAAATTCTGTTAATAATATCAGACAATAATATAATAAACATTTTAATAAAAATAAATATTTTCAAAAATAAATATCAATTACAAGCTGTTGAGTTCACATTTCAAACAAATAAATAAATATATATTAAATAAATAAATAAATAAAAGAGCCAATTTTCAGTTCATCCAGAAACAAAAATAGTTTTTTTCATCACAACTATGACCTCATGAATTAGTAACAAGTCAAATGTTCTGGTGGGCGTCGAATTTTTTAAATAAACCGAGAGCTGGTGAGGTCACCGCAGGTCGCCACCTTGAAACTACAGGTGCTGACAAGGGACAACACCGGAAATACAGCTCAGACAGAAATGACAAGCTGTCGTATAAATAAGATAAAAAGACAGATTTCACTCTTCGTTCATGCTACATTCTTCTAGTCACATGTTTGCTTTGCCTCGTTAAGAACCAGCAGCACTTGTTTGTGCCATTGACCCAGGTTGTGTATGACACCGTATCCGTATGCTTTCTTTTTAAAGCTGTCGTTGTGAGACAGCTGCAGTGGTGCTGGTGTTGGTGTCTCTTCAGGGTAGAAAGCTTTTATTGTGGCCAATTGGTTTTGGAGTCTGTTCTTAATGTCCTTCAGGAGGTCGGTGATATTTTCAGGCCTAATCCACTCACGCTGATAATGTTCTAGTCGTTCAATGTGAAAAGAAAAAAGACGATTTTTGACGCAAACGTCCTGCAGCTTCTCAGAGATGTTGTTGCCAGAAACTGTGGAAACAGGAACGTCATCTCGAAGTATATCAGACATGTCCCCATGAGCCGTCGTCTGTAAGAAAGTAAAAGGTCCAATTATCTATTTTAACTTTATAAACAGACTTTCGTTTGCATTGTAAGTGAAGCATTAAAACCTTTTTTCTCATGCATCTTGAGATTCAAAGCAAACAACGTGTTATCTATTTTTTTTCTTTTATCTCTGATAACAGCCTCACTTGTTAAACCACACACATCCTTTTATAACTAAACTTAATGTTCAGACCAACACTTTCATGTCTAGACGTCACTTTTCAAGTAAAAAGTGACATCGAAACACATCTGTTCAAATCCAGAGGGTTTGTTTTGCACAAAATTACTCACTAATTCAGTAGAAGTAGAAACATCACTTACTATTATGATCACTGCAGGAAGTAATTAAAATGAGACACGTATGATTAGCTACATGCTAACGAAACACTGCACTAGAAACAGACACGTCTGCTGCTCACTAAATGTTTGTTGTTGGCTGAAATCTAAAGGTTTGTGTCCTAAAGAAGCTTTAAAGTGACGTGTTCACTGCATTTGTCTTCAGTTAAGAGTTAATAAAAGGAAACATGAGAGGACAAAAATGATCTGCAAGTAAAGTCTGACTGCTGCAAAACAAGCAACGAGTAGCTCAAGAAATGTGTTAGACACAGTGTGTGTGTGTGTGTGTGTGTGTGTGTGTGTGTGTGTGTGTGTGTGTGTGTGAGCTACTTACAAATTCTCTGAGTAGTTTTTCTGCTTCATGTTCCAGCGCCGCCGTAATATCTTCAGATTTTTCTATGTATTTACAGCTGCTGGAAACTGGAAAAGAAAATCCTGAGCTCCAGAAGTTTCCCAGGAGCAGGTGCATCAGTACTGAAAAAAAAAAAGAAAAAAGAGAGAAATAACTCAGATGAATCACATGCAACAACAACAAGTATTGAACAAAAACCTGAATCTATTTGTTTTTATTGTTGAATAAACTGAAGTGTGACTGTGTCTGTCAGGACGAACACTGTGGTTGATGGTTGATAAACTGGTGCAGTCACACTCATCGATGTCATCAACAATCCAGAAATAGAAATAAACTATTAAAACAATAAAGTTATGAGTGAATAGATAAGATAAAAAATATTTACCAAAGTTCTTCAGAAGCCCGTTGAGTCGAGGGTCCATGGCGACTGATCCGCTTAATTTACGTTTGTTAGTAAATTCACAACCAAGTGAAGCTTCACACAACTACAGTCACTAGTGAACCGGCCTATATATACTGATCATACACACCCACACACTCTGAACACACACTCTGGGATAAGTTACACAATTCCATGATGCCTATTTTTTTTTGTCATTGTTCAATATGATGATGTATCCACTGAGGTGTGACTTTTCAGATAAACATCTCAAAATAGATGCACACTTACTCAAACTCTTCTTCAGAGACAGATAATATTCTGACGGGTTTAAAACCGCTTCCTTGTTTTTTTTTTTGTTTTTTTTTTTTTATTTCTTAAATTTAGTCAGAAAATTCAATGAACAATTTGATCAAAACCTGCAACTTTACAGTCACGTAAAAATGAAAGTTTCATTCATATAAATGTTTTGTCTAATTCAACAAATCACTCCAGGTTATTGATCCGTTTTGTTAAAGTTTAATAGATAAATAGATAAATAGATAAAGTTTAATGAGATAAAAGTCACAAATAAACCAGGGATATGAAGCAGCGCTGTTGCTTTGTGGTGAAAGTCTTAATTAAAACTTTCCATTTTACCCACCACTCGTTTCTCCACCTGCTCAAATATCACTGCAACTATTTCCACTTGTAAAAGTCAAACCTGAGTTATTGATAAGTTATTTCCACTTGAGTCACTTCCCTCCATCACTTTCCACTGACGGCCGTGATAAATCGTCGTAATTACGTCGTCTCCTTTTCTTTTAATATTATGTCTATTTATTTTATTTTATCAAACCTGTTTAATGTTGTTTAATTAATTTAAAACGACCTCGTCTGCACAGACTTTTTACTTTTACTAAGAAAAACTTAACAAAAGTTCATGTTTTCAAGATAAGATGAACATTTAATCATCCAACAGCAGAGATTCACATTGTTACAGCAGCAAAACATTAATTAAATTAAATTTAAAAAATAATAAAATGAAACAATATAAAATAAAATAAAATCAGTATATAAAAAAATATGAATCTGAAACAACGATACAAAGTGTCAATAAAGTCCTGAGATAAAAGTGTGTTCTGTTTAAGTTCTAAAGACATAAACGGTTTAAAGTGAAATCACTTTGTTAACATTAGTATCAATATTATTGATAATCAGAGGTTCTTACCTCCGTGGGAGTTTTCCCGTTGTGGATCCTGGTGGACCAGAGTCCCTCAGGATGACATCCTGGTCCCTGTTTTGTTTCCTGTCAGAAACATCCATCAGTTCAAAGTTAAAAGTTTTGTTTTTGTGCAGGTGAAACTGGTCGGAACAGAGATGTGTCGTTGTTTCTAACCACATATTCATTTGTTACAGTTAAACGTGGTCGAGTTCTGATCTTTAAAGACTTGATGTTTTAGTTGAAGTTGTTTCATCATCTCTCCAGTCACTGTGGTTCCCAGACGCCCTCTTAAAGCCTGAACGCCACAGGATGTTGGGAGATGATCATTAATTAGTCATTATTGTTGCAACATTCATTCATTCATTCATTCAGAACATCTCACTTCAAAAAGAAAAACTCCTATTTTCAATATCCTTTATTGAATGAAGCAGCACAAAAAATTACAAATGTTTACAGAATACTTTTTCTTCAAATTGTACAAAATGTAGTTGTACCAAAGAAAATATCTAAGTGATATTAGCTCAACTAAAAGTTTAATGTGCAAATAACAAAAGTAATAAGACATAGTGTTATTGACCTGGAGTAATGCTAAAGTTAAGAAATGGTGACGTCTTTAAAAAAGAAACACTGACCAAGCCTACAGCCGTCTGACTGCATTTGTAGTAGTTTTAATACACAATCTTCTAAAACTATAACGGGTGAGTTCAGTGGTTAAAAATAAGAAAAGATCAATGTTCACTCAACTGCCTCAGTTCAAGCTTCACGCTTCCAAAGTGTTTCACAAAATGGAAAAATTGCAAATTCTTGTGAATGGTCTTTGACCAAAAAAGGAAAGAAAAGAGAGAGAAGACACATTATTTCATGATATCAACACATACGGAAGACTAAGTTGTGTTTTTTATTTTTTAGAACGAGTGTGCTCTGCTGCATTTAGTCACCATCACATCTCAGGTCCTGGATTTAAGTTTATCACACATGGTCATGTTTCTAACGTTGTGCTTGAGGTTCTCAATGTATAAATGTGTGTGTGTGTGTGTGTGTGTGACATGCTTCCTGTGTCTCAGTGCATCGTGTCTCTGAAAAGCTTGAGACAAGAGGCGTCACAGACAAACTGTATGTGCACATCACAGAAGGAGAAGAAGAAGAGCTTCAGGTGGTCATGGCAAAGAAGTTAATACTGCTGGCGACGCAGCGCTAGTCTAGGCACAGGGAGCCTCCTTGTAATGCTGCTCTGCTACACCCTCGGCTGGAGCGGGTGAGTCACACACGAAGGATCAGAAATCAGCTGGTTGCTGGTTCTTTCCTCTGATGCTGCAGCATGTCCGTCACACTCACTATGTCCTCCTCCGGGACCTGAAAAGGTGATCAAGGTTATAAAGTTCAGACGTGAAGCAACATTCATCAACAGTCTCTTCACTCAGTTTTTGTTCTCGTCTCGTGTTCGGTACAAACCAGATTGAATCATCGTTTACGCTAACGCTCGTTCACGTCGTAGTGACGTAACTTTACTCTGTTCCTCGTCAGGAAATGACCTCAATTCTTTCTGTTATTGCAACATTAACAACTTGAAGGAGACTTTCTGAATGACTTCCATCCGTCGTTCTTCTTCCCTTTTACAGAAACTGAGTTGATGGTTTATGCTACAACAATGGAAGAAACACAACAACACACTTCGGCTGCTTCAGGTTTTTCAAGTTAAATGGTTGGATTAACAAGGTAGTTGTGATAAATAATGTAATTCACAGAAACACCGATGCAGAAGTTGAGTCAATGTCACAACATTCGTGGAATTTATCATCTATTATTAGACGAGTCTGGATCAAACCAGCCACAACGTTTTACAACGTTACGGTAATTCCATGTTACTGACCAAGTGTACTGATTTTATGTGACTAAGACACTGACTAGTCTAGAAACTCTGTTTTTAAACAAACACACACACAAGGAGGATGAGACCACAGATTCAATGTCACCATGGAGTCAAAATTTGGAGTCAAATGGAAGTTAAGGAAATTAGTCTTGGACATGCACTGAGCTGCCACATCACACACACACACACACACACACACACACACACACACACACACACACACACACACACACACACACACACACACACACACACACACACACACACACACACACACACACACACACACACACACACACACACACACAGCAGAAATCTCTGTTTAGCCTGAGTTCAACAGTAACAGACAGTGGGAGAAAAGAAAATTTGTACCTGTTCAAAAACCTTTAATTGTTGTTCTTCAGTATTTTAGTGAATCAGCTCAACATTTATCACAACACAGATTTACAGACGCTTTGATTTTTTAAAGTTTAAATGATCTAATGTGACTTGTTCACAGCAGCGAGTGAATCAGCTGATCGGGACCATATTTCGTTTATATTATAATTAATATTTTGTATCAGTTCATTATTATTAGACTGTTGGATTTTATTTAAGGAATAATTAAGTAAATACATAATGATCATCGTTCTACCACTTCTCTAAATATCAACAGAGACAGTTATTTCTACGAGTCCAGTCGACTTCAGCGGCTTGAAGTTAAAACCACAGAAACCACAGCAGCCTCCAGAACCCAGGTACAGTTTTACTAGATTACTGATCCTTTAGAGGCGACGATCACCTTCCACTTTAACCCGATGACACAAGGCCGCTTACAAATGAAGAAATTTATGATTCACTCAGATATTTGACGATAAGTTTCTGGGTAACGGCAAAGAAACAACCTAGATAACATGTTCTCAGTAACTAGTGAGATAATAGAGCTGGTGAGAGTTGCTGACAGTTACAGACAGACATACAGTTACATCAATCAATAAATCAGTTACATCAACGTTTTATGACTTTCTGGTTCAAAGTGAGGAAGAGAAAGTAACACACCCTCTAAATGATCTGCGATCACTCAGCTGAGCCTCTGAGTAAATCTACAGGAATTCTGCTGATCAATCGTGTTCATCTCCCACATGAAAACACAAGAGCCCAACCTCAAAGCTCCAAATATTTCAGCCTCTGTGTAATTTATCAGCAAGTCACAGCGGCGGCGACAGACTCACCAGAGCGTGGTCGAAGCTGAAGGTGCTTATGTAATAGGCAGAGATGTCACTGTCAGCGAGCGGCTGAGAAATCTGGGCGACTATTCCACATTCATCTATGAAACAGAAACGAAACGAAGTCAGTGTCTAATTAGTTACGTAGGAATGAAACCACACAACAACATCAACCTGTTGTTATCTAAATGATCGAGGCGTTGAAAGTTAAGAGGTGAGTAAACGTCAGTAACATTCTTACCAAACCCCAGCGGCTGGCCACCGATACGCACCATCCTCCACAGCTCCCCGGAGGAGCTGGTGAAGAGAAGATCAGCAGGAAACCTGAAGCACAGAGATGAAGACGTGACCGAGGATCGTCCAGAAACAAACAAAAAACACACAGTTCAACTCAACTCGACTCAAAACAACGAAGCAGTTTCTCTTTCTGATCCTCGGCTACAAATGTTTTAATGTTCAGACACTTTGTTGGAGAAAACTTCCTTAATTCCTTAATATTTAACTGTTAAACTATTTAACATTTACAATTATCAATTATTTTAGGGCTGCAACCGACAATTATTTGGAGAAATAAAAAACAGATTTTCTATAAAAGTTGTTTCAGACATTCACATTGAAGTGAATTAATAAACTAATTTATCACCAGGTCTTTAGATCGTTAGACACAGAGACAGTTTATTTTACTGCACATTAAACTTGTAATAACACAGACACAACTAATCAAATATTAAAATAGTTGGAAACTGATTTGATAATGAATTTAATTGATTAGTTGTTGCAGCTGTAATTTATTGTATTTTCTACATGTTGATTTCATTTATTGATTGTGTGGTTTTAACATCAGTTTCTGACTCTGTCTCATTAGTTTTACTATGATATTAATTTGTTCTTTAACGTTATTTGATGCGGTGAGTTGACGTTAAAGAACACCGACGGTGACATTACGATTATACAACAATTACCAACAAAAATAAAACATATCATATTAAAACATTTAAAAAATCATTTTCAGCGCCGTCACGACTGTTTCTCACGGGAACTTTTAGGCTGCGGCACGTTAAATAAAACAGTTGATCTAATTCTATAAATGTGACTCTACAGGAAGTCGACGTGGTTTGTGATTTATGTTCATGAGTAACAACTTTTAAAACATTTTCCATTTGTATCTAATTATAGGCGATGAAGAACAAAAATTGATCCATTTTGTAGCTGATTAGTTTTCCTCCGTTTCCCGCCGCAGCTCTGACGGTTACAACGTTGCCATGGAGATGATACAAAGTGAGTGTAGTGATATATTTAGTGATGAGTCAGCTGTGCCATCACGCTGATTTGAGCACGTTCTCAATTTCTTTCTGACCAATCAGGTTGCTTGATATAATTTAATATTGATGTCTTTGATGTTTGGTGCATCTGGCTGAAGGAGCAAATGTTAAAGTTCAAGTGTCAGAAAAACAATAATAAAGAACAAACACGTACATACGACAGATGATTAACATCTCAGGAGTCAATGTGTAACTGACCTTTCACTTCCTGCGTTCACCTGAAGAGACTCTTATTTCCTACACTTTTTACTGACACAGTGAAACATCTGATTAAAAAACTGCAGGTTGGCTGGTTTATCCTTCGTACCTTCCCAACGTCTTAACAAACAGACGACTGAATTCTTACTGTCTCTGAGCCTCGGTGTCCATCACCAGAGAGATGTAGCCGTCGATGAGGGAGAAGGAGAAGAACTTGATACAGTCCAGGTCCTGGTTGGGAGACGACGCCTGTGTTTCTTTAGGACTGAAGAAACAGTCAGATGATTAATACGACTTTGATTTATTTACTCAAAAGAAAAGTCACTTGTGCTCCGTTATTCTACATAATAACTTCATCTTTCTGTTTGTGTCGTTATCTTTGAATTTGTGTGGTTTTTGTATTAAAAGTACATAAGAACACGAACATTAAATTAAATCTCTGACTCAGAAAAAAGGTTGTGACTAATGCAGAGAACAGTTGGTTTTTCATCAAGATAATTAACATGATGAATATTTTCCATTATTAAAATGCAGCTCACTTCACTTTAGAGATTCGTCTAGATAATAATTTGAATATTAACAATAATCAGCGTGTTGATATCAGTCTAAAATAATTTAAATAGAAAACGTTGACTGAGCAGATGCTTGTGAACGATAAAGAATAAACAGTTTTAATGATTAAAGGTCAGTATCCCCTGAGCATCATGTGCTGCCACCTAGTGTTTCAGAGCCGTACTGCAGCGTCTCACCTGCTGGAGTAGAAGAGCACGTCGATGAGCGTGGTGGCGATCGACGGCAGCGTGTCCGGGTCCAAAGACATGACACAGAACTGGTTCTGGGGGATCAGGACCGGATGAACAGTCGGGTGGACGGCTGCAACACAAACAAGACAAACAAACAGTGGTTGAACTTGTACGTTACATTTAACACGATGCTCATGACGACTTGAGATTTTCTAGAAATGATGTGAAACCTCCCAGTTCTCCTTCGTCTCTTCACACTGAATCTGCTTTATTAAACTGACACAAGAACAGATTGACTCTAAAACACAACAGAGCTGATGTTTGTAGTTTTATAAGTATATGGATCTGTTGGTACTTTAACTAAACATATATGTATTTATACATTTAACAGTAAAGTGGCTTCTCTTGTCTGTGATTCATCATCTTGTTACAAATTATCACAATAGTTTTTTTTCAGTTTATTTCGTCTCCTTCAGTCCAACACGTGAAAGATAAATTAACATCGAGGTCAAGAAGAGTTTTCCTTCGATAACAACTTCAATCTAATAATCTCTCAGATACAGATTTCAACCATCACCACGGGTGAAGATGTGTTTACACATGTTCGGCTTCACGGTGATGAAAACAACTTCCTGTAAAAGACTCGATGTATTTCAACGGCTCCTTTGATGCTGTTGTTTTCATATATAATATCACACATGTTACTGACACGTTGTATGATGTTCACGTTACACTGGATATAAACAAAACTTTGACTCAGACTGTTTCAGATCGTTTTCCTTTAACTAACGGTTCAACATGGAGGAAGGTGAGAATAAGTTACTATGAAAAAGATCTATAGTCAAAAAACTACAGAGACAAGATGGAAACTAATAACACAAGTTAGAAGAGAGCTTTAAATCTAAACACCTGTTTTTATTTAATTTAATTATGTTACCTCTGTTGGTTATTAGTTTTTGTGAGACAGAACTGGATGAATGTCGATTTCATTCGTGTCAAAACAGAATGACGTGTTTTATGTAACGAGGTTCAGATTTGAGTTAAATGTGAACTGGATCAGCTGTGACTGTTTATTAATTTATTATAACTGTGTGAAATAAATAAAAAGTTGTCTGAAAGCTGCTCACATTCTGTTTCTAGGATGAAAACAGTTACACCTGTTTAATTAGTAAATATTAAACTTGAAACTGTATAAAAACATGATGAACATGTGCTTTAGTCTCAGATTAGTCTGTGATTTAATGGACAGATCGACGCAGTGATAATGTCAATAAATAATTTCTAAAATGACTCATTAACTTTCTTAAACATGACACCAACATCTAAACCTGACAGGATATGATCAGTGTGTAATGTGTGTTCACCTCAAACATTTCATTTTCAAGTCTAGTGAGCGATTGTGTTTTCAGATCACTTCCTGTGTGATAATAAACCTCTCCTCACTACAAACATCCTGAGGGTGGCGCCGTAACTTCATCGTCTGGTCAGAGCAGGACTTCGACCTCTACCTTCTTTGCCGTTCTTGTGAAAGCTGCTGGAAACATCCTGGTGGTGCACAGGGACAGTCTCTCCTCCCTGTTCCCTGTAGATGTTGAACTCCTCCTCTAGGGTGTTGACCACCACCGCCAGGTCTTTCTCTCTCACCTACAGCGTATAGATGTGACATTAATGAACAGGACACGGCTGTAAAATCATCCACATCAGGTCAGAATCTCTCCTGCTGTTTCAGGGTCCAGTCAAACATTAATATAGTTGCTGACACAAACATCTGTCTAAGTGTTATCTATTTTTGCTCACTTAACGCTTCCTCGTGTAATACATCAACCAGGTTTTTAGTGCCCTCAGCTCTGCCGGGGATTAATTCCTTAACTACAAAACTGGTGAGTGGACAAAAAGCAGACAGCGCCGCTTCTTTTGTGTCAGGAAAAGCTCAGTGGTTGAACGGCGCCGCTGCGAGATGAGAGTTCAGGAGTTTGTCTCTAAATTAAACAACAGTAAAGCCGGAGAACATCTCTGTCTGACAGATGATTAAAGTAGAGCTGGACTGACCAGGATGAAGTCGGTCTGATAAGTGGAGAGCATGAAGACGGAGACGTGCTGTTGAGCCAGAGGAGCGATGACCGACTTGGCGATCTTAGTGACGCCGACGGCCTGAGAGCTGCTGGAGGCGTTGCCGTTGGAGGCCACGTTGAGCGGCAGCCAGATGGAGCTTTCTACCTTCAGATGCTCTGAGGGCTGCAGCTCTGGGTGGAGAAGACACGAGAAGAGAGAAGAGTTGGTCATTGAGTCTATGGATGAATATAGATCAGATGCGGTCGTGTGGCAGCAGGTTGTTTAGGTTGATCCATCAGTGTGTGTATCAGCCAGGAACAGTTACAGAGTTTGTGTTAGCATTAGCTCAGGCTCAGTTTGACTGGAAACACTGGGGTTATTTATTGAACAGTGTTTCAATGTGCAGCAGGTTCAGGTCATCTAGTCCAGTGACTCCCAACCACTGTGATGTGGGAATTGTTCAGTTTGACTCAATTACTAAAAGTGTATTTTATTACATCTACTTTTTTGTGACGTTTTTGTTTGGTGATGCACTGTGGGATTTTTCTAACATAAAATTTGTTCCGTGACTCAATAAATGTTGGAAAAAACACTGATCTAGTCGTTAGTCAACGTCTATAAACAGCTGCTTCACGTCTTTTGTGGCTGCAGAAGAAAGTTTCTGAAGAAGAATAAAGTCTTTTTCTTTTTAGCTTCTATTTGTCACATGTTCTTTATGAAGTGGAGGCGGAGTTTAACCGACGAGGAAGTTTAACTGGCAGGAAACGTGAATATATACGCTGCTTTATAGGAAATACAGAAGAGTGTTTCTTCTACTTGGGTTCATAGATTAGATTAATATCAGCTGCCAGTCTGTCGCTTCTGGTTTCATTTCATCTCCATTACTAAACCAAAAGATAAATGGTTTTTCAAATAACTTCAAAAAAAAAACCACTTGTGTGATATAATAGTGTCACCAACACACTAAGAAAAGAAAGAAGTTATTCCCGTGAGGATGAGTTTGTTCTGCAGGTGCACAACTTCTCAAACTGTGACCAGCACATTTAAAACCGGTAAACACACGAGGATTCAAAGAGAAAGGGCTGTAATATTAGTTTCATCAACGAGAAATAAAATAGAAGCAGTGAGATGATTCATTCATACGTCCTGACAGTGTATACATACTGAACATGGTTGATGCTGCAGCTGCAACAAACTCAAACAAACCAAACCACCACGGTGGTGACAGATGTGACGGATCAACGGTCTGTAACCTATAGTGTTACATAACAAACTGTCCCAGAAGCAAACTGGTGATTTCACGACTTCACAGTAAAAGTCCAGTGTCAATAAATAAAGTGTGAAACTCCTGCTGCATTTCGCCACAGCGTCATGTTACTGCTGATGCATCTTTATATTTTGTGAAATGTTTAAACTATGCAGCAGCTTCCTGTTATTTGCAGCTCAGCATAACATACACACACTTTCTCTCCCCCACCTCCCGTCTCTTCCTTCACCACCGAGACCCAACGTGCCCCGTGCTATTTATACCACCGAGCAATGCGAGTTAAACTCCTGCCTGGGACCCGCCAGCAGCAGGCGTTCGACCGTAAAGAGCCACCTGATACCCATACGTTAAATACGCTGCAGCTCCTGGTTGGACGTAACGAGGAGGACGGGTGTGTAACATCCTGAGTCTCTGAGCCAAAACTGAAAAGAGCAGGATATTTCACTCTGTGTCATAAAATGAGCTTGATGTTGGATTTGGCAGCTACCTGGGAAACCAGGTGTCTAACCAGGAAGTAAACAAGAAGTTACTGAGATCTTTAGAGAGACATGAACTTCCACTTGGTATCACTTCAATAACAAGTTGAGAAGATGAGTGAGTTCGTACCGAGCTCTGTTAGAGGACTGTTAGGAAAACTGAGTGTTGCAGGTTTGAGAAGCATCTTCATTTGAGTTTTCAGAAACCTGGAAGAACAAAATGTTGTGGTTATAGTTTCATTAACGTTCAGCCAAATGGTGTCTACTCTCCTGCAGTGAAAAGTCTTATTTTCTTTACTCCCCTTCAAAAAGGGCCACTGTTCTGGTTGGCATAATGTGTCACAGATGGCCCCTTGTGGCTTCGCTACACCAGCTTTCACCTCTTAAAATAGGCACTCAGTTAGAAGGAGAGTGAAGGGGACAGAGGGAGGGAAAAAAACGGAGCAATCCGGCGGCGATATGTGTCTTTAACAACGAAATTTATAAAAAAAAAAAAAGGTCTGGATGACGAGTGGATAAAACTACAGCATGAAACATTAGAGACAGGAAAAATACTGAGAGAAATGAACTCACAAATATATTTATAACATTACGACATGAGGTCAATGTTCTAACGTAAAAACTACAGAAATAAAAGAGGAACGAAGGTGAAACGTGAAAACAAAAATCTAAGACAAGTGTTTTCCTATAAAGCTGAACATGACCTTTATAAATGAGAAAACAGCAACAGCTGCTGAACTGGACACACACACTCATCATCCACTAACCATGATGTGTGTGTGTGTGTGTGTGATGTCTTATACTAAGAGAATAAAAGGCAACAGGTCGACAACTCTCTACTACCGATATCAGACACATCATACAAACACGCACATGTTTGAAACAAAACAAATCCACGTTCTGGATTTATGAAAAACTCTGTTGTTTTTTATTTCCCTACATTTTATAGTTGTCTACACCCATCCTACTCTGTGAACTCTGTGAGGAGAACAAGGAAGGAAGGAAGTAACATTGGAGTGGTGAAACAACAGAATATAGAGGCTCATTTCAAAACGACCACATTTAGTCTGAAACATTTGTTCACACAGAAAAACAGTTACGTTATTAAACTCTGGTGGAGAAGCAGCTCGTTAACACGAGACAGATTAATGATTATTATTAATGTACGTTAATACTAGATCCTTTAGTTTCAATAATACAAACTCACAGCATCTTCTCTGTCACAACGGACGAGACAATCCTGACGATCACTAGGATGTCTGGTTGACTTGGTCCTCTGATGGTTGGTGAATCATCAGTTAATGATCATAATGTGTGAACAGCCCTAACGACTCCATCAGAGGCCGTCGGGACCTGGTCTGAGACCGGGACTGGATCTGTCATGTTAGAAAACTGGAGGAGTCTGAAGAGACTGACAAAGAGCGACAGCCAATCAGAGGAGGGATGTGAGATAAATGCTGCTGCCGTCTCACTGATTCACTCACAACCACGTTTAAAAGTCTGACGTTTTAACGCTTTTTCTTTCATTTTCACTTTCTACAAACTCCCCGCGTCTGATCCAGATGTTACCCGGTACCGGGGAGGTCTGCCGCTGATTTCAGCTCCAAGGTGAAAACCAGCGTGTTGCCGTCATGTTTAGATGCATAGAGTGGACTAGGTTGGATTAATGTGGACTAGATTTTACTTCTACTGATCTCGAGACGTTCTGCATCAAAGTATTTCAGTCATTATTTATAAAAATAAATATCACAGTCGATGTGTTTGTTATATTCTTGTTGACACTAGATCAGTGTTTAGAAAAGACGCAGATGCACGAGAGACTTTTACCTTTGAATCCTTCCTCATCCAGGACGACTGTGTAGTTCTCTGGCGTCTCCGTCAAACTGAAAAACTTACATCTGCAGCACGAGGAAGAACAGATAGAGAGAGAGAGAGAGAGAGAGAGAGACATATGGTTGAAATGGAGAGAAGAAAAGATGGAGGAGGAGAAGGAAGAAGAGTGTTATTCATCTACAAACAACAGAAGGAGCTTCAAGTCTTCATAATAACATTTAGTGAGAATCATGTAAATGAGTTTCTCTGAAACGTTCTCAGGGTTCAGGACGTCACTCAATTAGCGCCGTTACGTCAGCGTCGCTGCTTTGGCTGCAGCCGACGGTGGGAAAAGCTTCAAACTGGGACACTGCTTCAGTTACCGACAGCTATGAAATGACCGGGTTTTATCATGTGAATGTGGTGATGAGGACACAGTTGTATAAATCTACCTGCAAACTTTATAACGTGATGTTCCTCTACCTTGTTCTGTTAACGGAGAAAATATAGGAAAATATATGAAAAGAAAAGGTTGTAGAAACACCAGCCGGTATAAAGTTGTAGTTATTTAGGATCTTACATCTCGACTACATTTAACTATGTTTTTCTTCCCTCTCTACTTTGGTATTTGTGTCTTCATCAGGCTCGAGGCCAAAAGCTTTTGCTTTCAAAAGGCTTCTGCTCCGTCGGACCACAGTGTTCACTTCTTTTCAATGTTTCCTTTGTGAAATGTTGAAAAAGCGAAGCAGGAGAGTGATGGAGGAAGAAAAAAAGAGAAAAGAAAGAAAGTCAATAGATTCAGTAGATTTAGTAGAAGTCGAAAACAGAACTGGGCAGTGAAACAAGGACAATAAGTTAAATATCAGATAAATCTCTGTCTTTAAAGAAACATGTTTGGTGTAAAAACAAAAACAACGAGGAGGTAAAACTGACGTGTTGTTGAACTTCAGACAAAGTGATGAAGACTCTGAAAGACAAACTGACGTATAATCTTCACTTTACTTTGGTTTTTCAACCTCAGATGAAGCTTTAAGCTTCAGGACTCGTCGTGGCTCCTGTTGTTTTCTCAGTGGTGACAAGACTCTTTACTACAATATATAGATCTGTTGTGATAAATTAGATGGATTGATTCAAGACGAAACTCGTCCTGCTAAAACAACTTTAACATAAACGGATGAAGATGAAATATTCTTTAATTCATCATGAGGATTTGAAGACAAACTGTTGTTTCAGAAAATATCTGGTTCAACATGAAACCGTCACGGTTCATAAAAACGCTCAAAAGAAATAAGATTCATTCCACCTTTGATCTTTTAGGTTCTGGATTAACTTTACTTGACAAACTAGTTTGAACCATAAAGACTTTAACTATTGAGTCAGTTTAGATGTTTGACTTTTTATTATTATTTTTTAAATGGGTCACCACTTTGTTTTCTTCGAACCTTTTAAAAAGGAAGTGCAACATATTCCTGTTTTCTTCAAAACGTCTCACTGGAGATGATACACCTTCCTCTTCCTCTGCTTATCGGTCAGCTGAGGCTATTACAGTAGAGACGGCTAAACTCCTGACTCAGCAAAAACTAATCCCTACCATGAGATGAGACAATCACGCCACAGAGAGACAAAGAGAGCCAACACTGTAATACTAACCACCAGCTGTGCTAGCAAGCTCAGCCAGCCCATTGTGTTATAATACCCCCCTCATTTCCTGTTGACCCTTCACCTTCCCCTGCTCACAGTTTCCTGTAGGTAGCGTATGCCAAGCATCTTTCCTCTGAGTGAGAATAATCCAAGCGCTGGGCGCAGAGCTTTAGGAGGAGACGGTGAAAGCTGTTTATGTGACACCTGCAGTGACACATTAGTCGAGAGCTGTCGAGCAACCTGAGGGAAAACCGACGCTGCTTGTTTGGTTTCCTGTTTGTGAAGAGCAGATAAGACTGAAAGGTTTCATGACAGAATAACAAGCACACGGGAAAATCCATTTGACTAAGTTTATTTACCCAAATTCAACGACACAGCGTGAATGCATATTGACACATGATAAAAAACCGTAGGTCCAGGACCACGTTTCATGAGCTTTACACCTGCATCTACAGCATGAAGAGGTTGGATCACATGTCAAACTCCTGCAAAGTTCAGCTTCTCTAATGTGAGAAAATGCTGCAGCGTGCATCTGCATTTAGTTCCAGCCATTCTAGGTTTATTAACAGATGAAAATGAGCTGATACTTTGTGTTGGTAGAAACATCACATCAATCAGACGAGTTTAGAGAAAGTTGATGTTTTGTAATTTCAACCTAAAGAGTCATGACGACAGTGTGAGGGACATAGAGTTGAGTGGAGACAAATGTCTATGTTTTAAACCAGTGTCAGACTCAAACTAACATGTGACTTGTGGTAGTGAGGAGACGGTTCCTACAGACAAACCAACGTGTCTGAACTTTCTGCAAGAATTTACGATGAGATAAGATGCACAAATAAATGTTGCATTTTCTCAATATAAAGTTGAACATTTGTCACATCTTGACTGTGCTGACGTGGTCTGAGCAGCTACAAACACAACTGACCTTCACAGATTAACATTAAATAAATGGTTCTTATTTCTAGATGAGACGTCATCCGCACCACAGATGAATTCATACTTCAGCTGGGTTGGATGGTGCCAGAGGAAAGTGAGTGTCTCCTTTAAACTCTGCTCTTTTCAAAACAAGTAGTTTTAAAGTCAAATGTTGACTTTATTGTTAGACTATGATGCTGGATGCAGCTTCTTCTGTTTCCACTTCAACACTGGTCTATACTGACACAAACTGACAGGAGATTTGTGCATTTCAATGGAAATCCCCTCCTGAGCATCTGGTTCAACCTGCATTCAACAATCAACTTTTGCAGACTTTTCCTCAAGACGGCGTCGACAGTAAAACAACTTCAGGTAGCGTAATGACTTCATACACTGTCACACTGTCGTTATTACTCCTTAGACTGAAATTACAAAACATGAACTTAAAGTATCAACTCATTATCATCTGGAAATAGACCTAGAACGACCTGAACTCTGGATCTTTACCTAACGGACTAAATGAACATGTCTGTGCAGCGCTCCATAACACGGACACACAGACTGTTACCGTGTGTGAATGTTGGTGGTAATAAGTTCAAAAAACAAGCTCCTGCTATTGAAGCATGAAGAAACAAGAAGAGGAGGAGACAGAGGAAAATAACCACAGCAGACGAGGAAGCAACAGGTAGCGAGTGGGGAGGATGAAAACCGAGCACACAAGAGTCTGGACTTTGATCCAGCAGCTGCACAAAACAGCGGGTGGTAGCGGTGGCGAGAGAGGGCTGGAGGTGGTGGGGAGTCTGCAACTGATGCTCCAGCTGAGGAAACATGATAAGAGCAGAGCAAACTTGATGTTGGTGAAGTGTGCGGACGGAGCCTCGAGCTACGTCGGCCACATCAGCGTGGCGTGGACCGATGTGTGCCACCTCCACTGCTTCCTACAAAACCGATCCACATCGTTCTCACGGCTCCACTTCTGTTGAACAATGGGGGAAGCAGGAGCCTTGTGTAAATGAGGGGAGCGACAGCCCCAACCTTGACAGATCACCGAAGCAGGCAAGTGGAAAAACTCCCCACTGGGTTTGTGGCTCAGCTGAGGCATTGTTCCAACTCCTGCTCTCGTTAGCGAGCCGCCTGAGAGAAGAAAGGAGGACTGTGTGGAGCCCGCGGCCACGCATCCAGTACAGCAACACTGGTACATTAGACTGATACTGGGCCGTCATAATCACCACACCCATCGACTCCAACAACCACAACGACAATACCAGAATAAAAACTGCCAGGAAGTCCGCTGTCAATATTTGTTTTGTCTGTTGTGGGAGGATTCGTATTTTATACAATCTAAAAACAAACACACACGTTCTGCAACATTTGTCACATCTTGACTGTGCTGACGTGGTCTGAGCAGCTACAAACACAACTGACCTCCACAGATTAACATTAAATAAATGGTTCTTATTTCTAGATGAGACGTCATCCGCACCACAGATGAATTCATACTTCAGCTGGGTTGGATGGTGCCAGAGGAAAGTGAGTGTCTCCTTAAAACTCTGCTCTTTTCAAAACAAGTAGTTGTTGTCTAATGAATTGCAGGGGCCAGAGAGAGGGGAGATGGCAGAAAAAGCAACCGAGACAATCAGGCTGGTTTTGAAGTTTTTTCAGTCGCCAGTGAACTCAGTCTTCTCCACCACTCCCTCCTCCATCTGCATCCACCAAGAGCTGGAGTAAAAAGGAAAGAAAAAAAAAACCCTCTGTCTTCAGAAAAAGAACAGGAAAAACAAGGCAAAACACTTCCACACCACAGTTCGATGACATAACTCTAAAGCATGCACAACAACGCAGTGTATACCAGAGAAGCCTGCGTGCTCTTCTGGTTCACTCTGGACTCAGCCTACTAAGTTTTTTGTTTTATTTTAATGCACAGAGCTGCTTCACGTTGAAATGCGTCTGCACCCGGACTGTAAAGTCTGGACACGTTTCTTAATCATGTACAGTGACTCATTATAAACCTGTTGACATGCTCCTTTAAAACAACACTGATGAACACATTCATTCACTCACTTACTGCTGCTTTACTTTAGTTTCTGCGTGTGTGAGCGTCTCGTTGCTCTGACAGCTGCTGCAGACGGATGTGAACAGATGTGAAACGCTGACTTCAACTTCATGAGATTTAAATGTGATTTGTTTCTGTCAGACGAGCGAACGTGGACCAGAAGCGTCTTCTAGAACCGTGATCCCTGCCTGCACAGACACGTCCTGTTACCTAGAACACACACTGTTAAAGTGTCGAGTACACACACACGACGTGTGACATAAGCAGATCTGTGGACGGTTTGATATCAAGGTTGCAGCAGATGTTGAGCTATATCACTCAAACTGTATGTGGAGCAGTAAATTACATAAGAATAGAAGGAAATCCAGGGATTAAAGCTGCACGACAAACTCATGCATGTTGGTTGGTTTTGTTTCAAAAGGGTCAAAGGTCAAAATACACTGAAGTAGCAACATGGATTACAAAACACTGATGCACAACGAAACAAAGAGATGAATGTTAGCGTAATAAAACACAATAAAACACGAGCTGCTGCAGGTTTTTATGCACAAAAACACAAGCGATGCAACCAAAGCTGACGTGTCTGAGTTAACATGACGTGATATTTTAGATGCTACTGGTTCAGTCCAGCTACATGCTTTTGGTTGTAGCCTTCATGGAGGCTGAGCAGGGGCACGTACAGACAAACAGCCCCGGGAACGGCTCTGAATGAACCAATGAATGAAGCGGCGCTGCGGGCTCGTCTCACGCCGTCTTACCGTGTCCGGTTCCGGAGGAAGATCAGTTTGATGAGAGGGTGAGTGAAATTCACCAGCCCGTTCTTAGAAATGCTGGTGACCCGCAGTCTGTGGTCCAGGATGTGTAGGTCCATGTTGCACAGCGATGGAGTCTCCTGATGTGTGTGTGTGTGTGTGTGTGTGTGTGTGTGTGTGTGTGTGTGTGTGTGTAGGGGAGAGAGCGCCTCCCTAGCAGACCGGTATCATTCAGATGTTTAAATATAGAATAAAGGCCTGGATGAGGAGCATTACCGACCTACCGACCTACCGACGGCAGCGGCACAGACACCGACACACGACGGAGAAAAACAAGCGAAGCAACTCGACTCTGAGCTGCTGGATATTCAAATACACAGGGACACGCCCCCTGCTCTTAAAGAGACACGCACCTATTAAACGTCCCGGCGCCACAAACCGGAAGGTCAAGTTACAGACAACGAGCTTGAATCTAGGTTCCGGCTGACACTTTCAAAATAAAATAAAGTCGTTTTAACTGTCCGACTGTACGTGATTATGAATCTGCTGAATTAATTATTTACGGAAATAAAATTCATAAATTATAAATTACAAAATAAAAGTCGCAAATTTACAAAAATAAGAGTCTCAAATTATAAATTTACAAAATAAAAGTCGGATATTTACAAAAATAAAAGAGTCTCAAATTATAAATTTACAAAATAAAAGTCGTGAATTTTCAAAAATAAAAGTGTCAAATTATAAATTTACATAAATAAAAGTTGTAAAATTACAAAAATAAGTAATAAATTTACAAAAATGAAAACTGAACAAGTAAAATTTGCAAATTTAAGAAAATAAAATCAAAAACTAAAAGAGTTTCACACTTTACAAAAATAGTCATAAATTTACGAGAAATAGTCGGAAATTTGCGAATTGTTACAGAATTTTTACAAAACTTTACCACAATAGAATTCGTAAATTGTTACGAAAATAAAAGTCATAAGTTTATGAAAATAAAAGTCACAAATTTATAAAATAAGTCGTGAATTTAAGAAAATAAAATTCGTAAATTTAAAGATAAAATAATACATTAAAGAGAATAAATATCGCAAATAAAATTCGTAACTTTAAAAAATAAAAGTCGTAAATTTCCGACAAGTCACAAATTTACCAAAATAAAAGTCGTAAGTTGTGTCGTTGTGTTAATATTAATATATTCACGACAAATTATTCACTGATTTATTTTTCTGTCCAACATGTTACGACCCACACTGCTGTGTATTAGCCAGCTTTTATTTTGAAAAGACTGACCACCTGATACCAGAAAATGCACACGTGCTGCTGTTGGACTCTTGACACATCTTTTACTGTAAATTTGAATCATGGAAATGGTCAGATATTGTAATAACTGAGGTTTGTGTGGAGTTTAAGTCACAACTCAGTGTGACCTCATCTCATCACATGATTCATCAACAGAATTTAAAAACGGGCGTCGACACGATCCGGTTCCCAAAAATCAAGATAAGTGTTATCAGGCTCCACCACTCACACTGTGTCTGTTTTATGTTTATTTCATTTAATTCATCGTTTCTTCTTCTACATTTTGACCTAAACCTCCTAAAAATGTTCAATTATTTCAGGATTTTCAAAATAAAGGCACACCAACGCTGTATCACTCAAATCTTTTCTACAAACACAGATGATTTTGATTAAACACGTGTTAGTCAGACAGATCATCCATCAGATAAACAGAAACACAGTCAGTAAAACAGGATTCACGTCGTTAATGTTGTTGAAACACGTTGATCGTTCAGGAGTTTGTTGTTTGTTTCAGCATCTTCTCACTGTAGCGGTGAACTCTTGGTGGGAATCATGATACGAGACTCCATGTTTCTGATCAAAGGAACTGGAAGAGACAAAGAGAAACGTGTTGTTAAAATATATAAAACTATAAAAACATTGTGACGATTGAGAAGCAGAACTCGTGGTTTATATTAGAATGAAGTTGACTTCATGTTTCATTATAAAAACAATGGTTCAGCCATTTTATGAAGTAAAATAAAACATCTTCTAGTTGATGAATAAATACAAACTCTTGTTTACTTTATGAGAAACGTCTAAACTCATTACAGCGGTTTGTGATTTTATAAGGATTTCTGAGCCACAGCAGCGACAGAGGATTAGAAAACATTACCACAGAAAATACAAAAACAACATTACTGTAAACTGTTGCAACAGATTTGTGACGATAGATCATGAATCACCAGAGAAAATACTGTAACAAACTATCTCTCTATCCACGTATATATCCACAGATCTATCTATCATCCATCCATCCATCCATCCATCCATCCATCCATCCATCTATCTATCTATCTATCTATCTATCTATCTATCTATCCATCTATCTATCTATCTATCTATCTATCTATCTATCTATCTATCTATCCATCCATCTATCTATCATCTATCCATCCATCCATCATCATCTATCATCCATCCATCTATCCATCATCATCCATCCATCATCTATCATCATCCATCTATCATCCATCTATCCATCTATCTATCTATCTATCCATCATCCATCCATCTATCTATCATCCATCTATCTATCCATCTATCTATCCATCCATCCATCTCATCCATCCATCTATCATCTATCCATCCATCCATCCATCCATCCATCATCCATCATCCATCCATCATCCATCCATCATCCATCCATCCATCCATCCATCCATCATCCATCCATCCATCATCCATCCATCCATCATATCTATCTATCCATCTATCTATCTATCTATCCATCATCCATCTATCTATCCATCTATCATCCATCCATCCATCCATCCATCCATCCATCCATCCATCCATCATCCATCCATCCATCCATCCATCATCCATCATCCATCATCATCTATCATCCATCTATCCATCCATCCATCCATCCATCCATCCATCCATCCATCCATCCATCCATCCATCCATCATCCATCATCCATCCATCCATCCATCCATCCATCCATCCATCCATCCATCATCCATCTATCTATCTATCTATCTATCTATCTATCTATCTATCTATCTATCTATCTATCTATCTATCTATCTATCTATCCATCCATCATCCATCATCCATCATCCATCCATCCATCCATCCATCCATCCATCCATCCATCCATCCATCCATCCATCTATCTATCTATCTATCTATCTATCTATCTATCCATCTATCTATCTATCTATCTATCTATCTATCTATCTATCTATCATCTATCTATCTATCTTCCATCCATCCATCTCTCCTACCTGTATAATACACATTTACATCCCATCCTTCCTTCATCCACGCAGAGTTTCTCGTCTCCTCACGGGACTGGAGGCTTTCATAAGCTGGAAATAAAATAATAATAAAAAACATCAACCATATAAAGTGTAACATGTCACATATCCAATAAAACACTGTGGTTGCAACATTTATCTGTAAATCAAAGAAATTGTAGTGATTTTAACTGGAGGAATTTATCTGTAACTAAGTTAACTTCACTGGAAGTTTCTACTAAATCACCAACAACAGGATTATTCACATTTATATCTGAGGTGTGACTGTTTTTACTGTTATTTAGATTCTCCTCATTAGACTAGTTTCTTCTTTCATTGATAAGAAAGATAAATATCTATGATATATTGTAAATGATAAACAGATTTCCTTTGTGTTGTTCTCAGAGCATTATTAGGATGTTATCACCTTCATTTATAAACTCACCCCACAGGTGATGGACGACATACAAGTCACCGATCTGTGAGAAGAAGCCTCCCACCGCCTCGTTGTTCTCCTGTCGGTATCTGATCGCTCTCGCCCTGATAGAAAACAGACGTTAGCGTCAAATCATCACCTCTCAGCTTTTATACGCTGATTTAGGTTTGAAGTTTAAATGAAACGTGTTCATCCTCACCAGTGGTTGCCCCATTCAATCATTGTTCCAGGCTGAAACATGAAGAGATTAAACATTAATGTGAGTTAAACTAAAACCTCTCATGATCTCTTCCCACAATGTAAAAGTATGTGAACCTTTTGGAGTTTCATGGTTTTCTGAATAAATTTGTCATAAAATGTGATGTGATCTTCATCTAGGTCAAAGCTACTGACAAATATAATGTGTTTCTCTTCCTCTAATGTGTGATCTTTCATGTCTTTATTGAGATTAACCAGAACATGTGTGAACCCTTGAGTTAATGACGTCAAACAGGTCAACTGGAGTCAGGTCTTAGCACCTGGAGTCTCGTTAAGATGGTGAGTCTGGAGCTGTGGACTACAGCTACTCTGACTGATAAAAACCCCTTAGACTTGTGGAGTTTGCTCTGAACAAGACGCTTATGTGAGACACCGTGTGTCGTTGAAAAGAGCTTTCAGACAATCTGCCATCAAGAAGAGTTGATTTACATAAAGCTGGCAAAAGTTAAAAAGTTATTTCAAAGACTTTAGATGTTGACCAGTCGACAGTCTGGTGAACAATCTACTGATGGAGACACTTTGGGACTGTTGCTACTGTTGCACAATGAAGAGTCATCAATGAGGTAAAGAATCAACCGTGAATGACAGTCAGAGACTGGACGGCGTCATAGGAACCGGTAACACCTCAGTTCATAGAGTCTACAACACGTAAAACGTTGAACGTGTATCGTTGTATCTACGGCAGGACACCACAAAGGAAGCCACTGCTACTAAAAACAACATTACTGCACATCTGAAGCTGTAAAACAGCACATGGACACAGAGGTGTTGGTATAATGTTTTGTGGACTGATCAAACTAAGATTGAACTATTTGGAAAAACACACACAGCACCACATATCATCATGAAAACATGATGCCGACCGTAAAGCATGGTGGAGGAAACGTCATATCAGGGCCTGGCCAGCTTCACTGAGGGGAAGATGAACTCATCAGACACTTCTTCAGGATAATGTGAAACTGTTTGGCAGGTGGGTGATGCAACAGGATAACAACCCAAAACACTGGAGCACGTCCACAACAGAACGACTTCAGAAAAATAAGACCGGCCTTCTGGATCGGACCAGACCTCAACCCAACAGAGACGCTCTGGACTGACTTGAAGACGACTTTACACAAGACGTTCAAAGAATAAGATGAGCTACAGCAGTTCTGCTTCAGGAAAAACAGACTAAAACTCCTCAACAGGTCTGATCCACAGCTACAGGAAGTGTCCGGTCGAGGTTATTTCAATTCTAAGGGTTCACTTACTTTTCCCATTGCCATGTTGAATGAGTGTGTTCAATAAAGATCAGAATTTTTTAGTGTTATTATTTTAGACACATTATATTTGTCAGTACCCCTGATATGATGAAGATCACATCACATTTTATGACAAATTTATTCAGAAAACCATGAAACTCCAAAAGGTTCACGTACTTTTTCTTGCGACTGAACACAAACACGACCTGATCAAAATCATCAGTCATCGTGTTCCAGTTGTGACTGGCACAACAGCAACTTTTTGTCCAAACAAACCAACTGGTTTCGTCTCAGCTACGGACGCTGACGCTCTGCGTTAGTTAGCGTGTGTTGGTAAAACGACAAGTCAACAATGAAACAACACACACAAGTTCAAGAACCAAACACAGTAACCGACCTCTTGTCATTATCAATGTTCACTGAAGAGACGTGACAGTGATGAAACAGAAACACACCGACTCAGTATCAACATCTACAACAAGTCGTCAGCAAAGAGACGATCGTTGTTTGAATAAAATGAGGTAAATTCAATGTGAAACAGCAGAGATGAGACGTGTTCAACCGTGTGAAAGTGTCACAGTGTGAAACGAAATCCTAGTCAACATTATAACGTTTCTACATGTCAGGGAGGTGGTTGTTACCTTGAGCTGGTAGCTGCGCATTTCATAAACATTTGGTCCTTTTCTGGGCAGAGGTTCGTTCCAGAAACTGAACTCCAGAAGAAGCTGGTTTCGTCTTGAAATCAACATTTTTGCTCGTTCTTTCCTGAACTCGTTGTACTCCTGGAGAGAGAGACGGTGACTGAACCACAAGTTTTATCAGGGTTTAATTTGAGATTGTCTCCAGTGAATTTCTGATTGTGTTTCAAACCTTGTTGTTGTTCAACTTGTTGAGACATTCAGTCAAAGCTGGATAACCTCCTCTGTATCTCCAGAGATGCACTGCACAAACACAACAGCAGATGTCAGTGTATCACCGCATGAAGACTGACGACACCCACACATCCACAGAGACGGCGCCTCCATCAGTGAGATCACGTCTTTACGTTAATGTAAACAACATATATTCACACTGTAAACAGGAAGAAGAGGAGGTGGATCATCTGTTAGTGTCTGAACATGGTGATCAAATCAAACATTCATGAGTCTTTATGACCATTAAAAGTGACTGAGATTAATAAAAGATTCATCTTTGATTCGTCCAGGGACCCTCCCTTCACCCGTGAGCAGCTGGGACAGACTCCAGTCCCCGACCCCGAGTAAAACCCCGGGATAAAGGGGTAGAAGACGGATGGATGTTCATTTTTAAAATCTTCTGTTTCACTTCTTCTCACCAGCTTGATCCTGATCTCCGTACCAGGTGTTCCAGCTCCCGACCACCTCACAGGGGTAGTCCTGGTCCTGATGGAGTCTGCTCTGAACCTCGGCCCTGAAGTCAGCATAAAAAACTAACACACACACACACACACACACACACACACACACACACACACAGACTCTCTGCATGTGCGCAGAATTATAGCAAACTGTCAGTTCACCACAATGACCAACTAGAGGGCTCTCAGAGAGCATGAAGTCTACAATTATCTAAATTGTTTTAACATCCAAAGATATTATTTCTATTACTTTCATTTCACGCTGAATTAATCTCGTGATTCTGCACAAGAAGGACTTTGTCGTTAACGGAGGAAAACCTTAAACTGGATGATGTTAATGAACCTCATCAAGGTTGAGACCTCACAGTTTTACAGTTTCACAGAGAGAAAACCAACAGAGCTTGTTCAAGAAAAGAAGCCAGACTGAGCGTCCATCAGGTTGAAGTAAATATAATTTAATTATTGATCTATTATTGACAGAAACTCAATAATTCAAGCAACTACCCTACGACTGGTTGATAAAAGTGAATCAACTCACTCTAGACTGTTGTATGAGTCCAGACACTCTGGTTTGACGTTGTGAACTGAAAAAAAAAAATACAAGCAACAATCAAATTCTTCAACAAAGTAATTTCACACTCCGATTCAGCAAAGACTTCTATATACAAAACTGACTCTCTTTCAATAGGTTATAGGCTACGGCTGATGGAGTGTTCAAATTGAAATCCCTACATGGTGTGATGTACGCAAAAAAAAGATCAAAGCCTGGAGAGAATGATAGCTTCTCTGAATGAGACAGACACACTCATCACCAGGAACTCCAACAAAAAGCAGACAAATTGTTTTGATGTCGCGTTGAAAACTTTACAGACTTGAGATGTCAGACTCTCAGACTTGTTGCTGGATGATGTTGTACATGTGTGAATAGTAACGTGCTGCAGCTTCTCCCTGACGTCATGAGGTCATGAGGTCAGTGTGAACCTGATTTCATCAGGATCAACTGGTCGTTATAATGTGATGAAACTGGAACATGATGTTTAAATGAAGGAAGCCGTCAGCTGTGAGTGAGTAAAAGGTCTTAACACTCACACTGAATCTTGTACAGGTTGCTGGTCTCTTTCTTTGACAGCAGGTTGGAGTGGGCATCTTTCCTGGCATCAACTTTGTGCACAAACAAGGAACGAAACCAGCCTTTGTCGCTGCTTCTCTCTGAAAACCTCCTACGCAGAAACAAGATGAAATAAAGTTTCACGAAGGCTGAAAGCAGCTGAATAAAACAGAGGTTATCGATGGAAAAAACAGAAGAAAAAAACACTTAAAAAGCATCAGTGAGATGTGTCTGTGACATCATGATAATATTCTTTGATATTAAAAACACTGTATGAGTGAATGGGCTGGAGGTTGGAGTGTGTGAGTGTTTCTCTATTATATTTATTATGTTCTGTAGTTTGTGGAGCCTCGATAACAACGATATTAAACAAATAGAAGCAAAAAAATCAGAATTAAACTTAGACATTAATATATTTTTACATTATCTAACAGACTTTCAGGATGTTAGACTGTGTTTTCTCTTTATTGAAATAGTGTTTTTATTTTTTACATTTTGTATATTTTGTATCTACCTACTTATTTATCTGCAGTGTTAATTGTATATTTTTAGTCATTTTCAACATTAACTTTAAGGTTTATGATTTTTCTCAAGGACACGTTGTTACACGTCGTCTTGTGGATTAATAAACGTCACATTGTGATGCAGCACTTTTCTTTCTTTTCTAAGCTTCTGTATCTTAATAATCCACAAACTTTTCAAGGTCAGTGGGACTTTTTCTTTTCTTTTAATAACCTCATGGGCCAATGGCTTTAATTTGGAACTATAATTAGAAAAACATTTCCCAAGGCTCCCTCTGAAAAATAGCAGTTATGGTGTAAAAAGCACAGAAACCTTTTTCTTTTACATGGATACAATCAACCACAGAGGAGATATCAACACACGCACACACACACACACACACACACACACACACACACACACACACACACACACACACACACACACACACACACACACACACACACACACAGTTGTGTTGAGTTTACTGTAGTTTACAGGACAAAGATCAGAGGTCATGCAAATGATTAAAACTGCTTTATAGAAAATGCCACAATGTAACAAAGTAACAAAGTGACACCAGGTTCTAACAGTCACCTCTTTATATCTTGTTCATGTGGATTTAAAGACATTTAACAGTCTGACAGTTCATGTTTGGTTTGATTTTACTCTAACAAACAAACAGTAAACTGTGTTTTAGTTTTAATGGTTAAAGTCAACAACTAACTGAAGCTGCATCTTTTTAGTGAAAGTCACAAGTTTCTGTTGTCACATTAAAACTAAGGAGCAGTTTGAACAGGATGGATCAGTAAACGTTCACCTGCTGCAGAGTCTGTAGACCGTGAATCCTCTGGACGTCGCCATGTTTCACTGTCAACTAAACTTCTTCTGACACGTAAACTCACCGGTCTGGTTAATGTTTACCTCCGTTAAACTACGTGACGTCATCAGACGTCCTCCCGCCGGTGATTTAAACACGCACGTGACCAGATGACGCAGTGACGCAGTGATCGATGAGAGCTATCGATCAGATCAGATCAGATGTGATTAGTTGAGCTACAACTAGTAGAAATAAAACCGAAGACTGATCATATATGATTTATTTATCTTTTATTGTTAAATCAAACGTCTCATCAACATGATCACTATGTCAAATAATAAAGAAAATAAAATCATGAAATTAATAAGACGAAATAAAAAAAAGAAATAAATAAGAATGAAATAAAAATATTAAATAATAATATAAAATAAAATAAAATATACATTGAAATTATATGGTATTTTATAAGTTTTAGATGAAAAACTATTAATTTATAATGAAGTTTGAGTTTTTTAATTTAATAATTTGTATAATAAAGTCTAAAATAAAACACTATAATGATATAAGTAAAATTACACACACACACACACACACACACACACACACACACACACACATATATATACTGTATATATATATATATATATATATATATATATATATATATATATATATATATATATATATATATATATATATATATGGAGAGAGAGAGAGAGAGATTTATTATTTAGACAGGTTTATTAAAGCAGCTGTTTTACTCTTTTTCATCCTCAATTAATTCATAAAATTGAATTGACACCTATTGTCTAATTAAATTGTGTAATTGTGTGTGTGTGTGTGTGTGTGTGTGTGTGTGTGTGTGTGTGTGTGTGTGTATCACTGGTCTGTTCTTTCACGGCCGCTGGTTTCTCTTTTCAACTCGTCATAAACTACTTAAATCCTTTTTGTTCAACCCACTTTCAGTTCTTTTCAAACACAACAAGCGTCTCTGATCCTCTCCATCATTCAACCCACTGACATTATATAATATTATATAACATCTAATCACATCACAGCTACAAAGAATCACTCTCATACCTGCGTTGAGTTGTTCACTGTGTTTCAGTGAAGAAAACTTTTTATGTAAACACTTTATTTACATTTATATTCTCTCATGGTTTGTTTTTTAAGGAAACAACAGTTTTTAAAGGAGATCTCCATCCACTGGTTCATCTTCCACCAGACTCCTTCCATCTTCCTTTTTGGCATAAAAGTACAGTAATTACTGTAACACTTTTCAAGCTTTTTCTTTTCTAAATGTGCCAATTCTGCCTCCGTGATTTATTGTAAGTGAAGGGAAGATTTCTTTCACTGCTGAGAACAAGTCCTCGAAGTCCTGGTTCACTGTGATTCTCTGAGAGGAGAAATGAGAGTGAATCAGTGGAGAGTTGAATTTATTATCACAGAAGTGACAAAGAAGACAATATGTGAAACTTACAGCAAAGTCTAAAGTGTCCACGGATGAATCTGGGTTTTCTTGTAAAGCTTTGAGGATCCCGTAACAGCCAGCGCTGTGGATGGGGTTTCTACCCATCTACACAGGTAGAAACGATAGAAAACATCATGTTTATTTTCTAGATGAGAAGATCAATATCTCTCTTTGTGCTGTAGCTATGGAGCTGGACCGACGGGTGTTAGCTTAATGTAGACTAGCATGTAGATTAGAAACATAGAGTAGTAGTGAGTCTCAGTTCAGATACTTCCATTACTGCACGACCATGTGGTAAACTGTAGTAAACTAACCAACAAATCTTCTTCTTCTTCTCCTTTTTAACGGTGAATCATCACTGGACAGAACGTTAATCATGGATCTGGACCGTGATCGTCTCCACCAACATATCTGCCAGCTTGTTTTCAATTCTAATCAATAATCAAAGTCTCACTAGTGCTGATGTTTGCTTGTGTGGCTCCATGTTTCATGTGAGGTGGAGATTACGCCGCCGCCGCCGTCCCTCCTCTTCTGCTACGTAGCCAAGATGGCGTCATTGAGGGTGAGAAGTGAAACCATCAGGTGTTAACACTTCACTGTTTTACCAGACTGGTCAGTGTCAACACACTGACACAGTAAGTGTCAGTATA
Source organism: Polydactylus sextarius (assembly GCA_016801845.1). Lineage (NCBI taxonomy): Eukaryota > Metazoa > Chordata > Actinopteri > Polynemidae > Polydactylus > Polydactylus sextarius. Next base: position 19,838,631 of record CM028915.1, read on the forward strand.
GAAGGATGTGAACTGAGACACACTTTGTTTCTGTCTGATGATGAAACCAACATGTCTCCATCATCATCAGACGATGGAGACGAGTCATCTTTCGAGTGTCATCTTTCATTGTGTTTCTTTGCTCTGGAAACTGCCCCAAACACATTAACACATAAGATCCAGTAAAACATCAACTTGTATTTTTAAAACTAAAGTTTTTCTGCAGTTCAAAGAACATAAAGTGTTAATTGATGAGATTTAAAAGCTTTGGAAGCTGAATTACATAACCAGGATGGTGTTTAATCAGTGCTGTCAGAGTTTATGCTAAGCTAAACTAAGCTAACTATGTGTTAGCAGGAGCTGCGTATTTACTGTGAAGACATCATCGTGGCTAACGAGGAAAATATCAGCACGTTCCCCAAAATGTAGAAGTGTCTTGTTGTTCACAGGAAACAAAAGAAAAAGGTTTAAAGACGAGAGCTACAGCAGCAGCAGCTCCTGTTACATATCACATCATATCTACCTGTAACTTCTGACTTTCATCACTCAGATTTCATTTTCAACTGCGGTGAGTTGATATAATCACAACCCAATGCTCAGCCTGTAACTTTATTTATTGTTTTCTGCAGAATTTGCCCCTGAGAAGTCTGAGTTTTGTTCTGTTTATTCATCATATCACATCCACTGATGCCCCCCTTCGGTTCTGAAGCTAGAACCAATCTCTTTTCAACAGCTTACGCTCAGGGACTTGATTGTCTTGTTTACTCTGAGGCCCGAGGCGAGGTGGATGGCTCCTTCAGGGGGGATTCGGTTGTTACTGTTGGTGAGAATCAAAAAACAAGAAAAGATATGTGAGGAAAACAATCACAACGTGTTGTTTCTAAATAATACTATTCATCCTCAGGACACAAATACCTGATACATGTATTATGTTACTTTAAGTTTCAACACGAGGCAGAATCAAAATGATGGAGACACTTTAAGAAAAAAGACGATCATGTTTTAGATTTATTGAATCTATTCTGTTCAATATTGAGTTTCCTGGGAGTTCGAACCAAATTAGGTAAAAGACGTCTTTTGCTCACATTCAGTTAGTGATTTAGGATTGATCTGAATGTTTGACCCTAGTAACTCAGATGTATAATCTCATACCTCACATCCAGCTCCTCTAAAACACTGTTCTCTCTCAGAGCTCGTCCTAAAGCCATCGCTCCGTCTGCACCGAAGCCGTTACACGACAGGTCCACTCTTCTGAGGGAAATGTTGCCCTGAAAAACAGCAAAGAAAAATAAAAAATGTTTGGCCTCTAAAACTGAAACAACAAGAGTAAAACTTGTTTGAGAACAAGTTCTCTGTCAGGATTACTGACGACCAGAGACACAGCGTCATTTAACGTGAGATGAATGAGCCTCAGGACCCGAATCAGTCAAAGTTGTCAGTGATCAGGGTCGACTTGACCATCTTCATCATCTTCGTCATTAATGATATGGAAAGAAAGAAAAAACACTGCAACACTTCTCCTGAGAGATGACTGATGAACAAAAAACCTGAGGCTGTTTGACAGAGAAGGTAGAATATATTTATGAGATTACTGAATCATATTATTGAACATAACTCTGAAACAATATGTCATGATCTTGTCTTTGCTGCTGACTTTCTAATGTAGTTAGAGGAAATCCCCACGGCTCATATAACCAACACTTTTCATACATTAATATGTGATGTATGTAAATGTGTGGACATGAGTCTTCAACTACTTTTATAACATAAACTTTTATCACGGCTTTTTATTTCTAAATTCAGGTTAATGATGTTTTAATCTCACATTGATTAAAAACACAATCCTTCACTATATCACCCACAGATCTTCTTTTGTCTTGCATGAGCTCAGAAACTAATATAGTGTTCAAACATCATTTCAAGGTGATTTACCCCGAGGCCGTCGGCCAGCATCACCGCTCCTCTGCCTCGAATACTGTTCCACGACAGATTCAGTGATTTCAGCCCCATGTTCTCTGACAGAGGGTTGGACAGGACTTCACCTTAAAGACACGGGAGAAAAATAATTAGGAAACTTAAAGTGTCCAGAGTAACATGAACCCAGCGTCTATTTTCACCACGAATATGAGTCAAACTCCCCTCAAGAGATATTTTACGTTGGTTGAAGTAATATCCAGTTTGACCGTCTTTTGTTTTCACAACCAAATAGTTAACACTGAAAGTAAATGGGGCAGTCAGCCAAACGTATCTAAATTGTCATTTTTTAACCACTAATAAAGCTCAAAATATCACTTCACTAGTGATGACGGTTGTTTCACATGAGCAGATTCATCCTTTTCTCTTTCTTCACGGACACATCGACCTGTTGTTCAGTAAAATGATGAATCTGCTGATGTGGAACAACCTTCATCACCAGTTGTTATAAAACCAGACATTGGGTAAGTCTTGTAAAACAGTGTTTTTAATAAACTCTGGGTTCACTTACTAAGTTATCAGTACTTCAGTTTATGTGTAGGGACCCTATTCATGCTACTGCTGAAGTGAAGTGATATTTTGAGCTTTATTAGTGGTTAAAAAATGACAGTTTAGATACGTTTGGCTGACTGCCCCATTTACTTTCATTGTTAACTATTTGGTTGTGAAAACAAAAGACGGTCAAACTGGATATTACTTCAACCAACGTAACATATCTGTTGAGGGGAGTTTGACTCGTATTCATGGTGAAATAGACTCTGGCTCATGTTGATCTGAACCGTCACTTTAATTGCATCATTACAAAATAAAAGCTAAATTAAAAAAATTAGTTGGGAAATCAAAGAATTAATAAGGTTGATGCTCAAAAATCAAAACGCACAATAACATCACCTTCTGTTCTCATTGTGTTATTGATCATATCTACAGTAGATTCTTCTCTGATGCTGTGATTGTTTGTTCAATAGTATAAAAGCTCAACTAAAGTAGGAACTGTTGAAGCAAAGATCCCACAGAGAAACATCCCTATCATCATCTTATCCACTTTATCACAGGGAAGAGAAAGTGCACTGCACTCAATAGTTCATAATCACAGAAAAAGACACTGTGGCTCTGTGCTTGGCTGAAAAAGCAATAACACCGTGTCATGAATGTCAGTGTTTGAGTGGTGTACTGTCTCTCAGGGACCTGCTATATGGAAGAGTGCACTCAAACGCATGAGTATGTCCTTTGATATTTCAGCAGGGGTGAAAAACAGAAATGAATATATGGAAGATGAATCATAGACGCTCACATGACAACGAGACACACTGCTGTCCCTTTTCCCACAGACAGATTTATTTTCAATTAGCTACATCGGATGCTGAGCGCATCCCGTCCTGCCATTCTTCCACAAGGTGCCTGTCGTAGAGCTCATCCACATGATAATTGAAGGAGGTTTTAATGATGGTGAAATGTGCTTGACCTTTGAATGCCACAGTCTGCTGCCGCCTGCTGCCCTACGACTGCTTCCAGATAAAGCTCCATAATTACAGCAAACTGGCTTTATGAGAATGGTTTTCCAAAAAAAAAATCTTATAATAGTCGATACCAGTAATTGCATATAGTCATAATTTTAAATGAATCTGCACTCATTGCAATAATTGGATAGTTTCAAGGGATTTACCGTATATTCAATTATCATTCAATATGGCAGAAAAACAGAGCTTTGCATTTTCTCATGAAGCTTCTTCCAACAGACACTTTTAGTTTTGAAATGATCAGTCAGCGACGAAAGACTGAAACAAGGAGAGTGTTGGTTTTACCTGCAAGTTTATCAGTAATGTCCCAGTGACACAAACAGTCACAGTCTAACTTAAAGTGACGTCCAGAGCAACATGAACCAGAGTCTATTTCACCATGAATATGAGTCAAACTCCCCTCAACAGATATGTTACGTTGGTTGAAGTAATATCCAGTTTGACCGTCTTTTGTTTTCACAACCAAATAGTTAACAATGAAAGTAAATGGGGCAGTCAGCCAAACGTATCTAAACTGTCATTTTTTAACCACTAATAAAGCTCAAAATATCACTTCACTTCAGCAGTAGCATGAATAGGGTCCCTACACATAAACTGAAGTACTGATAACTTAGTAAGTGAACCCAGAGTTTATTAAAAACACTGTTTTACAAGACTTACCCAACGTCTGGTTTTATAACAACTGGTGATGAAGGTTGTTCCACATCAGCAGATTCATCATTTTTTCTGAACATCAGGTCAATGTGTCTGTGAAGAGATGAGGAAAATGATGAATCTGCTGATGTGGAACAACCTTCATCACCAGTGAAGTGATATTTTGAGCTTTATTAGTGGTTAAAAAATGACAATTTACATACGTTTGACTGACTGCCCCATTTACTTTAAACCAATCAGCTGTAACATTATGACCAATGATAGTTGAAGTGAATAACATTGATTATGTCTGGTCCTTTAGAGTTGATGTGTAGTTATATTGTGTTGGAAACAGGAAAATGGGTTTGATTTACTTCGACTGGGTCAATGTGGTCAGAACATCTCCACCTCTTCAGCTCTAGTTATTCTTGGTTTACCGTGGTCAGAACTGTGATCAGTATCAAAGACATCATGTGGACGTCTGAGTGCTTGTACGTTTCTTACCTGAGGAAGTCGTAGTGGGAAACCTTTGGTCCTGTCATTCATGTGGATGTTACCTACTGTACCTAAACAGTGTTGTAGACTGAGTCCACGCTTACATGGAAACAGTCCGAGCCTCTTTCAGCAGGATAAAGCTCCTGTCACATTGGAAACATGGTTCAGTTTGAAGAACACAACGTGTTGGAGTCAAGATGTTGACTTGACTCCAAATTCCTCAGATCTCAATTCAATCAAGCGTTTCTGTTTGACAAACATACCTGATCCATGGAGACTCTAGCTCACAACGTACAGGACTTAAAGGATTTACCACTAACGTAGCCCAAGACACCACAGCATCTACGGCCTTCAGAGGTCTGGTGGAGTCCACCCCTCGATGGATCAGCACTGTCCTAGAGACAAAATAGGACCTAGACCTAAGATTAGACCGGTGGCCGTGACGAGGTGGTGGATCTGTGTTTAATAACATGGTTCTGTCCACATGTTTTGAAGCTGTCTTTCATGGTTTGGGTTCTAATAATATCTAATTCTTAATACATGTGTCAAAACAGCCTTAAGGTTAAAAACTATAACATCTTTGGGATTAACAGGAACACAGACCAGTCCAGGACCCCATTACCACAAACCCTCACAGTCAGGTCCCAAAACCTGATGGAAACCCTGACACCAGCAGGGAGCAGAGCAACAAAAAACCTGATTCACTGACACCTCATTACTCACACCTCTTGTGCTATTTATTGATGCTACATTTCATTTCTGAGACCCAAAGATCAGTTATCTGCTGCTGCTAATGGAAAATATATGAAAATATATATCTAGGCTAAGAATCTTTAATATGAAGCTGATAAAAAAAGAAAAAGAGCCGTGGTTTCTGTTTAGAAATGAGACATTTACTACGTTAACGAACTGACATGCTACCTGCGTGTTCGCTCAGAACATTGTGGCTGATGTCAAGGTGTTGCAGCTTGTTGTTGGAGACGAGCGCCGGGCCGAGGTGTTCGGCCGCTTCGTTTGTGAAACGGTTTCCTGACAGATTGAGGCTCAGCAGGGTGCCGTTCTCCTTCAGCATACCGGCTACGGCTCCGGCACCGTAATCCCCCAGGTTGTTGTCGGAGAGGTCGACCTCTGGGAGTGAGATGTAGATAAAAAAAGTCAGAGGTCAAGAACGATGGAAAGACAAACAAAGAGTTGTTGTTGTTTGGTCTGAACCAAAGAAAACACTTCGGTTCAGTGAGACTCTAAAGAGTCAGGGTGGACACACGTTTCCAGGAAAGTGACCTTTAGTGTCATGAAATAAAACTATTCCCTTTCACCTCCAATGCCACCAGGCAGTTGGTAGTTTTGTCTTCTCCTGAAATAACTTCATAACTGCATTGTTGCACAAATGTCAAACCCTGACGTGAAGCGCTGTGGATTCATTCATTAAAACAGTGTCTGCTGCAGCATCAGCAAAATATACACTGACAATCATTTGTCACATTCTGCGAACTGAATATACCTAAAATTATATCAGTCCAGAGAGTTGGATGGTGGTGCGTGACGGAGCATGTTAAAAATAATGGCAGCTGGAAGATCCTGCGTGACTCAGAAGAGTCAGTCTCCACAGATTCAACTACACATGAGCCACGTTGAACAGATAATAAACAGATGTTAAATCGTGTGCGGTGGCACATAATTGGGGTGAGGGTCGACTTACAAGTTGCCAGAGGATGGTGAAAGTGAAAAAAAGGAAGAGAAAATGTGTGTAAAAAAATAATAAAAAATATATTAAAAAAAACACCTGTGATGTAACAATTTTCCTTTAACATCTCAGCTATAGCAGCTCCGCCCATTCCCTCCATCCAATTATCTCGCAGGTCCAGCCTCAGTATTGAAGTGTTGGTTACCAGGGGAACCGCCAGCGCTTTGGTGCCCTGCAAAAAAACACACAAGCAACCCCCTCGTCAAAGTGAAATTCTTGCGTTTTGTTCACTGCAGTGTACTTTCTTATCTGTATTCCCGTTGAAAGAGCCGGTGTGTTGGTGCAGGTGGGCAGAGAACGACAGAGGAACATTAAACCTGTGTGAGACAAATGAAGCCGTGTGGAGGCGTGGGTCAGAAATGAGGCTCTCAGAACAGGAAAATTATAGTTTCGAGAATTGCTAATGAGAAAGTTGAGTGCATGAAGCCTTATGTTAACTTGATCTTAAAAAAAAACAAAGATGTGTGTTTAAATTTACCCAGAGTATCTATCTGTGTGAGGTTTAAAAAAAAACCTTACATAAATAACCTTTTAGAGCTGCACTTAGTCTCCTCTCTCTGACTGACAGGTGGAAAACTCGTTTAGTCCAATTTAATCTGTCAGAAGCTGAAAAACCTTGAGAAATGGTTTGTAGAGGAACAGATTTGTTCTTTCCTTTACAGCGACATGGACCAGTCTGATCCTGGAAAAACATTGTGAAATGAGGATGTTGTGAGTCTGAAGAGCAAATTTACATGAATTAACTGTTAAAAATGACCCGATAGTGATTGATTCGTGGTCTAAAAATGGGTTTATTTCCTGTTTGATTATATCTCTGTTGTTCTTTTGTCCATAGAACATGTTGCCACAATATTGACACTGCATCGAATCTTCAGCAGGACGCCAGTAACGCTGTGTTTTAATGGGTTAAAAGGTGAAAAGGATTTGCTGCCATTTAGGATCAAAAACAAGAACCTTTCCCTGGAGGTAAATTAGAATTTAGATCTGCATAATGAGCTCTCTCTGGGAATAAATCAATACATGCAGCCTCCTCTTGTCTTTGAAGAGGAGGAGGACTCTCCACGTGAATGTGGACCGGTTAGATGAACATATATAATGGGAAGGCTTTTATGTAAAGTGTAGATATGTACCCGGGTGATCCATTGAGGAGGAAAAGGACCGAGAGCCCCTTGAAGCTCAGCTGTGTTGCACTTAACACCGTGCTCCCTTGACTTCCTCATGATCAGTGCAGTCCCCTGGAGGCGAATGTGACTTTGAATTAATGAGTCATTCACTGAACAAAGGTCTGGGCCGATGTGAAACAGAGTTAGAGTCTAATCTCATTGAACACGTCCAGCTTTTCTGCTCAGAGCTCGTTTCCACGTGAAAGTTCAAACATTTGTGGCAGAAAAAACAGATTGAATCTGATGAAGGAAACAAGAAGAAAACCTCTACAACAGCTCCAGATGTAAAAGTCAGACAGACTCAGGGACGTAGAGAAATGGTTCGTCTGTGGAAGTTGTTTAAGTGTTTGTTTTGTGGCCACTAGGGGGCAGCAGATACTATATAACTTGATGAGTCAGTGGCTGATGAATACAAATTGAAGAAAAAGTAATAATAAAGACATAAGACACCATAGAAGAAGAAGACTTTCTAGTTTTCATAATCTCCCTAAACTATGATAAAAGCACCTGAGCTCCGAGTCCTCGATGAGCCATCGACACGTCTCTGTCCTTCATGTGCTGCAGGAAGTAAGAGGCAGGAACCACCTGTAACATTTCACACGCCTCCGTGTAACACGTCGCCCCCGACGGGTCGACCTGCTCCTCTTTACCTGCAACGTGAACAAAGACACAAGACACAAAGACACTATTGTTCTCTATCGATGTAGATCCCAGAGGAAGGAGCTCCGGACTACGAGGTTGAAATCACCCGCTGTCTGATGGTGGTGGAGGTGGTGGAGCGGGGAGGTTCATTCATACCAGATGGCTTCAGTTTGACACAAAGACAGAGATGAAATCATTAAGATGCAGAGCAGAGTGCTCAGTGTGGGCGACGGAGGGAGTTTTTCTTCCTTTCAATCATTTATAAATTGATGGAATAAAAGATTGACAGACGGAGGGAGGAGCATCATAATACTCAGACTAAAGTAACAGGATGAAAGTGTTAATTTTCTAATTGACAACACTAAGAAGGAACATCACAACTTTTCATCAAAACATAATAACTTTCTCACTAAATTCATCTCCTGTTTTATATCTAAAATCAACTTTCTTTTTACCTTCGAGCTCCAGATCTGTGTCATATTCTTCATCAGAGATCACACGCTTCTCCTCCTCTTCATCCTCCTCCTCCTCCTCTTCATCCTCCTGTTCCTCCTCACCCTCTCTCTCACCTCTGTCTAACACGCTCCCATCAGGGTTTGAGCGTCGGTCCTTTGGCCCACGCACGTTGACCTCTGCCTGACTCGCTCTTTGCTGGATGGAGGATGAGAGAGTAAGACATCGTGACTTGTCAAAGCTGCTGCAGCCGGAGTCTGAATAAACTGAACCAACAAACTGATACCTTCACTTTAGACGACTGAATCCGTGTGTGTGTGAATGAGCCACATGAATCTACTGGTGTATTTCAGTTTGTATCATCGTTAGGTTCAGGAGTAACGAGGCCACTCAGAAACACACATATCTGATCTGTCAGTTTTACTTTTCATCTTCCACAAAACACATAATTACAACAAGCTTTGACTATTATTATCTGAGATGAGACTCGAGCTCACAGATGAAACCAGTGTTTATCCTCTGATGAGGTTGGAAACGGTCTCGTTTTATCAGGAACACACACTGATTTCATACCAGTTTTATTTTAAACTGAGGATCCTGATCATTTCTCTGACTTCACCTGCTTGTTCTCAGTTTGTTTCGGTCGATCATCCTCCTCCTACCTCCCTTTGTGTTTCTGCGTCATCGTCCTCCTGTACAGACGGCAGCAGCGTCTCCTTGGACGACTTCTTCCCATGAACCATGACTTTGACACAGAGTGAAGAAGGTGAGTCAAATCACTGCTCTGCATTTGATCCAGCAGGTTTGTGCTGCAGTGTTTGTGTTCATCAACCTATTGTGGCTCAGAGAGGAGGGGTCAGACTCTTTGGACTAATTAGAAAAGGCCACTGCTTCACTACCTGACGCTGAGCACCAATCACAGCCCTCGAGTAAAGTTGGCACAGTTTGTTTTGTTGACACGTTGCCATGACGCCGAGAGGCATCTTAGCACCGAGAGTGTCGACTCTGAGCTGCACTTAGAGACGAGGAGGAGGAGGAGGAGGAAAAAATGTCCTCCTTGTCAACGTCTAAGACTGACCTTCAAAATAAAACACTTCAACTCTTAAACAAAGTCCCTCTGCAGGCGAAAACGTTTCAGGTTTGACTTATATCTGTCATGAACGACACAAACAAACCAAGCGACTTGTGTTGACATGTTCTGTAAATGTTTCTCTTTATTTGTAAGTAAATGCAAAGTTTCCTCGCAAGTTGATGCATTAAAATGAAATATCCTCAATCGATTTAAACACACCAAAGGTCGTTATAGCAGAGGCTGATTGGATCAGAGCAGCAGCAAACACAGAAGAAGTAAAGTTAAATTAAAAGAAAGAACCTGGACTTAACGTCCACAGTGCTGGTAAATAAACAGAGCTGTTTAAACAGAGACAGATTCACCATGCAGTTATTAACGCTGCTGTTTCTTCTTCTTTTTGTTTTTTTGTTTAGAGCCAAAAGATGAGACACCAGATACAACAGGTCTTTTTATGTTGTTGTTGTTTTTTTAAATCAAGCTGAATCATGATGCTCATTTACATAATCAAAATACATCCTTAGAAAAGATCCAAGTGTTACTCTTTATATTTTATACTTTGAATATATATTTATATATTTATATTTATATAGAAGCTGTATATAGAAGCTGTATCTTGTATCAATTGTTCTTCCTGTTGCACATTTCACAACACAGACATTTTCTTTTGACGACTCTCGTTCCCTTGAAACTAAAATGACACAGACGAGACGTTGAACAACACGAATCAACCAAAACTAGTTGATTCAGGAAGAAAATAAAAACAAACATATACTCAGCAGCTGTTAGGGATGTTGGTTGTTGTTTTTTTGTAAAAATCATTGAACATTGAAATCTGTTAATCATGCCGACAGCAATCTTTAATTTGAATCAAAGACAAAGAAAGAGAACAAACAAGACTCAGAAGCTGAGAAACAAGAAGAGCCACGTGTTACTGCAGAGTCGATGAACAGCGACGCTCCGTCACCGACGGCTTCAAATTACAACCTGACTCACTGCAAAGCAGCAAATGACCACAGCGACGCTGCCACCGTCTCTTGTTCCTCGATGAGAAACTTCACTTTGTATCAATCAGACCAAACCAAAGAGACGGGAACTAAAAAACACGAGGACAGTTTCCTGTTAAACTAAAACCACCATCTGTGAGGATGAAGTAGAGAAAGTTAAATCACGCTTCATTTGAAAAATCCGACCAGTTTGACGAGGGAATGTTTGAAAATAAAAACAGGAACATACGTCTGAGCACATGCATGTTTACACACACACACACACACACACACACACACACACACACACACAGATGCTACTGAGCAGGTGTCAGGTCACAGTGGTTTGTTTGCGTCACAATCATGCAGAGATGATGAGTTGGTAGAAGCAGAGGAGACGTCCGGCGAGAGGCAGAGAAGTTATGATACTGATTTAAAAAACCTAAGTTAGGAAGTTAACAGCCGACATGTCTGATCTGAGCAGCAGGCGGCGCTGACGTAGAAGATCTACGCTTCACAATGTTGCCTTTCATTTCTGAAGGAACAGATCAATACCACTACAACACTCCTTTACAGCCGCTTAGCTTAGCTTAGCTTAACTTAGCTTAGCTTAGCTTAGCATGAGGACTGGAAACAGCTGGTTCATTTAAAAGTCAATGAACCAGAGGTTTTGTGAAGTGTTAAATTATAGAAGATAAAACCACATCATCTTGTCTTCACATTGGATGGTAAAGTCATAAACAAAACAAATAAACAAAATAAATAAACTTTACTGTAACGATCAAAGATCGTCTGTCAATCATCTTGATGAAACATGAACCAGCTGAAGTTCTGATCGTAAAGTGACGTCTTTAGATTCTTTATTGATCCTGGAGGAAACATCTGTCTTTACATCAGTTTCCTTTAAACCACCAGGTTTGATCTACTGGTGTTTTTAGTTTATGTCGTTAACAAACTGGAACAACTGGAGCAAATATTAAAAATGAAAAACAGCTTCTTCGTTTGAGTCTGTGAAAATTAAAACCATCTTAAATTTGATTTCAGGACAAAACTTCTCTGTAACCACGTTAAAGTCGAGGCTGTTTCTGGTCTGAACAGACATGAGTTGGATCAATAATCTCGTCTAACAAAGAGAATCTGCATCGTTTCCAGAAACGTCGCTAAGATACATCGAATAATTATCTACGACCGAATAAAAGCCCTGAAGAAGTTTTACTTTGCTTCTGACTGCAGTTTATTTTAACACCAAGTGACACAGGTTGAGGTTTGTGCGTTAGCGTCTTCCCACCACGTTCTCATGAAGCTGCTGTGGGTGGGAAAGGACCAGCTGGGACGTGAGATTATGATGTTATGAGAGAATGGACAGGCCAGCGGGAAGAAGCTGGCACACGAGGCTGATGCAGTTTGATGGATTGCCAGTGAAAAGCTCGATAATATGTTTGTTGAGGCAGTGAGAGAATAAATCAGGGCGACCCGTCAATACGCCGATCCGGCTGCACGCCCGAGCGTCCATCATGAGTCCAACTTCGTCTAAGAAATAAAAGCTTTAAACAGAAAACAGCCAAACGAATCAAATCAGCCCTGATTCTTTCAGCGTTAATGATACATCATCAGTTCGTTATCGACGCCACACGCTTCCTTTTGCAAATATAAAACCTCAATAAAAGCTGTTTTTACTGTAACAATAACACAGAGTAGATTATATTTGTTGAGTATATTCTTGTCTTGGTCATGCATTCACAATGAGGCAGGTCATTACACTAGGTGCACACATTATGAATCAAAATCATCAATTTATTTTTTTTTTTTTTTTTGGAAGAATCATCAAGCAAAAAAAAAAAAAAAAAAAAAAACTGATTCTCAGAACAGAACATTTCCAACTCGCTACAGACAAAAAAACCAAAACAGAAACATTAAAGTGGTATAAAAAAACAAAGAAAGAAAAACATTAGTTTCGTGTTTTTACAGTACAAAAATTGGCACAGTTTCTTGAACCAGCGTCGCTGCGTCGTTCAGAGCGTCCGGACACGTCGAACCTACGAGCAGAAGACTCTGTCGGAGAGAGACAGACACAGACGTTACGGTCGTTACTCATCAGACAACACGAGCTTTGACGGACAAATGTGAAATTCAAGTGACGATCCACACGGGACCCGTGGTCTGTGGTGCACTATGTTGGTACTTAATGAGCCGCGCTGGAGATGTAGGGCTCTTGTTTTGCTCTCGTGGTGAGGGAATATGAAGTGTTTAATCTTGAATATGCACAAATAACAATGGAAACAAAACCAGAAATGGAACAGAGCCACTCGCTTTCTCTCTCTAATCCTGTTGGTTTCTCTTCTCTGAGTGTTTCCATGGTTACGCTCTGTTTTCATCTGAAACTCCACGTCAACAACAACCAGGTTACACATCTGAGACGGACGTTTACTAATGTGTCTCGACGTCAGTGGATCATTAATAAAACGTCTTTTTATTTAAAGTTGATCTGAGATGAAAACATCACACATCAGAGGTGATGACTGACAGAGGATGAACTGACTAAAAATGTCCCAATGAAGGAAGAAACAACAATGTCACTTAAATGACCAGTTAATATTAATCAATAGTTGATAAAGTAGCTGCTGAGAACAGATGGATTCACATTATCACAGCTGAGTTTTAATAACGTGAAGAAGTTTTACAGGTTTTAACTCAAACTGTGTCCAACTGAGACGTTGATCTTATTAAAATGATCAACAAGAATCAAATATGAAATCTAATCAAATACAAATATTTTAAAATAATAATAATAATGAAATAACATAATTGAAGAACATATAAAACAATAAAATAAAATGAAAACAATAAATATCATGAATGAAATAAAACAGCTTTATTATAATTTGTTTGTTAAATAAAAACACGTTTTGAACATTTAAAGTCCCAGAAAACATCAGAACAAACTGTTTCCTAAAACATCATCAGATCACTGAGCCAACATTATTAACATTAACAAGTATTAACGTAACGTTATCGATCCATCTGACGTCTTCCACTGATCGTCACGAGGATCAATGGACTTTTGTTGACAAGATATTTTAAAATCTATTGAGCAGGTTTCAGTAAAATCATTTCTATAAATGCTCTAATCATATTGATATTGACGACAGGACTGATCTCCTGACCTTTCAAAAGTTCACAAGAACAACTATTGTTTCATCCAGTGAGAAGAAAAACAAAAGGACTGTGTTGTTTTTACACCATCAAGAAACAACTCAACCTACAGAACTAAAGACACAAACCACTTACTCGTCTGTGTCCTTCTTGCTCTCCTCGATGTAGGCGATGGACTCGGAGCGGAGCCGGTTGGTGACTTCGTAGGTTCTCAGAGTGACACCGAAGATGTCCTCATGGTAGCGATTCTCATCCTGGTAACGTTTGGACAATGAGAGAAAGAAGACAGAATAAATGAGGTCAGGTTTATTTTAACAGTGAGCGACTGTTTGATTGTAGCGATGACACCTGGTGTCTCACCAGCTGTGCTGAGGTTCACATCCTTCTTACCCTCAGTTTGCTGATGAAGAAGCCGGCGTCCTCCAGGCTCATGCAGCCTTGTTGTTTGATGATCTGCTGGACGGTTTTGAGAACGTCTCCGGCCATGGTGACGTCACCGCACACGTAGATGTGTCCTCCCTCCTCCCTCAGGCACTGGTACACCGTCTCTGACAGCTGCTCACGCAGAACGTCCTGTACATATTTCTGAAGGAGGCAGTGAAATAGGAATAATGAGTGTGCACGAAGAGGTCAAGTATGGGAAGAGTCAGACAGAATTAAGTACTCTGAAGTAGAAAGCTGAAAGTTGTGCAGAGACTAAATAACTGCAGAGTAGAAGTTTAGAGTTATATATTCAGTTATATTCTCCAGCTCAGTTACTGAGCATCACTGATGTGATGAACATCATCGAAACAACATAAAAATCAAAGGTTGGAGTCTTGTGAAACAACCAAATGACAGAAATGTCACCTGAACAACCGCGGTCTGAAGGTGTAAAATGGAAACTCATGATGTGAACTGTAATGACGGAGCCACAGCGGTTCTGATTCAGGCCATTTTCTCTACTTTGATTTTATTTCAAACCCACACATCATCAGTCCAGAGAGAGCTGACTGACTCATCCACGCTGACTGACAGTTTAGGGCTCGTACCTTTGGTTTGCCGGGTTCTCTAGAATAAGCTGTGTAGAGTTCCTTGAACGCTCCTTTGTTCTTGGCCTGGATGGTTTCCTCCTTGTAGATGTGATCCATCTCCGACTGTCGACAACCAAACACCAGGATCATGGGGCACGAGTCGATCCCTTAAAGACGACAGAGTCACTGTGTTGGTGAGACGGTCTAGAAACGTTGTAATCTACATTTTTGACAGGGATCGTGTCTCGTTTTTTTATGACTCAGTGGTGCACACGACAGCATTTTAACAGGAGGAATAAATGAAACAGCTTGGACTTGATATTCATGTAGTCAGACATCACACTGAAGATCATGCTGACAGGTTAATGTAACAGTGACGGCCGCCGCCGCCACTGCTCTGACCAACCGTTGTGTTCCAGCTCAAATAGTCTGTGTTGCCAGAAGCTTCTGAACGGAGCGATGCCGGTTCCTGGACCCACGAGGATACAAGGAGCCTGGTTGTCTCTGGGGAGTTGGAAGGATGGAGCACTAAAACGACAAAAGACAAAAAAAAACAGATGACGCATTGTAGCAGAAATAGATTAGATTATAATCTACTAGTCTCCATCTAAAGGTAAATAAACCTGCTGGTAACTGACATGTATCTCATCTCCGTTGTTTAGTGTGAAAACCTGTTGAATCTTTCTTGGACCAGTTGCTTGGCAACCAGTGAGGAAACTGGTACAGTGTCAAGAAAATGGTCGTCAGGGTTTTGTTTGTTTGTTGTTTGTTTGTCACCTGTTGTTTGTTAACAATAAGTTAACAAGCAGCAGAAAGATGTGAGGTTATATTATATGTTTCCATCTTCTCGTCCAACTGACTTTACTCTGACTCTAATGCTCAAAAAACAGCAGATTTTAATCTGGACCTTTATAAAAACATTGTGATATTTACCCTCGAACGAAGCACGGCACCATCTCCCCCTTCTCTATCCTGTTGAGCCACGATGAACACACTCCATGGTGGATCGGTCCCTCTCCATCTGAAACAGATGATTACGGAACAAACACTTTACCTTCTTCTCTCCCCTCAGCCTCCCACTCTCTATAAGTGCACAAACTAACACAGAAAGTGTGTGTGTTTGTGTGTTTTCCAAGGCTAGAACCATTTCTCTCTAAAGGGAAATTACAGTAATTCAGCTGCTGCTTATACAATCATAGTAACATGTTTACACAAGTATACATTATGTGGTAGAAGGAAAATAACAGTGGGCAGTATGTGCTGATGCTAATTGCAGATATAAGAGCATGTGTAAGATAGAAACCTGGGCAGATAATGTGGTTTATATACCGTCATATACCAGCTTCTCTTCTCTCTTTTGTTTGTGTCTGTCTGTAAATAGATTCTGTTTAGAGATGCTGAATCTTCCTGAGGTGTTTCTAAATCTAGACTCTTCCTAATTACAGTCGTGGTCCAGCTGCCCTGCTGAAGCAGAGTGGCTTTCTGAGATAACCTCCAATCAATTTTCTTTGAGCCATCGCAGGGCTTTCAGAGCGGCTGAGTCATTTGACTTTTCGAGGCTTTGCAGCAACCTTTAAAGTGCCGCGGCGCGGTGCTTTTTATCCACGACGTAAACTTAACTAAAGAACAGGATATAAACAGGACATGTGCTGTTTTTGATTAATAACTTGTAGCGGGTTCATAGACGCGGTGGCGGTTCATTTTTCAGAAACAGAGATAACAATCTCAGACCCTCAGAAGCCTAATGGGAGCGTTTAAGTTCTGTCCTCTCCGTCAGCAGAGAAACACCAAACACCTACACGGCTCCTCAGAGAGGAATGGCAGCTGACGCTCTGCTCGGTTGGAGCAGCTCTTGAACTGAAAAAGATCAGCAGCAGGTCGTTTACCTCTGGCACGGTAAGAGACCACAGCCACGGTCAGGTGGATCTCTCCCGGGTACATCTCTGGAGCCGAGCTGATGGAGTAGTAACGAGGCTGCAGCAGAGGAAGCTGAGTGAGCAGCAGAGTGGACGGCATCTGGATGGAGGGAAACTCCTCCAGCACCTCCACCAGCGTCGGGTTGTTGTACCACTTCCACTCCTCATACTCCTGCAAACCCTGGGAAGGATATGGTGATATTCATTAGACTGTCTCAGTTAAGAAAGTGAAGTAACAGACAGAACAATGGGTTTAAAAAAAGAGGATCGTTTCCTGTTTTAGATCAGTGAACGTTCCCGACTGGAGAGCAGGAGGCAGCTACAAGCGGAGCCATTCATCACTCACTGCCCAACTGTTTCTGTGTCATCACTGACATTTGGATGTGATGAATTTAGAGAACCACCACCAGGCTACAAACTATGACATGTTCCCAAGTTTTGCTTTGTTCTCAAGTTGCTAATGAGCAGCACGGAGCTTGTTAAAAGGCTCTGGTGTGGTCGCCGTTCAGAGCCTGAAGCTCCCTCTGACTTTATTTTAACAGCAGAAACAGTTCAGGGCCGAGGTTCTTCAACCTTGATGAACAGACGGGGTCGTGGGTGTTTTAACAAACTAATATAATTAGTTCATTTAAAATACTCTTAATCACTTTTTCATCTTTTTTGAAAACAGACGTGACGGTTTGACTCCTGCTAATGACTGAAGACATAAAGAGGATTAGAAAAGTCTCAAAGTCAGTTTGAGGTTTAACAGAAAATAAAAATCATCTGCAGCTCTGTCTCTACTGTACCGAGCTTATTTTCTCTGCATCCAGGAAGCCTCCATCTTTTCCTCTTTCCTCTCAGTGACAATGATTCGATGTATGAACATATGAGTCACTGCTTGGCCTCAGCCAGCCTTTTCCACACATTGACAAAAATGGAGAGTGAATTGTGGGAGGCTCTGTAAGAAGGGGGATGGCTCTGGGTTAGAACGATCAACGGCTTTAATTTGGCGCCAGCTCCCTCCTACTGTATGTATTTCCATCGGTGCAAAGTGCATCGAATCTGCTCTCAGACACAGAAAACTCTCTCTAACATGACGGTTACTGTTGTAGCTTAAACACACGGAGGAAGATTCATAATGAAAAAAGTCTGTATACATTCGACATTCAAATGGCAAAACGACGGAGGGTTATATTTCTGGATAAAACCCACGCAGATGAATCGTAAATCTCTTCTGTGTCTGGTCACGAACTGAACTAAAAGCTCAGAGAAGCAGCAGCTCAATATTTCTAAAGGTCAGTGTTAATGGTAACGACGAAAGACTAAGTGAATTTACCTTACTGAGGATCTCTAGCTTCTTTTTCTGTTTGTCGTTTTGTTGCCAAAGCAGCGAACTGCTGCAGCAGCACAGGGGTGGGGGGGGTGGTGATGTCCAGGAAGTACTGAAACGCCTGGTAGATGGTGCACGGAGGAATACGAGTCTCGTTGGTCCAGTTACTGATCACACCTGCAGAAAAAAACACGCCACAGTTAAATAACTCACGTCGTATATCGACACAGATGTGAAGAACTGTAGCTGCTTTCAGCTCTGTTTTGGTCACAGACATCTGGAGTAAAAATCTCACGTCTGCTGCCCCCAAGTGGCCAAAAAGTCTCTTTACGTCAAAACTGGTATTTTAGCTCGATTTGGAAACTGATGGTTGCAACATCAGCTCATTTCTTCTCCTGTTGGATTTGAACTAATTTAATCCAAACAACCTCTAAACTCGACATCTGACGTGTGAACGTGTGAGAAAGATGCAGAACGAGATCTGAACGAGAAGTGACAGTCAGATCATTTAGAAAACGTGACACTGACGCGTCTGCAGTGTAAACAGTGTTAGTAAATCACTTTCATGATAAAAACCTGTGAATCATATGGAAAATAAACTCTCTTACGATATAAATTTGCCTTTTTTTTCCTTTGGAATGAAGAGTTTTTAACAAACGGAAATGAAGGAGGTACATGTTAATTAATCACCTTGTTTGACAGTGAACATCACACTTAAATCACCTCGTGTCCCAACTGACACCGCTGTGGGCACGGAAACCTCTCTGGAGCGTGACTTGACGGTGAGGAGCTGGTTCTTATCCATGGTTTGATTTTGACAAACTGCCCAGACTTTAAACCACACTGGTTAAGCAGTGTGACGTTAACTAACAGCATCGCTCACCTAGGGCGGTGTTTCTCTCCTCCAGGAACTCCACTTTGATGATTTGATTGACAGGTGGAGCGTCCTCCAGTTTATCTATGAGAGCCGTAACCAGGTCCTCGTGGTTGCCAGGGAAAATGCCCAGATGGTCTCCGGGATGGTAGCTCAGTCTGTCGTGGTTGTTTGTGTGGAGCCGCACGAATATGGTGGAGCGACTGGAGAAGAGAGCAGAGACGTTTTAGTGAAAACGAAGCGTTTTCAGTCTGATCCACCTCGTTCACACGCGCCCCAGAGGAGGACAGTAGATCAACTCAACATTTATCTCATTTTTTACACATTTCATTTAAAAATGTACTGACTTAGATTTGGGGCTTTGTAAGTTCTGAGATTCAAGCATCTTTGCTCCATAAACTCTCTTCTTGTGGATACTGTACAGAGCTGAAACACAGAAACACAACGTCACTTATATTTACATTATTCATGAAGATAAATCAGTGAAGTATTTATATATTATAAAACAACATCCGGACACAATCACAGCTTGTTCAGTCACATCACCTGTCATTTATTCAGTCTATTTTTAAACACATTGAACAAACAAGATAATATATTAGACAGCTGCTTCTCTAATGTAATTACCTTCACTACCAGTCAGCAAGAAAGTGACAATAAACTAATAGATGTTTTTAAAAGTATGAAGGTATTTTTGGTGATTTTGTCCAGAAAAGTAACTTGTTCATTTTTAATTTTCGTCTTGTTCATCTGAAGGAAACCACAGCTCAGTGTTTTGAAGACGGAAGCGGAGGTTTTTATATCCTGTTACCTCGGCAGAGTCTTGATCAATAACCCTACAGTCCCTCTGTGTTTATATCATGATCATCAGGCTCCTTATCAGCATTTTAATTCGAAGAGAGCGTCAACATCATTTACCGTCTGTGAGCGCCGGGGCCTCGGCTGTGTACGTCAGACGGAACTTGCTCTTCTTCCAGCTGCGGTCGTTGCTGATCAACGAGTCGTTGGCTTTGTCGATGTTCACATCATCTCCGACACAGAACACGTCACACGCAGCCTTGACATGTAACAGGAACACAACCGACATTCAACGCTTTTCCTTTCCTCTCTTCACCTCCAGCATCAGTGAATAACAAAGGAACCAGAGAATAATCTCCTGCAGTCTAAACAGGTTGAACCAGTTCAAGGTCAACTGTGTCCAAACAACTTTAAAATGCTTTTTTAAAAGTTGTATTTGTACTAAACTGAAGCCAGAAGCCAACACTACACCACCAGCGATCGACACAGAAATGATTAGAAACCGAAGCTCAAAGGGTCTGACCTTGAAAACCTTCTTAGCCCAGGTCCTGAATGACTCCTCCTGTCCACACAGCTCGTCTCCTTCACCCATGCGTAGGATGCGTTCGCCCCCCAGCTCTTCAAACAGCGTGTCCACGGCGTGGGCAAAGGCGCAGAAGTGTGGGTAGGCTCTGGAGCCGAGGCCGAACACCGAGAACCTAAACGCACAGAAACGTGTTAAAGAAACAAGATGGAGACTGAGCTGGAGAGAGAGGTAGAGGCTGTCAATAAAAATAAAAATACAAAGACCGCCACTGATCACACACTGGAAACCTCCACCTGTTTTCCTCAGAAAAGACCCGCTCCGTTGAAAACACCTGATCACTTATGACTCCTTGTCTTGCCTCGTTTTAGGAAGACGGATACGTTTTCTGTGAACGGGTAAGTCATCCCTCTGCTGCTTTGTTGTGAACCCGTTTGAGTGAAATGTCTCCGAGCTCGTGACCGATCAACAAACTGTCCAATGCAATAAGATACATCTGCCGAGTTTTATAGGCACAGAAATCTCATTTGTATTGATGGATTTTGACCAAAACAAAACAATCATAACAAAACTTGATGTAAAATGACAACATGATGTACCTAGAGAGAGGCGCAGACTGTGCTGAGCTACATGTGTTAAAGAAACGCTCTATAACAGGTCGAAGAGTCACAACTTTATGTACCAGTTGGTATCTTCTCTCAGACGTTCAGTGAAATATTGGACCTGGACCGTTACTGTGATGGACGGACTGAGGAATATTCTCGGGGTCTGGAGGAAATAGCAGGACTGGATGACTGAGTAAAGAAAAGTGTCTGAATATGACAGAACGACGTAAAGGACGGGACAGACTGGCTGCTGGGTGGAGGAAGACCTCTCTGTTTCTGGGTCACTGTGAGAAATAATCAAATAAAACAGACTTTTTTCTCTTTAGCACAAAGAATGTAACAAAATGAAAGAAACAACAGTAATCCTGCTAAAAGAAGTCATCTAGAACAGTTTAATTGTGTTGAAACTAAAGCTCATAAATCCGGTCTGATTTTTTGATAAAACCATATTTTACCTCTTTTCAGCTACAAAACAACAGGGGAACTCACGGCTGTCTGATCTAATCCCGGTCAGGTTTTGTTTACCTGACATTAGCCAGAGGTCCGGTGCTCTCAAAGTTGATTCTGGTTTCAGGCTCATCGCTGGACGACTTGCGAGTGTCAGAGTAGGATGACACACTGTTGAAACGGACCTTGTAGCTCCTGGATCAGAGGATGAGGATCAGAGAAGAGAGTGAGGTAAAGTGACGTGGACGAGTCCGGACGAAGAGACTGAACTTACTTTCTGTCTTCAGTGTTGGATGTTGGGTGACGCATCTCCATTAAAGCGGCTCCAAATTTCTACAACAACAAATGACGACGGGTTGTGATCAGTTCATCTGTCTCGTGTCCAGTCGTCATGAGTGGTTTCAGATAACAACGTACCTCTCCGTTTTCAGGTGGATCTCCGTTGCCGAAGGTGCTGGTCACCACTAACACCAGCGTCTCGTGCTCCAGGTCGACCACATCGTATTCATCCATCGACATGACCTGAAGAGAAGAAACGAGCATCACACTGGGGGAATCTTATCCTCCACTTACACGGTGGAGTCTTTATCTCGCTCTCGTCTCCAAGACACACACTCCACACGACAGATGACTTGAGCATGTAAATTAGAGCTGAACACACAGCCGCTGGCGGAGGAGGAGGCTGTAATGACCACTCTGTCCTCGCCTCTAACGAGATGATAATATGCTGCCGCCGCACAATGAGAATCCATGATGCATGCCACTCAACATGATGGTGTTTGTCTGCCGTTAGGGCCACACTTGTGCATTTCACACACACACACACACACTCAACCCTACAACTAAAGGCATGAAGAAGAAAAAAAGCCTCACAACAACGAAGATTTGCCCCGAGGTGTTTGCATCTGCCCTGTGATCCATCTACAAACACCCACTCTACACACACAAACACACACATCTTGCATGCATGAATCTCCTCTTGTATGATTGATAACACTGTGAAAAAACAGGAAGGGAAAATAAGATGTGACCTGGAGGAAAAGCATGTAGAGTATGATTGAGAGCAGCATGTTTCGCCTCTCTCTCTCTCTCTCTCTCTCTCCATCTTTTTCCCCTTTTTTCTAAACAGATTTGCACAGCCAGGGGTGCTGCATGATCTTGTCTTAAACTAGTGCACTGCTCAATGCTTCGGTGGTTAAATCTCGCCCCCGACCCCCGGCACTTCAGTGCATGAGAGAGGAAGAAAATGTGACAAAAGACGTACTTTCTTCTTCTACCCTCTCATCGCCTGGGCTCAGCTGGCATCAGCTTGGCTCCGTCAGCCAGAGAGCGAGCGTTCGTGGTGTAGGTTGGATGTATAAGCAAGATCTCTTTGAATTCTTCCTTTTAAATTAGATTTTCAGCACAGTGACGCCATCATCTCCGGTTCAACTTTCCACGTACAATGATGCAAGGTGGGAGCAAGCGTACCTTTGCGTCGAACGCGTGCTTGAAGATTTCACACAGAGTTTTGGCGTAATTTTGCGATTTTCCCGTCTCTGTGGCAAACAGTATGGTGGCTTTCACCCTCTTGGCCATGGCCTGGCCCATGAGTTTGGCTGAAAACTTGACAGCCCTGCGGAAGTGAAGAGACAAACAGCAAGAGATAGTAAAGATGCACAGAATAACGAACCATTCAAGGACTAAGGATTTCAGGGCACAGTTTGTAACTTTTAATCGTCTGCCAAGAGCAGGAGACTCCCTCACGCTGCTACGTCTGGTAAAACATTTGTTACTGAGCCGCTAAAACCAGCAACGGAGAACAAAGCGCTTCACTACGACTTGATGTCAAGGTAGCGGATGGGTGACAGTTGTGATTACCTAGCTTGTCATATCCTCGAGCCAATTATATTAATAGCAGAACATAACACGCGTGAGTGCGTTCGTACGCAGACTAAACACTGACGAAGCTCTGATTACTCCCTCAGGGGTTGATTGGATGAATTTTACCGCTGAGTTCACCAGCTTCCTTCCCATGTGTCTAACTTTTGTCAGGGAAGTGATTATTTGTTTGAACTTAAATTATCAGACACGATCACGCAGTTTATTATCTTTGACATTCAAGGTTGAAATGTATCTTTGTGTCTATGAATAAGGAGCAGAGCAACAGAACAGACACTCACTTTGCGAGCTTCTTGAATCCGATGGCTCTTTTCTTCGTCGGCGTCCCGTTGACTCCTTTCCACACGTGTGTGTTCCAGGGATCAGGCTTTTAGAGGACGAGGCGGAGAATCAGGTTTAAAATAAATGTGTGTTTCACTTGGTTTTCTGAACACACCTTCATCTTCTCTTTCTAACTGCTCCGACTTGAATTTCTCATAACAACTTTCTTAATTTAGCTCGGCTGCAAACCAATTTGTAAACACGAGTGCACGTCTATAATTGTGTTGAATCTCTTCTGCCAAAGTTACAACATCCCATGAATTACATTATAGTATAATGAAGCTAACGACAGCAGCAGTTTACAGCTTCATTCATCCTTCGGTGATCACGTGGCCGCTCGCTCACCTGGTACTCAAAGGACGGGGTCAGACGGTAGTTGAGCATTTCCTGGTGGAAAACCGGAGTGATGCTTCCTGACATGGGAGGGACGATCCACACCCAGTCTCCAGGGCAACCGCCTCGCACCCGGTACTCGTTCTCCATGTGCTTTATGAAGGACTCGGTGGCTGAGTGATGGTCGACGATGGTCACTTTGCACGACTACAAATAAAAAGCACGACCACAGAAACATGCTGTTAATATATTTTCTTATATTCTTGTTCTGTAACGTCTGTGACTTATAGACAAACGCTGGCTGGTTGCTGCTTCATGTGCAGCAGCTGGTGAAATGATTTAGGAGAAGTAGCTGCAGCGTCTACTTCCCCAACTAATATAACACAAGTACCCAAACTGCATTAAACAACATGAGCAGCCAGAGCCTCATTGGGACTGAATCCAACAGTCAAACTAAAGGTTAAACGCTCGTTCATTTGTTTATACGCTGAAACACAAACATCTGTGTTTCATTATTTCTCCAGTTATCACAGCTTATTTATGTGATGTGTTGATGTGTTGAGCTCGTTACTTTGCCAATAAAAGAAGCACAAGTGTTTGTTTTGTGAACACAAACATGAACAAAGTATGTGCAAACAAATGAGTCACCACGTTGGAGTCACTGAGAACATCATGTCATTTTTCATTTCTCAAAAACGAACAAGAACTAATCAGATCTTCACAGTGATGTCGTCTTTATCAAGTTTCTCTTAAAACTTGAACAGAGCTGCTGTCGAAGCAACAATCGAGCTACAAACTTTTCAGACAAATGTTTGATGTTCACAACATCTGCTCTGCTGCAGTGAAACGTATAATGAAACATCATAATGTTGTTTCTACCTGGAAACTGTAGAGAACAGCGATGTTAATCTCCACCAGCGCCTGGTCCTTCCACAGAGACGAAGTCTTCCTGGTATCTAGGGCCATCTTGTTAGCAACCTCCTGTAAAACATAAAAACGTGTTTATGATGCATCACATGCACAGCAAACTAATAAGACCTGAGATTTGTAGTTTTCTACTTTGGCGGCTAAAGGGTTAAGTGTTTGAAGTATATTTTCTTCTTATTCATCAAATAATTCATGCAAATTACTGTATGTTACAAGACAAAGACCAAAGAACAGGGTGCAGGCAAATGGGCCTCTTCAGTGCCACATGCAAGTGCAATTACTGTACTTGAGACTGAAGACAAATCCACCAAAGCTGGCGCCCGTGAGCCCTGAAGTGCTCTTCATAACTGGACCGCTTCGGTGTCTAGCTGAGATTTTAAGAAGGGAAACCCTCTCTAGCGTTTCTCCCAAATATTATCTGTGCAAAGACGTGGATGTGGTCATTAAACCCAGAGTGAATTTGGATGTTTACCTGAGCACTGAGACTAACATCAAATTATAAACAATATAATTTATGTCAGGAGAGTTTTCATAAGCCACACACAGGCTTTATTTCTTATTTAATCAGCTTTCCTCAGCATGCACAATTAGAAACAGAATGGTTTCTCATTGGCTCATTTGGTAACACAACACATGCTCCAACTCTGCGCAAGACTTCGTTCAATCTGTGCTTGTGAATTTTGTTTTCGTGTTTGTCTTCCAGTGGAGCGCGGCTCTGTATTCTGGCACAACACGCTACCTCCAGAATGTTGTAGCGTGAGCTGTCACAGAAATCCCTCACGCCGATCTCTGTGCCCATGTACCACCCGCTGAAGGGGCAGCCAGTGAACTCCAGGCCTCCGATCTCCAGCAGCATGCTGGACACCGCCGGGAGGCCATACCACTTCAGCTCCAGGTCTTTGAACCATTCGTACCTGAGCAGAGGAAACAGGAGGGTGAGTCATTACGTGAAGGGAAATGTCCAACATTTGCTGTGTTACAGACGGTAACATCTCTACAAACATGGGTAATTACCCACGAGACACATCATATAAAAGGAGTGCAGCCAAAACAAACATTAACACAAAAGAAAACCACACTTTTAACAGCTTTTTGTTGCTGGACGGAGCCGGGAGATGTGGGACTTCAATCTAACTCCCACCACTCCTCCATGCCTCCTCCAGGGAGGCTGATGACATTGCTTTCAGTGTATTATTTGCAGAGCTGGGTCTAATCTCATGTAATGATGAGATGCTATTGGTGGTCATGGCCTGTGCCAAGCCTCTGCCAGAGCCTGGGGGCCAGCTGATGCAGGGTATGGAGCATGAGATGCCAATTTTGGGGAGTGAAAGCGGGGGGGTGAGTCTGGCAGGGTGATCAATGTGTCAAGGGATTCTGAAACACTCTGTGTAGCGTGTAGCCATGTAGTGATAGCTGTGTGGGCATCTGTGCCTGCATGTGTGAAAACTAGTGAAGCTGTGATGCCCAATTCTTTACTGTGATTATGGGCATTAGATACAGCAGCTTAATGCTTCACATCTCAAGGGCATTAACGCTTTTCTACAGAAGCTGCTGCTGTGAGAAAAGTTTTCTTTAAAAGTAAAGTATAAAACATATAAGGATAAAAAACACAAACACACTAACAAGCCCCTTGGTTACCACAAAAACTGGCATAGCAACAGATAAAGCATGGCTAGCTGTGCTCTGTGGTAATAATCATCACAGTTGGACTGTGACTTTGAACCAATCAGACGTCAGGTTTCAGAGTTCCTGTTGTTTAAGAGGTGTTGTTATAGACGTGAGTGGGAGGATGGTTCCCCCTCTTCTGTTTCTGTATTTTTGATGCACATTCAACTCACTTGGGGTGTGTGATGGGCACCTCCAGGATGAGGTCTTCAGGAATCTCAAACAGCTCGGGGTCGTTTCCGTTGGCTTGCAGCAGGAGAGGCAGGACATCGAAACGACCCTTTGGAGCTTTCCATCCCAGCTGCATGCAGATCTACGTTTCCAACAACAAGACGTGAAACGACAGCGACCAGGACAGCGTGTTAAAGTCGAAGTGTTACAGCTTCTATCCCTTACCTCAGTGAACTCAACATTAGCAGGATCTCCCAGGATGCTTCCGTCAGGCTGCTTGTAGCCGGCGTAACGGATCAACTGACTGTTCCACACTCGAAAGTCATGTTTACCGTCTGTCCTCGCAGGAAATATGGTGATGGCCGACCTGCCGGGAAAAACAACAATGAGAGGCTTGTAAATAATGTGCAATGTAGAGTGTGATGTTTCCAGGGGTAAAACCAGACCCGGTATAACTGACAGACTGTGCGTAATCTACACAATGGAACTTGAATTATGTCATGTCAGAGGAGTCGTAGCAGGGTGGGAGCTTAGCTACCTTACTGGTGTTTTAATGCCTCGACAGGGTTCAAGTGGTAAAGCTGCTGTAAGATAAGCTCTAAGTCACTGAGGAGGGGGAGGTAGAGGAGGAGGCAGGGGGAGCTGGAGGGAGAATCTGGGCCAATTGTGTTTCTAGTCTGAATGCGCAGGAAACATTATTGTCTCCACTGTCGCTGATCTAAGCTCTTGTAGAGAACATATAATGTAACATCTGCTGGTTTAGAGTCAATTTAAAAAGAGAAGAGAAACAAAATGATTGAATATGAAGCTGTGAAGTTAAGATGTATGAAAACAGTTGAACTGCAACGTTATAGGAACAATCAGATCTGTGCCATCCATCCATCTTATCTATCATCTATGGATTGATCGATCTATCATCCATCCACTTATCTACAGACGTTAGTCATAAATATGTAGAACTGTATCATAATTGTTCAAAAACTCTTCACCTGATGTCAACCCACCATCTATGAACCTAACAATATTTTGACTTTTTTTAATATAAAAAATCTGCTGCAGCAGATTTTTAATAAAGTGTCGTCTCACTTTGTGTTGCATCACATCAGAATCACTGGTTGAGATGTTGACAGGTGATTGTGAGCAACATGCTGCAGCATCTCTATATGTTTATTTAGACGTGTGTGTTTGTGTTTACGTGCTGCTGGTTTTTATCAACATGTGTATCCAGGACGTCCCCATCAAGGCCGGCTCAGTGTAGTAATGAGTCAGAAACTATCCGTCATCCAAGAAGTAAATATGAGGTGTCACATGCGATTAGGATTTGGCAGAAAAGCGCAAAGCGTGAGCTGCACAGGTCTGACAAATGACTGCTTGTTAGCGAGGTCTGTCGAGCAATGATTGGAGCCGAGACGCTGACGGATAGACAGGCGGCAGATAGTGTCGGATGCAACGTTAAAGGCTGACAGATGGGGACAGCGGGTCAAGTCGGGGTAGTCGGAGAGCGGGAGGAGTGATGAGAAACATGTAAGCGACAGATGGGAAGAGGACGGAGCGTAGTAGGAGGAACACACGCAGGCCCACAACAAAAGGAAGGAGCTGACGGGACTTAAAGACAGTTGAGCAGTGACTTTATTCATCTATTTTTACCTCAGGTTGCCTTTGTTGGTGGCGTACTTGATGTGGTTACAGATGTAATTATACATCCCATGAGCTGTTGTACAGTCTCTGGCATCGAAAACCTGCAGAGCAGAAATAAAAACAAGAATATTCACGTCATTCTGAGTGTCTTAAAATGATGATGTAAACGTGATGAGTCTTGTTGTGACCTCTACCTGTAGTTTAGACCACTGGATCCTCCCGACACATCGGGCAGCGTTTCTCCAGGCGTGTTTGGCTCCGTAAATCAGCTCCGTGTCCTTCAGTTGGTACGTTCCTGAAGCTTCGATTTCCTTGGTCACCTCCTCCAGTCGGTCCACGTGGGCCTTGGAGCCGTACCTGTACATGTACACGCCTCATAAACCCGAACACCTGACATTTACACAAACTAACTTCATGTTGTCTCGTGAGCTGACGTCGCTCACCTTCTGATGGAGGTGTAGTACTGGTCTATGAAGTCTGTGGCCAAAGGAAGAAGCTCGTCTTTGCATCGGACTTCGTCCGGTTTGCGTCCGTGCTGGTTGGGGATCATCACGGAGCCGGTGCACACGTTTTCGGAGCAGATCGGCATCTGAAAGAACAAACGTCCTCGTAAGATGAGTGAAGCTTCTTCTGCCGCTTCACTTGTTGTTGTTGTTTTTCTTTTGTGCCAAAATCATAACAGAAGAGCCAGGTGTCGCTAACATATGGTACCATTCTCTGCTAATAAATGTGTAAATATCACAAAGTCAAACTTCACTTCCCAATAATGAGAAACAATAACAGAAGCTACTGCTGCTCGACAACAAAGAGGTGGAACAGATTGACTTTTGTTTCACTGGAAACTTTGAAACATATTCCAGTAACCTCTGAGATTTGTTCTGTCTGCGTCACTGCTGAACACACAAGAAGAAGACACATGGCATCCTTTTAATTTGCAAAAGGCAGAGCTATCACATTACCTTCTTCCTCTATTCATTTCAGATTAACCGGTTCAGTCTTTGTTCTGCTTGACGTGAAGCAGATGAAGAGCTAAATTTCAATTTCTTCTTCCTCTCTTAACTTCTTGGCTCTTTTTCCTTTGGGAGGAAGGTGCTAACATATTTAGTTTGTATTGTTTCTGCTGAAAACTATTAAACATCAAACTGAGAGCTGCTTTTTGTGAGATTCACTTCAAATCTTCTCATTGCTTCAGTGAAAAGGTTCTTCAAAACCTTCTAAAACGTTAAGTTATACGTTTGGACTTTGAGTTCCTGTAAAGGAGTGAACGGTTTCTTGCGCCTGAATATTAATCAATGAGTGAGTGAGTCATAAATTAGTGTCTTTCCATTAAACAGAGACGGGACGAGGGAAAAAGACAGAACACTGGTGCAAAGACAAATGTGCTCGTAGCTGTGAGCGACCCTGTGTGGTCACTTTAATGTGATTAGAGCTGAAGTCGCCTGTCGCTTCGGTTTGACATTAAATTCCTTCACCAGCTCAAAGAGATTGAATGAGCAAGCAAGAAACGGCCGACAGGAGCGATGGCGGAGGCGCGTAGTCGAAGAGGAAATTTGACAATGACCCCGACGCTGCTAAAATTGGCTCGTTACGCCGAAGCCGCCCACTTGCACTGTCCAAACACACGGCGCGGACCGGCAGCCCGTCCAAAATAAACTTCCTCTCCGTGTCCTTTCCAACAAAACCCAACCCTCGCTCGACAAAAGAGAAACAGCTGGTGAACGGGACAACAAATATCACATCGTAGCCAGTCAAAACAGAGGGAAAATGAGGGGGGAAAGGAAACTGAGCGAGGATCTGTGAAAGTGCTCGAGCAAACAACGATAAAAATAAAAAGATAATTACAAAGGGGGAAAATGTAGCTAAGAAAAGATAATTGACAACAAGAGAGAACAACAAAGATGAGAGAGAAAACCAGAAGAGTAAGAGGTGACGTGGGTAAAAAGGGGGGAAGTGGGTGAGGAGAGGAGCGAGTGTTAAAAATAAAACAAAGGAATCACTCGTGCTCCGGCACGTCCGCTCATCATTCTGCTCTGGGCATTCATGCCATCCAGCTGTCCTTTTCTAAAAAGACGGATCATCCTCCAATACAGCAGCGTCTGTGATATATAATAAATCTGAAGACGCTATTAACGGGCCATTCATTGGCATGCGTGCAACAGCCCGTCCGATAAGTCACTGAAGTAATTAGGCTGCTGTTTGCTGTTTACCAAAAGGCCGCGGCGGTTTGGAGGGTGAATGCTTAAACAGCAGGACTCACCTTGTGTTGAAGACGGACTCACTAACTAGAGGAAGAAACTTTGGCTGAATAATAAAACGGAAGAAAAATGGACGACACAGAGCCGCTGATCGACGGAGATGAAAATTCATTAAGTGTTTTCTGAGGGTTTTTAGAGTTTCAACCTCTTTTGAAAAGAAAATGACCTCGGTGAAGTTTCAGCCAACGGGAGAAAAATGTGACTAATAAATATGACACTTGTCCATTGAGAGTAAAAGAGGAAGTGATGTGAAGTGATTATAGTCACAGTCACAGTAGTTGAACTGAATAACTGATGAAAGTGTCAGTGTTGTTTCATTTGGAGGAAGAACTGGATGTTTATGGTTCTGATTGAATTATCTAGATAAACATCAGATTTTATATTCATTCACAGATCTGACTTTTCATTAAACCTTTGGTAGTTTAGAGTCAAACAGACGCAGAGACACTGATGTCACGTTGACACATGTTGTCAACAACATCCTCGTTCGCACCACGTCGTTTTCTAAAGTTTTCATTTACACCAGTGCACATAAATAAACACGTCCAGCGTCAGACCTGCAGGTGGCAGTGTAACGAGAAGCGTAAAGTCGCGTCAAACCAACCTGACGTTGACACGTTGAAACCTTTAAACCTCCGTCTACGTGCAGTTTTCTTTGTCGGCTCTTTGTACAGATTTTACTGACATCGGTATATTTATCTAACTGTTGTTCGTGATGGTTTTATAAAAAGGAACATTAGTGTTTAGGGTTGGTGACGCTCACAACAGTACTTTATGTTACACAGTAAATATAAAAACATGTTAACATATTAGCGACATATCGTGCTAATTGTAGCATATGGAGCCACTAGCGTAGCTGCAGCATGATAATCATCTGTTACTGAGACGTGATGATCATTTGGTCAAGATCATGTTACAGATAAATAGACGATCCGGTTAAAAATAAGCTCCGATCATCACGTGTAGGTCACGTGAAGATTCCTCCAGTGGTTTGTTGGTCTTTTTATTTATTGTTGTTTCTATAATCTTTCCCCCAGATTTGTCTAAACCTCGTTGTTCAAGCACGAGCTCTGTGATGTATGAGTAGTTAGTGACACGCCAGGCTCTGCTATTATTCTTCAGTCTACTTGACTTGCAAATGATGTGTTGGTAAGGCTGCAGGCTAAATGTTTGTTCAATCAACCAAGATACTGTATTTGATGTTCATCAGTGCCGTTAAATGCACAGATATCAGTCTGTGTAGTTTCTGTGTGACGTCATGTTTACTCGTATTTCAAATAACAAACCTTTTTTTGTTGCTTTAGCTTTAAAGTTTAGAGGATTTTCTTCTTTTCTTTATCATGTGTGACAGCCAAGTCAATTTATTTTGGTTTGATGTTTTATAAAGAAAAAGATAAAGAGAGAGAAAAGAACCAGTAGATTAAGTGATGAGGATCTTAAGTTGCAGTTCTGGAGTAAACAGGAGCTTTGTGAAAAGAAACGAGAGGCGACAACATCACCTCCTTCACTTGGATGGAAACTCTTCGTCATCCTGTGTTAAACGTGTTGAACGACCATGTCTTACCTTGCTGGAGTTATGGTGGAGCGTGTCGCTGTAGATGGTCCCAGTCTCCCAGTTCTTCACCTTGATGAAACGAGGACATTTGGACGGACTCCCGTTCTGCATCGGCTTTCCCTGATCTGACGGCTGGAAGGAGGAAACGGATACGAAAGTGTGAATCACTGACCTCTAAAACACCTTCAGATGAGTTGTTTATGACTGAGAGTCACACTGAGGTGAGATAAAAACCTCTCATGGGATGAAAATGGGTTTGAGTGCAAAAGTTGATCATTGATTGGCAACTTTAGGATGAAAATGTGTTGAGTAATGACATCTAACAATCACTTTGTCACTGAGAGACTCATGCACAAAAAAAACCACTTTAATTCTCTCCGTCTTCCATCCCTCTTTTATTTCCCACTCTAGGATAAAGGCAATCAGCATTTAACAGCAGGTTGATGGCAACTAACTCTTGGCTCACTGGGTTTTCCGATACTGTAGCTATTGACTGATGAATGCCTGCAATTTAACCCCAAAGCCAAACTGTACAGCGTTCCTGGAGACTGGCGCAGAGTGATTGCCAAACATCATGAGTAATCAATCCAACACCTTGGAAGCTCATTCATCATCTGGTGCTGCATTGTTAATTGCAGTGCAGAGCAGCTCCTGAACAACAGCGACACAATCGTGGAGATGAACACCTACGGAGTCGCACCGGTCCGGTCGCATTGTCATTAAATGTCGTCGTAGAACGACAGCGAGGAAACGAGGCTTTGAATTGAACGTGATTTGAACACACGGAGAGTAAAGAGCTTAGACCCTGTGTGTTCATGCTTCAACGGCAGTAGCCCCCCACCGCCCCCCGCTGTGTGCAGATATGACACATTGTTATCACTGAGGTTGTGGACAGGAAGCAGAGCTCATTGAACCGTGAAGTGACTCTGGGTCTCAGTGGCAGAGAAAGTCAGCTGCAGAGAATTAAACCTTGTTGAAAGAAGAGCAGTCGTCGTTGAAGCTACAGCTTTGGTATATAATCATTTAAGGAAGTTTCTCTTAACGGTACATGCAACTTTCAGCTGAACAACATGTAAATGTCACTTTACTTCTTCTTTATGTGGACAGATGTAAAGTATCAGAGTCACTGTGGAGGATGTTTTTTTGCCAGCTATAAAATCAGCTACATCAGACTTAAAGTCAATGTTAGGACAAGAGAGAAAACAGGGTGAATCTGTGTCTTAGATGATGAAAACTGAACTGGATGAATCTCTGGGTTGTGATGAACAATTGAAGTGGTTGTTAGTCTTCAGTTCTGTTTGGTTTAATTTCATTTCAAACATAAAAGAGTAAAGTCTAAGATTCAGCCATTAGCATCCTTTGCTACTAACTCTGTTAGTTCATTAGATCACTATCGTCTCTGCTCTGCTCGTTGCTCAGTTTGAGGAAGTTTCTCCTCCATCAACCACAGGAGGTGCAGCTGAACGTTGTAACGTGACGACAGCTGATCGTCCCTGGTAGTTGGCTCCATGATCGAGGACGTGGTTTCATTAGTTCTTATGACACTGATGGATGTTGAAGTGCTCATTTTTCTAATGAGTTTAGTTTTAATTAGAGATTGACTCATGATTGGTTTGGTGATTGTATCAGCAGGACTTTGATACCACAGCTTCACAGATACTGGTCTTAAAAACCGAACAGAGACGGTGTTTTATTGTTGAACGTCGTCCAGCAACAGTTCATCATCTCAGCCAGAAACCAGTGGTGAACATTTGCGCTTTAAAGTTTGACACAAACGTCACAAACAAAAGCCTAAAACCTGGCGCTGTTCTCCATCATGTTGTACATGCTATTTAAGTAATAAAAATCCCATCATGTATCAATCATCAAGCCTTAATGTCAAGAATAAGTTGTGGATGTAACGGAAGGGAGCAGCTAGAAATGAAGATAACTGAAACTAATTTGATGAAGATAATTTCATAACGGGGCGTAATCACCACAGTCTTTCTCGTAAAGACAGTTCTGCAGTAAGAAGTTCCTCATTCACCCATCAATTAAAACTCCAGATGAAAATGGGAGATGATGTGTTCAAGACTCAAGACGAGGGGGGTAAATGAGAATTAAGAAGAAAAGGATGAAACTGACACTGACAGCTCCGAGAAACGGAAAAGACGTGTTATCCATTAAACGTTCAGATGGTTCAGTCAAGTTTTCTAAAGACTCGGTTTGACAAGTGGCACCTCGCTCATCGACGATTAAACCCAAGAAGACACATTCTCTGTTTTCAATAGATCATCAAACGCAGCGTCTCCATCTCTCAGTAGCTGCTGAAACCAGCAACAGGTTTATTAAACAGTGAATTATGTGAGAGCAGAAGCTCGAGCTGGAGCCGCGTCAACATACCACTTTACACCTAAAACTAAAACTCTGACGATTTTCTGAAACTATTTCTTTCTTCTTTTTTTTTTTAATTAACTGAATCTGTTGAATGAAACGCTCAGCATCAACGTTATCATCGATGCCCACGGGGGAACTTCCTGCTGCACGAGTCAGTGGACTAAATAAACCAGACACACGGACGTAAACTCATTTCGCTTCTCTAACACATCTTCTCAGGAGCATGCAGGCAAACACAGGCGGAGCGAACACTATCAGGAGAAACATATGGCGTCTTTTCACATCATATATACATATCCTCTCTAATCGTCCCTCCTCCTCCTCCCCCCCCCAACACAACACACACTCACACATATCCTCACAAGTGTTGCATATTAACACTCTCATCTCTGCAGGTCTGAGGGGCTGGATCATTTCAAGAGGGGCCACATTTGATGGTGAGAGATGGATCAGCAGCTGCATGCATTCATTAGTCCTCCTGGAGTCATTTCCCTCCATCCGGTCCCATTGACGGAGAGGTGGATGGAGGGCGGGGGTGGCGGCGACGTCACAAGACCGTGTGCGGATTATGACACTATCCCTATCACAGACACTCAGACCTGTGGCCAGACTCTTCTGTGTGATGCCATAAGCTGGATTTAATTCTGCACCAGCTTGCAGCCGGAAGGATCTAATGCCTAGGTGATGGGATCTGAAGCGAAGGATTTATTACTATGTGCAAAGACGCAACGCGGATGTGCGTGCCCAGTTTTCTGAAAGCGAGAAACGGGCCGATAATGTGGATTATTACAAGAAGCTAAAGAGCCAGACGGTCACGGATGCACATGAATTATACAGCTTCACTTACAAACACTTCAAGACACAACAAACTTATTGTTAAACATGAGTTAAAGTTGTTTGAGTGTGTGAGCGTGTGTTTTATTTTACCTTGTCGGTGTCAGTGCTGTTGCACACCAACGGCATGTTTTCCAGCATTCTGTCGTTATCTGACGCCAGCTGGGGAGACGTGCCATTTCCCACGCCAAGGTCCCTACGAGTCAGACACAATTTTCTGTCAGGTGTGTGAGCTCACATCTGGTGCAAAGCCACTCTTTCACTTCTCTCTCAAATCTCCAGCCAAACACACACATACACACAGATAGTAAACAAGCCTCACTTCTTTTTGCAAATAAATGAAACGGTCTTGTACATCCTCCAAAATGCTGGTAAATTAGAAATCCTTGCACGATTTCTAAGGGCCCTGCTCTCCCACGTGGGTATTTTCTCTGTTCAGGACCCAAGTGGGCGGTGAAGACGGAGCTCAGCTGACATCCATCACATTCTCCTGTGTCAAATTTTTAACACCTGTTGCTTTGCTGCAGAGGGACAATTTGCTCATACAGGTGCTTCGGGTCAATTTCAGCAATTTGTCATCTACGGCTCTGTAGCAACTTTAGAGAAGAAGTGGGAGTAAAAGTGACAGAAAAAAGAGAACAAACCCTCGAAAGTGACGAAGAGAGAAGGAAGGGATTGTTATCTGTGATTTCAGTCATTGTAGCTGCACTTTGAAGGAAATAAATGTTTTTCCTGACAACTGCATTTAACTCTGATTCAGACCAAATACACTCAAGTATGTATTTGAGTCTAAGTGTGCACTTTGCTCTTTAAACAGCTGACCTCCTCTAAAAAAACATAAATCAGGATAAAAAGAGCAGATTATGAAGGGTAGCGATGTAACTGTCTCCTCCTGAGAGTAAAACGGGGGAGGGGAGATCCCTGCGCTGCCGCTGTGACAAACCACACGAGACGTGAATAAATGAGGCAAATTCATCAGCGTGTGATTTCAAGTTTGCGTTCCTCCAATCGAAGAACGCCCACACACATATCGCCTTCTACTGTCTTTCACACTAACCCCCCTCCTCCTCATCTCCTCCTCCATATCTTCCCCATGAGCACGCGTCCATGCTAATTGTAAATCCTCAGAGGCGTCCTCTCCCTTTCACACTCCCTGTCACACTGAATCTCTTTATTTCCACAGTTTTGTAAAAGCATATTCGACCCCATAAATCGGAGGTGGAGTTCAAACACGCAGAAGAAACGAGAGAAGTTGCACGCGTCATTTTTCATTAACACTCTGGCTTCCGCTCTGGAAACATGACTATCACTTATAACGTGTCGTCTGTTCCAAGAAAATGAGGAGGAAATCAAGACGGACTCATACGGAGACGTTATTACACAAATGTACCCATTAGTTCCTCTGCTTCTGCTGCTAAAGCAGAAAATACACTGAACTCAGCTGAAGCTAAACAAATGTCAGCATGTTGTTAGATCGTCTATAGGATTAAAACCCTCATCTCTGTGGACACCGGGCGTCTCATTAACAAAAGACATTTTGGCAAAACTGCTCTGAGCGTCTCCTTAGAAAACAATGAATCATTCAACGTGTATTTATGAAAGAGAGGAGGATGTGGAGGGTTGGTCAAGAATGAGATATTGATTCAAAGAGACTGCTAGCCTCAATTTGATTTCAATTGGTTGTGGGAGAACAGCAGCTGATAACTGAGACGCCGATATAAACAGTGCAGCGAGCAGATGGTTTAGACAGAGCTGGAGGATTGTCTCCGACGAACTGACTGATCCAGATTTAACATGAAAACAAACGAAAAGTCAAAGGTCAACATGTGAGTTCAAAGTTAGAAGATGTAGTGTCAGTTTAAGGTTTATAAAACTGTTCAAAGGTTAAACTGAATTGTGCACACGGTCATTTTAACTGAGTCCAGACACTAACTGGTTGATGAACGAGACCCTGAACCAGTCAGGTGCTTTAGGGACGAGTCTGTCAATCAAACAACCAGGTACAAGCAGCTTGATTTGGTCAATAACCACCTGACTGAAGAGTCCTTGACCTGGACCCTAATTCTAAATCTGCCTGGACCCAAAATCCAAACCTGCACTGTGGAAGGAAACAAGCACAAAGACACTTTATCAGAGAGATTGATGAGGAAGTGTCACATCACAAATTACCAGGCCACTTGAATCTCCACGTCCCGTCTCCCTGCGTTCCTCTGGCCTTCTCCATTGATCTCCTTTTTGCTGTTTTTGATGAGGCGCAGCACCGGTTCGATCTCCTTCAGCAGCTCGTTGTTCTCCTCCAGCCCGTTGCACAGCAGAGCTCCGCGGCCCCCGTCCCTCATCAGCAGGGGGTCCTGGGCCTGTACGCCTCCTCTCTGCAGGAGGGACTGGGTGATGGACGGAGAGGACAGGTTCTCTATGGCCCTGAGCTGAGGCTCCTTGTTGACCTGCTGCTGCCCGGGGCTGAACGGACTGAGAGGGGAGCAGTGCTCGTAGGACTTGGAGGGCGGGAAGGCGGGGCGCGTGACCCTCACCGTGCGCTGGCGGCCGTCTCCAGACAGGGTGGTCTCCAGGTGGGTGGTGAAGCCCTCGGGGCCACGGAGGATGAGCACGGCGTGACTTTCAGGTGACACGTTCTTCAGCGTCTCCAGGGCTCGTTCATACGACAGATCCACCAGAGGTTTGTTGTTGACGGCCAGGACGATGTCGCCCACCTGCACCAGACCGCACTCCTCCGCCGCGCCGCCGCGGATCAGGTCCGACACGATGACGGGCGGCTTGGACACCCTCTGCTTGACCAGGAAACCCAGACCACCGACCTTCCTCTTGAACAGACGCACTGAGATGATGTTGGGCTGCAGCTGACACACGGTGGGCTCTGACTCCTGCATGGTGCCTGAGTGTCTGAGAGTGTGTCTGTGTGTGTGTGTGTCTGTGCTCGTCAGTGAGAATATATTTGTTCACAGGGATGTTTCTGCAACAGGAAGAGGAAGGAGGAGGAAGAGGAGAAAACAGAAGTTCCATTAGTTTTTAAGGAAATTACTTTTGCTGCATGATTTGCTCACAATGTGTTGATTTAACACCAGTCAAAGACGATGTTGGAGTCGTTCTCAGGAGGTGATATCACACACATCGTTAAGTCCTGTTGAGCTACAGATGTAAAATATCATCAAACGATCAACTTCCTCTCACGTCTACGAGCCTCAGTGTTTTATCACAGTAACTTTAACGTCTAATGCTCCAAAGACAAACACCTGGAAAAGTCACAAACACTAGAAACAGATTCATCAACAGTGGATCAGATCAGATCAATAACTACAATCAGTAAAGGTTTGTTTCACATGTTGTGGTTCAACTGTATCAACGTGCAACAAGTTGTGTTTATTTTCAAAATCAGTTTTCATCCTTTAGAAGTTGAAACTTATTGACATTAATGTTTCTAATGTTTCTTTTGAACATGATACGTCAGATGTTTACACAACAAATCAACTTTTGAGCGGGAAAAAAACACACACGAAACAAGGCACGCGACTAAAGACATCACATCCTCCGTGATATTTTGTTATTTCAGCCTCGTGCTTCATCGTTTTTTTTTACTTTCATTTGCTGCAGAAACGCATCTGGCCGCGCGCGTGGGTGGTTCTATTGGGTGGCGTCGCGTGGAACGAACAGTACAAAAGCAGCAGTTGTGCGCGCGTGCTGCGCAGTAAGTATATAAACGCGGACAGGCACGCGCCGTAGGAGGAGGAATCAGCACCAAGGTCAGCGCCGCTTCTGCTTTAATAAATCATCATTTCTGAGTGTTGGTGAACTTTCACCTTCAGACTCAAACTCAACACGTGAGAGGAAAAAACGGAGTCACGTCAGTCACGACCCGAGGACGATAATCTGTGACCCCACGTTCATAACAAATATAGAAATAAAGAAATACTGCCCCCACCCCCACCACCACCACCTCTCTCTGTAGCTGCATTAATGATAAAGTGTCTGATTATTATTCTAAATCTTCACAGATGTGATGTGAAGTGATCATCAACTGTTATTTAGTTAATTAGCTACTTTCTAACAGAGTAGGTAAATATCTGTTGGTGTTTATGATGACGATCTATATTGTGCCCACATAGTAAATAAAGTTGAGTTTAATTAACTGTGTGGGTGCAGGAGGTGGGCTCTTAACCCCACAGCATCAACTAGACTGTGTGTGTGTGTGTGTGTGTGTGTGTGTGTGTGTGTGTGTGTGTGTGTGTGTGTGTGTGTGTGTGCAGTCTGCAGTTAATGGGAACTTGGAGGTGAAGAGAAAAGGCAGAATGTGTGGGTGACAGTCAGGGACAAACTGCAGATTTGTTTTTTTTAAAGAGGTAAATGTGGTTCGCACATCAGTGAACAACAGCAGATACAGATCATCAAACCGGTGAAGTGACACGAAAATAAAACATGAATCATTTCTCCCTGAAACAAACAAACAAACAGCTACAGAAATAATGTGAGTGCGTCAACACGAGCAGAAACCTGAGGATCTCAAAATGCACAAGATGTTCCCACCGACTCTGACATGAGTGGATATTTTCTCTTAGCAACAAGTTCTGTCCAGACTTTAAGATGATGAAATAACCATTAAAATAACAGTAATAATAATGACGAGGCCGCGGGGAGCCTCCTCCACCCTCAATAATAATAATAATAATGACACCTCCTCTACATCTTCCTCCACCAGCGGAATGCGCTGCCTTATTTTTCCACAGAGAAAAAAATATGTTAAAAACCCAACTCACCCCTGAGAACAACGAGCTCCGCTTCACAACGACCTGCAGCAGTGAAGTTGTTAAACTCCTGCGTCTCTTTCTCTTCCCTCAGCAGCTGAAGCGACTGAACAGATTGTTCATCCACAACAACAAAAATAATAATAATAACAATGAAAAAAATCCCCCAAAAAAATTCAGAGAAAGAAAAAAAACCTTAACGTCTCCAAGTCGCAGCGACGCGCTCTGCCTCTCTAGAGACGAGGCATGCTTGTGCCTTTCCGCGCACCGGGGCGCCTTATAAATACAGAGCAACGGGAGACACTGTGACGAGGAGGAGGAGGAGGAGAGGAGGAGGAGTGGTGGTATGAGGGGATGAGAGATGGAGATGAGAGAGAGAGAGAGAGAGAGAGAGAGAGAGATGGAGCCGTGCGCGGGCATTTAAATGAACCGTAGGTGGTTTAGTTGTCGAGCGATCGTCATCGCTCAGCATGTAACAGCCGACACATCCACAGAGCAGCAGGGCCTTCAGATGGAGAGAGGAGGAGATGGAGAGGAGATGGAGGAGAGGAGGAGGAGGATGGTGAGAGGAGTAAAAGATCCGAGATTTGATCTGTGATTGAAACAAACAAACTCAAGTGTAAAAAAATAAAAGAAGGAAAAACATCTTAAGATCAACAGAGAGAAGCTCTGGCCCTCCTCCTCTTTGTCTTCCTCTAGTTTTAAAACAATTCACTCCAAAGATAAAACTCCAGAGATAAATGAACAACACGAGACCATGAACCGTCAAATGGTTTGTTAAACCTTCATCTCATCCACTCAGACTAAAGACTTAGTTCTTCTTTTCATAGATGTTCTTTCAGATGTTGTGTCTTGACCTCAGATGCTTCTTTTCACATATTCATTCAGAGAAAAGTGAAGTGTTAAATGTCTCGATTATTATCATATATTATAAAAAAGGTCCGTTGTGACTCTGGCTCCATAAAAGAACAAGTATAGAGGAGACGACGGCCACCAGCTGTGGTTCAACACAGAGTAAACAAGTCAACAACAAGCTGATGAACTTTTCTACTTTTTATCTTTAAAGATTCAAAACTGTCGTCTCTGTAACAAAGTTGTTAATGTCGATAAAGAGAAAGAACAAACTGGAAATAAACAAACAAACTCACGTATCAAATGTTCAAACGTTGAGACTCCTCCTGTCACAGGAGCCACTGGTTATTGATGTTGTTGTGTAACAACTTATCTAATCTCTTCTCCACCAGACTAGTAACACTTTGACTTTTTACTTCAACTTCTCAGGTAAAGAACAAGATTATCAAGTTTCATCTCGGTGCCAGAAAAGTTAATAGATTCACACTCGTCCTGTTTTTAATTCGACCTCCACGTAACAAAGCCAGAGGCACTTATCTGATCTATGAACACCATCATTACCTGTTTTAGTTTGAACGAAACACCAGTTCAGATCTGATCCAACTACATGTTGAAGTTTTACTTTTAAAAACAGAAAACAGTAGATTATCTTTGATGTTTATCTGAACAATATTCTGTTAGACGCTGCTCCACTTTGTTTTAATAGTTAGTTTCTCATCATTTTAAGTTACTAAGTCTTTATTTTCATTAAGTTTCTGAGAAAATGTGTTGTTTTAATAAAGTTTATCTTTAAAATTTCCTTTTATTTTTTAACATAAATGAAACAAATATGATGTTTTTTTTATCTCTTCACTTTTCTTTTGTCTTATTTATTAATGTTGAAAACTACTTATAAAAATGAATAAAATGAAATAACTTGTAATTTGTATACATCAGTATTAAACAGCTGTTTCCACATTCAGGGATATTTTACTGGGTGATTTTATCTTTGTAACTATAGATTGATTAGTGACGACCTTTGACCTGGATCTGATGGACGATTATAATCATTATTATTATTAGTTTTATTAAATTGATTCTGATGAAATAAAACACATTAAAATCAGCTCCAGGTTCATGTGTCTCGTCCTCACTGATCCAAACAGACGTGATGTTTTCATCATGTTTAACATTTTTAATCACAAATGTTTTGATTCATCTGCCACATGTTCCCGTTTCTTTCCTGAAGACTCATTTATAAACTGATCGTGTTTGATGAAAACACTCAGCGAGGCAGCCAGAAGACTGAGTGTCACTTGAACACGTCTCACTTATTCACCTTCAGGTCAGAGTGAACATCCATCCTCCTCCATCTCTTTGTCTTCAGCCTCCACCGCCAACAAACCACGTTTCAGTCCAGTTCCTCAGCATGTGAGCCGCCTCAGTGTTTCTTAAGGTTCAACCTCAAGAACAGAAGAAAAAATAATTAAGTCCGTTTATCATAACGAGTTGAAAGAGACGTTACAGTGGCGGCTTCGTCCGTGTGGTTTCTGTTATCACACACACACACACAAACAGAGGCGCTGCTGAATTACTACAGAGCTGCACGGTGAGATATAACCTGAGAGTTCAAAAGTGTGTGTGTGTGTGTTACATACATTTCTAATCAGCCAGGTGAGGACTGATTTCAGCTCAGTATGTTGACATGCAGACATAACAGTGTAATTCCTGGAAAAAAAAAAAGTGATTTCTCTCCATCTATTTTAAGGATGTATCTGTGGATCTGCACATTCAGTCCACACACACACACACACACACACACACACACACACACACACACACACACACACACACACACACACACACACACACACACACACACACACACACACACACACACACACACACACACACACACACACACACACACACACACACACACACACACACACACACACACACACACACACACACACACA
Organism: Polydactylus sextarius; assembly: GCA_016801845.1. Taxonomy (NCBI): domain Eukaryota; kingdom Metazoa; phylum Chordata; class Actinopteri; family Polynemidae; genus Polydactylus; species Polydactylus sextarius. The sequence goes on from CM028915.1 coordinate 19,881,450, forward strand.
CACACACACACGGTCGTCCATGTCATTATGTCAATCACTTCCTGCTTGAGTGGTACCATCTGCCCTCTCATAAAGCCACACACCATGTGGATCACTGTGTAAAGCCCCTGCTTAGCCTGCGTGACACACTGCTCTGAGTTAAGACGCAGTGCTTCAGATCACTTTCTTTTTATGAATCTTCCTCTCGTCTAATTTGTCCTTTGACCTTTCACCTTATTTCACATGGAGGGAGCTGAACAGTTGGATGCATGAGTGTGTGTGTGTGTAGCTACAGGAGATGTTTCATTTGCACGACTATATCTCTATATTTCTTTTATTCCAGGATGAAAACATGTGTCACACGTGATCCAGAACAGCAACAAGCGTCTTCGACTTTTCATCTCTTCGTCCTCTTGTAGCTGATGTTCCTCGTCGTGTCGTCCTGTTGAACCAACAACCAACACTTCACCACAAAGACAAATCTAACAGTGGCACGTTCATCCCTCCAGAGCCGAGGATGTGAGCATGTTTACCATACGTTTAGAGGAAGTACTGGTATTATCTCAGCAGGAGAGCAGCCTGACTGTGAATATGAAGTATTATGCCTCAGTCATGCAGATGTGTGAACATCAGTAATATGCTACGACTACAGGTGTGGGTTATTTTGTTTTGCTGTTTGTTTTTTTTTTCCCTCCATCGTTTCTAAGAAGATCTAATTAGTCAGGTTTAGGACGAGTGTGCTGTCGTTTCTATGGCAACTTTTAATTAAATATTTTTTCCATCACCTCTCTTCTCCTGCATGGATCCGACGAGGCAGTTTGAAGATGTTTAACAAATATGTCGTGAATCAAAACGATTGTTTGTGGCATGTCAAGTGTTGCTTAAATCAATTCAAACACTTGTGTGATTACCTGAATGAATTATTACTGATTAAATATCAGCTGATACACGGCAAATAAAGAGACCGTTTATGATTCAATAAAAGTAAATAAATGAATCAACTGTGCTTTGAAAACCTCAGGTCGTTCAAGAGTTAAATGATCAACGAGATTTTTAAACATTCAATTACTGAGACGTGGGAAGAAAAATCAAATGTTGTTAAAACGTTGATGCTTCATAAATCGACGTGAAATTTCAGCTCAAACACAAAAAATAAACAACCTCAGTTATAATTAGTGTTTTGAACTGATTAAGAAACTCAGACTGTCACACATTCTCAGGTCAATCCTCTAAAGTATTTTATCATTTTCACACAACGATGACAACGACAACAACAACGATAACAACAACAACAACGACAACAACAACAACAACAACGATAACAACAACAACAACGACAACAACAGCAGCAGCAGCAGCAGCTTTGTCGACGTCCTGAAATGATCCTTTTCGACAACAGATTCCAGAGTAGGAAAATATCACGACAAAACCCACAGTCCTACAGACATGAAAGTAGCGACAACACTGTCGTGTGGACAAAGCCTCAGTATCATCACACCTGCTCATCATCCGTTAGTCAACGCTAACGTGATTAGCATTTAGCTCAAATCAGCTGCCGCGCTGCAGACGACGCGACAGCTGAAACTCTTGGTCTGTGAACGTGTTTTCTGTTTCTATTGTCACGATCATTACTCTGGACGACACAAACAGACCAGTTCATCATCAGCATGTCAACAAAGAGATGGTTCACAATTAAACTAGAGGAACTAGTTTGTATTGTCATTAGTTGTATTTCACATCTTTGTTCTTTTCCATTTTTATCCATTTGCCAGTGTTTTTCCATTTAGATTTCTGCTTCTGACCTGAACTACAACTAAATATTCTCATTAAGAGAAAACACATGTGGCCACATCCTTCATTTGGAGGTTTACAACCACTCCTCAGCTTGTAGATGTAATAGAAATGAGCCCGAGGCCGATGTACCTCAGTCTCTCTATACATTAACTCTATACTATTATCAATATTAAATCTGAGAGGACAGATGGCCTCTTTAATGTACAGTGTGTCTGTGTTGTTAAACCAACCACCAGTTCTTTCCTCAACTAAACATACTGAAGGTGCAACACACAGTCGTATGACAGGAGATTACCATGTGATTCAGAGCAAAAAATAAAAAATTAATTAAAAACTAATCAATCAAATCTGACAACTTTGTTCCCAGCAGCGTATTAAAGTGCTGAGAAATCTCCGCCCCTGATGACCGATGTGGTGAACAGGAATGTCAGTTATGTTTTTTACTGTTGTAATTATTAATTATAATTATTAATTATTGTGCACGATGACTTAAACTTGAGCGTGAATAACAACATGTCACGAATCATTTTATAAAATCCACACCTTTAATCAATCGTCATCTGAAACATGTGCCAGCCCCGTAAAAATAAAACTCCAACACACCTTAAAGTCATTTAGCTGAAGCAGTTTCAACATCCCCAGTCGACACAGGGAAACAGAAAGTATCTGTGACACCACCGAGTCTCAGAGAGGGTCTGTGATATATTTTCTCCACAGCAGGATGGTTTGGGGATCAGCTCATGTAGCTGTGCTGGAGAATTCAAAATGAGGTGGGCAACACTGGTGAAACGGTGATAAAATACATATTTGAAAAAAAAGGTCTGAATATGTAAGTCCAGGCTTGAGTTTTACCACAGGCTACGATGTGGAGAGAGCGTTTTGCTTTTGATGTGATGCGAAACATATCACCATCTGTAGCTCCTGGGCTGAAACTGAGAAATCAGTAAAGACCAGCGGGGCCGGTGCAAGGCTAGGACCAGCGCCTGACTTGAAAAGACAAAAACACCCACTCTTTGTTGGCATTGAGATCGTCTCATAACCAACAAATTGAACAGAGATAAAAGGGTCAAAGTCAGAGACTGAAGAGAGCCGAGGGCGGCGCTCTGCCAGGGTCACGGGGCAAAATCATTATGGAAACAGATGAACGCCACTTTGTTTCTGGTTTCTCTGCTCGGCGGCAGACTGGTGAGGATGATAATGGTGGCCTGTGTGGTGTCGGCCCCAGAAACGCTCGTGGGTGGGTGGTATGGAAGAGCTTACAGCGTGTTATATGTGGGAAGTCTTTTATCCAAACCATATCGTATTTTACTGTGCTCCGCTTGACATGTTTTGAATATCTTATTAAGAGCAGTACAAGTTTGAATCTGTGGACTGAAACCAGCAGATGTTTTCATTTTAAATTCATTTCAATTCATCGTGGAGCAGCGTCTTCTCTCTTTCTCAAGATTCAGATCTTGGAGTTAAAATCTCAGGATGGTTTATGAATTTAACAGACCACATTTCTCAGTCGCGAATCACCTTCAACATGCTCACGTGTCCTTATCGCAGCAGATCATCAGACGTGTCATCATGTGAAAAGCACATGAACAGCAGCTCATTTCTACTTAAACACTCTGGTAAACACTGACAGTCAAGACAGAAGACTAGTGTGTTTCACACCAGGATCCTGAAAGTGAAGCAGCTCTGAGACCAGTCAAAAAGACCAGTCACCCGCTACAAGTGTGATTCAATCAGCAATCATCAGCAGAGACTCACCTGTCACATATTAGGTCACTACAGAGGCGAGGTCCTCCTCCCTCCACTCATCAGTATATATAAGAACAGTTCAGAGGATTTGATTCATGAAATACACGTTTCCTTGATGCTAAGCTAAGCTAACATCTTTATATAATCCAGACTGGTGTGAGTGGGTTAACACACCTGTTATGCTGGATTCAACAGAAACACTCCCATGCGTCAACAGCACTGCTATATTGGCAAAGGCTCCAAAGGTTAAACTAACCTGTCACACAAACACACTCACATCAACACGTTGTTAATGATCTTTAATGTTGACAGGTTGTCAAGTTTGAACTTGACAAGTTGATGTGTTTGTGAGGTTAACCCATGAAGCAAACTGTGTTTAAGATTTGACAGCTGAATGAAACCAACCATGATGTAAATATTTAATCATCGTTTTAGTTTAAATATCATGTTATATTCAACGGTTGTTGTTTTAATTCCAATCTACTGAGCTGTGAAACTGAGAAAATTTGTTTTTATTTCAAACTGTATTTTTAATAAACACCAAGAGTTGATTTTGTTCTGTAATTTTCTGTGTTTTATTCCTGATATTATCTATCTGTAATGTTTTCAGAGGAGAAAAATACTTCCTGGATGACATACGTCTTGTAACCTTTAAACTTTTATTACTGACACTAAACCCATGTGTCACAATGTTACAATCAACCAAGAAATAAAAAAAAACTTCTAAATTTAATTAAATGTGGACCATGTACCTGACTGACCTTCATTCATTATGTGGAGCTGCTGCCGCTACCAAGATGGCGGCTCTATTGACGCATTCGCTCCCACAGAAGTAGCCGATGGGCGTGTTCTAGGAGTAAACCAATCAGAGCCGACTTAAGAAAGTGACGATATAATACAATGATAAAAATGAACATATAATAATAAAAGCGTTTGAATGGTTTACCTCGGTCGGTTTGCGCTGTTGTTACCAGGAGGTGAACATCATAGTTTCCTCCATGATCCCAGTGTCCGGAGGTTCAGCTGTAGCACCGGGTCGTTTACGTCCGAGCAGCCGAGGATCCAGCGTCTCTGAGCGGCTTCACTCGCTGTGATCGACCGATGGTGAAGTTAGTTTCAGGCTGAAGATTCTAACCTGAGCCGTTAAGGAACAGAACGTTAAGAACGCGGCGTTCGCTTCTCTGATTGGTTCAGATGCCATCACGTGACTCATGGGCGCCATGTTGTAATTTTCACCGGTTTGATGACATCGCTTTTATGACAAAAATAGACATTTTTACGAGTTTCTACAACTTGAGAAGTAAATGTACACATAGAAATTGTTAGTAAGAAAGTTTTCCATGCTGTCAGACAATGATAATGACATTTACGGGTCTGTCGGTGGAGAAAACAAACATTTAACCTGAGCATGTTCGCGCCATAGGATTATACCGGAGAAGGGTTACAACATGGCGTCCAGTCGTTGAGTTAACGGCTCTGATTCAGTGTGAATATCCAACCTGAAACTAACTTCCCCAGGTCTCTGACCGGTCGTTCAGAGTCTTTGGTTCTGGTCGTTCGGTTTCAGTCTCGTCTTCTATCCAGCAGCAGCTGTTTAATCAGCTGTGTCACCAAAAAAACCCTCCAAAAAACACCTCCAAGTGATGCGAAGACAAGCAGCCGCGGGTCTTCAAGAGCTGGACTCGTCCACAAACATCTTCTTCTTTTCTTCTTTTCTCATCGTGATGAAGCCGTGAAGGTTCACGTCTCTTCTCTTCTCTTCTCGACGTTCAACTGGAAACTACAACTAAAAGCTGCTCAACGTGTCGTTGTCTTCACTCCTCATCTGTAGCGACAGTTAGCTTAGGTTAGCTTAGCGCCGCTAGCTAGTGTCAACATCTGACGCCATCTACCCAGAATTCACTGCGCACGATGAATGATGGCTGCCTCCATAAAGTGTGAGGATTTTATAAATATCGACAATATTGAATGTGTTTTTAACTGTTATTATTTTATTTTTGTAGGAGAGAACAGTTGTGATTATGATCTGACCTGTTAGATTAGATTTTTCTCTTTTTTTCAATATTTTGTTATAATGATTAAACGTCTTTATTAAGTTATTGATGATTGTAGGAGGAGTCGAGGCCTATAAAAAGTTTTTTTTTCTTATCAACTGCTGGTTTTTGCGTATTTCTATAAATATTAATCACACCTGCACTTGATAGTTTGAGCTCAACAAATCACCTTCACTGAACAAGCAACTACGTCATCATTAGTTTTATTAGAGCAGAAGAAACACGGTGATAAAACTAAATAAACATGTTTGTGGCCTCTGGAATATCTTGATATCTCAAGTCTACATTGAGGGAATCATTTGAACTTTGGCAGAAATGTTCATTTAGACCCGGAGATGAAACACGTGGCTGTGACCACTGATCAGCTCCAACTGGACAGATGAGTGGAGACGTAACAACAGACCAGTAAATCTACTGGTTTATCTTCTATCTGTACATTTCTATGTGAATGACACAACAAAGGCGTCTTTGTTTGTAGAGCACCAACATTGGTCACTGATTATAACTGACATATTTAACAACATCACCACTGCCACAGCTTCTCTTCTGTTTTGTTTGTTGCACCTGAAGGCAGCACCATGGAGCGTTAACTGGGACACACCTGAGTCAAGAAACTCACCGGGAGTTTGTCCTCTGATTCTCCAACGTGTCTTTATGTTGAGTTTTATTCATTTGTTTGTTTGTTTGTTTGTCATTTGTTTTTCAACAAAGCAACACTGTCAATTATCCTTCCTACGCTCGTCATTACACATTCAACCCATCCAACCTCTGTTTTGTATCATTTTGATTTATTTGTTGTAAATAAAGGTTCAGTATCCTCAACGTGCCTCCTGTTCTCATCACTGACGATGTCTGACTCTCACATCAAATAATGTAACAAACCTTTTTCTCTCAGTCCAGAATGTTTCCACGTCACAGAGGTTTTGATTAAAACATTTTAAAGGCTGTGAAAGGCTGGAGACGTGGGTTCACTGTGGCGTCTGCTGAGATCTTAAACTCAACGTTCATCATCACTGTTATGGTGCGATCACACTGTGGCCGTGATCACAGTGTGAACACGTGTATCGCAGCCACATGAGGCAGATTTTGACCTGTTAGATATTTAAAAGTTCTCTGCATTATCTGTTGAAATTACTTCAAACACAATAATGGGCTCTACGGCGGCAGCAAACTATTTCAAATTCATAATCTATAAATCAGAAGATGAGCCCGCTGGTGCTATTGATCTCTGCAACTTTAAATTAGTTTTATAAAAACTTCCTCCAAACGAGCACAGGGCATGAATTCTGTTTTGTGTTTCAATGGTCTTAAACAACTGATGTGGTCATAGCAATTAAAAACACAACATAACGGTTCCTACAAACGACTAGAAATATGCTATGATCTCTGAGGGGAAAACAACAGCAATAATGTGAGCGGACTAATGCCATCATCCAGCAAACGCTTCACATTATCATCATGTTCTGAATTCAACTTCTTGATGGTTTGTTCAGAGCCGCTTCCATTTTCACCCCGACAACATCTCCTGCTCCAAAAAAAGAGAAAACTCACTGCAATGGCCTCATCTCTCTCTCTTAATGTAGACAATTAACGTTAAAGACGGGCTTTTATGTTGTGCATGTGTATTATTTTTGCACGTTCCCATCTGCTCCTGCCTCCTTTCATCCCTTCAAAACAAAACAAAAAACAAAACTTAAAATAAAAATGCTGCCAGGACGATGAGGACGACTCCGGTCTCCTCTTCGCCCCAAAAAGGTCAAACTTGTCATTAGCACTGAGGCTCTTCACTGTTGGTTTCACATAATTCAGAGGCCTCTCTGTAAAATAATGGCTGTATGAGCTCAACCCGAGCTCAGGAAACTGAACACAGCGTCCTCTCCAAAACACTGACCCAGCTCTCGACAGGTTAAAGTCATTTTATCAGACAAAATTATGTTTATTTGCAGCTTTAATGGCTTTTTATTCCATTAATGTTGAACTTAAGTATTTCTTGTGCCTTTTTAGATGCATCACAAGTGTTTGTAATAAATAATATCGTTGTCAGTTGTTGTAATGTTGTTGTTTTGTTTTCTTGGTATCAGATTTCAAAGAAGCAGGTTTTTCAAAGTGTTTTCCTCATATCATCAGGGAGCAACATACACAAGGTGAACACAAGGTGAATCTAAATAACTGCCATTAACTGTAATTAACTGTAATTAAGTGTGTGGTTGGACAGAAATTCAGCAGTAATCAGAGACAGGATTAAGAGCTCAACACTTTCTTCTTCTTTGATTGAATTTCAGTCACAAAAGCATCAAATTCAAAATGAAAATCACCTTTTTCACAACATCTGCGTTTGATCGTTTCTCTAAAAAAAAAACTAAAAAACTACGACAACCTTAGACGACCTCCCTCCGCTCTCTTCAGCTGATTTCAATCATTTTGTTTGGACTCATACGTAGGAGGAGAGTTTTTCACCATCGCTGACGTCCTTTTTTATTTCAAGGAATACAGATGCAATTAAACCAACCAGGTTTTTAAGGATCAGAGTTTTATCATTTAGAGATAATGTTCAATCAATAGTTTCCATTTAAAATATGTTTCAGCTTCAGTTCAACTGGATGTTTAATGTCTTTTTAAAAAAGATTCAACAGTAGAAAAGACAGAACAGAGACAGAGACAAGTGGACCAACACACTCGCTACAAGGTCAGTGTCTTAAGTGCTTACGCCACCAGGACTCTCATCTTAATCTTCAGCTATATCATTTCTATAAAAGATCACATCATCTCTTCTAATCTTGAAGATGCTGAAGGATCAATAAAATGCATCTACTCCCTTCTGAATAAACTTGAAGCTTAATTTCTTTCTTAAGTAAAAACCAGATGAAAGGAAACAAAACCTCCAGCAACATTAAAAGCCTCCGCTTGTGTTGGTCAGAAGGTAAATGGATCTTCACTTATGGGAAATTGAAAAAGAGAATTCGTGTTTGTTTTCATGTCCGTGGTCTTTCATTTCCCCCTCTGAAGTCTGAGATTACTCTGATTGAATCGGACGTTCGTGAGTCGTCGTCGTACACGTGATGACCACATGTCTCTACGGACCAAGATGGCGTCGCATCATGTCGCAACGAGCGGCGACGCAGCTGAAACCTGAGTCTGTCCAATTGCTACAGAAACAACTTTTATAGTTTATAAAGGTAAAATGTTAAGATTTATAAACACACAGTGTTAGAAACAGAAAGTAGAAACATTTACTGTCATGAACCGTCACTAACTAACACATAAACAAAATACTGATACTAAACTGGAAACTCAAACTGACCTTTTGGATGATTTAAGTCAAATATAAACACATTTATTATCACAGAAATGATTCAGATAAAGAATGTTAGTTAACTGCTACTGCTTTATTTTGGCTCCAAGGTTCTTTGGTTGACTAGTTTTATTGACATTAGTTCTCACTAGTTCAGTCTAGTCCACACTAGTCCACACTAGTCCACACTAGTCCACACTAGTCCACACTAGTCCACATTAGCTCACAATAGTCCACATTAGCCCACAATAGTCCACATTAGTCCACACTAGTCAACTTCACCATGGATCAGTGAGTCTCAGTCTCTGTTGTGATCGTTGGCGACTTGTGTTCCCATGATCTGGAGTCTCAACAACTGGTCTGAGACCAGTGAAAACGCTGCCTCCAACACAGACTAAACCGCTAAACCGGCGTGTAAACATCACCATGGCAACACGCTGGTTTTCACGGTGGAGCTGAAATCAGCGGCAGACCTCCCCGGTACCGGGTAACATCTGGATCAGACGCGGGGAGTTTGTAGAAAGTGAAAATGAAAGAAAAAGCGTTAAAACGTCAGACTTTTAAACGTGGTTGTGAGTGAATCAGTGAGACGGCAGCAGCATTTATCTCACATCCCTCCTCTGATTGGCTGTCGCTCTTTGTCAGTCTCTTCAGACTCCTCCAGTTTTCTAACATGACAGATCCAGTCCCGGTCTCAGACCAGGTCCCGACGGCCTCTGATGGAGTCGTTAGGGCTGTTCACACATTATGATCATTATGAGTCGACTAGTGTTTAGTTAAGTGAACATGTTAACAACGACCATCAGTTACAGAACAGAAACAAACGTCTTGCACGTTCTACTTTTCTTTTTGTTCTATTTATACGACAACATCATTAAAAAAAAATCACAGGATATAACTTTGATGTCTCAACATGAATTGAACATGTTGGAAAGTAACTTCAGTTACAAAAGTAGAACAGATGATTAAACATGTTTAACAAGCGCACATATAAATGATTGATTGCACACGTGTGAGTGTGTGTACATGTGAGTGCTATCCTTCAAATTACCGCCATGAGCTATAAAAGAATCACTTCAAATGAGTGCGGTCGGCCTTCGTTGGTCAATACCAAGAGAATAATAAATTAGCTTTCTAAATTTAATGTCAAGGCAACATAAGCTGCATTAATAGCAACATTAATGATGTCTCTGGGCACAATATGAGTCAGACTGTTTGCTTTTTTAAAAAAAAAAACATCAATCTTGTCTCAGAACAAAGACAAAGTCATAAAACACGAAGGAGTCAACGTCACTGAACTGTGCCGGCGCCTCGTCAGGCAAAGGTCGGACATCCTGACGTTTTTAACGTTAACGTGTCTTGTGTTGTATTTCTGGTTTTATTGTCTTTAGTTTCAGACGAGTTTAAGAAAATACAAACTCAAACAGGAGGACGTGGAGATGAGACGCAAACACATGACGTGAGTTTATCACTTCAAGTTTTTATTGACAATTTTTTCTTCTTTTTCTGGACAGTAGAACAAACCCAAATGTTGCACAAAAAACACAAACTTTTTATAACAAGGCCTGCAAATCTTATTTCATTTGACATTCAGTTGAACGGCAGAAACTAAATCATTTCTGGAAGGGTAGAAAACTTTTATAAACTTTTTACTGTACAAATTATACAAATGAATATCCATTACAAGCTCGGGTGGCAGATATGCTCTTTCGAGTAAGGACAGCATCACGTGTCGTTTGCTGATGTTATCATGGTGGTGATGATGAGGATGATGAAGGCGATGGGATTTGTGAGAGAAGCAGCTGCAGCGAAGCATTTTAGATACAAAACTGACAGTGAATGAGTCAAACAATCACAGATATGGTTTGCAGGAGGATGAGCCTCGGACAAAAATACTTCTTCTATTCAACGAACGCTCCATTCAGAGGACGACAGAAGACTCAGAGCGTCTGAATCGGCTTCACACACGTAGATTATAACACGGTCATCAGAAAGGAGGTTACTGTAAATTCAGCCTAATCTGCTGTTGGATTCAACTCAAGCTGCTTTTTTTTGACATCATCCTGTACGTTTCTCAAGTTTTCACAACGTGATTAAATTTAATTTCTAAAAACCTCTTTTTTTCCCTTTGAGGATAAAAAAAATAAAAGAAATAGAGACAGAGAAGCCCTTTCACTGTGCTACGTCGTATAACAGTCAGACTCATCATTTCATGGTTCTTTTATCAAACACCGTCCTCTTTAAACCAGTATTTCCCTCAAAAAATGTTGAACTTCTCCTTTAAACCTTTGAATGACAGTTTCAGTGGACAAGGTCACACATTTGTACAAACTTCGTTTCCTGCAGCCTGTCATGTTTATCATTGTTGCTGATGAACCATGAACGATTCTTAACAGAAAAATAAACATGTTCATATTCGAGCTGCTTGTATCACCCGACAGAGGAACTCACTTAGTTTTGTTACTTTTTTTCTTGTGTTTTCATGTCTTATTATCCAAATGCACACAGGAAGGTTGTGGGATTTTCATTGTCACCCACTAAGATAAAATAAATCAGTGTAAAACCAGCAGGAGCAAAAGAGCTTTAAAGTGCAGTGGGCACCAGGGAGACTTCATACTTCCACTAACACATGTTCATTAGACATGTAAATCAAACTATTACACTTATGTGAATTGTTAGAGAGGCGTCATGATGGTGCAGTCGCCTCACAGCAAAAAGGTTCTGGTTTCTGATGGAGTCAGGGTGACTTTTCCTGCTTCTCTCAACAGTAACAGGTCAGTTTAACTGGTGATCAGACTCGTGACCAATAGTTCATTAGCTCTTCCTGCATTAACTCCAGATGGAGCTAACGGACAGTTGGCATGTTACCGTTGTTTTGTCTCAGTAATGGTTGGTTAACACCTCTCTTAGCCAGCACCTTGTTGAACCTGACATACTGCCATTCAAACATCTAATGATATTCTATATTTAACTCTCTGTCATAGATCTCTATGAGCAGGAACCTATAACATCTAAAACATGTAAAAACAAATAGTCTTCAACATCTGCACATTTTATTATTAGAGAATATTTAAAGTGACGTCCAGAGTCACATGAACCAGAGTCTATTTCACCACGAATACGAGTCAAACTCCCCTCAACAGATATGTTACGTTGGTTGAAGTAATATCCAGTTTGACCGTCTTTTGTTTTCACAACCAAATAGTTAACAATGAAAGTAAATGGGGCAGTCAGCCAAACGGATCTAAATTGTAATTTTTTAACCACTAATAAAGCTCAAAATATCACTTCACTTCAGCAGTAGCATGAATAGGGTCCCTACACATAAACTGAAGTACTGATAACTTAGTAAGTGAACCCAGAGTTTATTAAAAACACTGTTTTACAAGACTTACCCAACGTCTGGTTTTATAACAACTGGTGGTGAAGGTTGTTCCACATCAGCAGATTCAACATTTTCCTGAACAACAGGTCGATGATCAGGTAGATGATGAATGTGCTGATCTGGAACATCCTTCATGATCAGAGAAGTGAGATTTTGTGAATGTGAATGTAAAATATTGCTTTATAGGGAGTTTGACTCGTATTCATGGTGAACTAGACTCTGGTTTCCTGTTATTCTGGACCGTCACTTTAAGCCTCAAAAATAAAACAATACATTTTGGACCGTTTTTTTAAAGTTTCATGTGTTTTGGAGCAGTGAGTTTGTGGTTTGGTTTATTAACATGTCATTGTTTTCAGCCTTTTGTTGACAGAAGGAAAAACCTTGAGTCTTATAATTTAACATGTGAAAACATAACAGTTGTAAATGGTTTTAAAACTGAAACTATCTAGTGAGGTGTTAGTAAAGCTGCAGGCAGTTCTGCAGACTGCAGGCTGCAGACTGTTCAAACGTCTCTGTGTTTGTATTGTGCTGCGCTGCCTGCAGCTTTTAAACACTGGCTCTGTTTTATAAAAAGAATCGTCGTCTTTCATTAACAGTAATTGGCTATTGTTGAGTCTGAATGAGAAAATCTCGTTTTAAAAGTTGAACAGTTTGAAATAAAACAAAAACAAAACAAAACAAAAAAAAACCAACTAATTACATGCGTCAGATAAATGGTGTTATTAATTGGACTTCTCGTAGTACGAGACCATGTCAATGCTTTAATCAAACTCGTTGCTCATATTCTTCTGGAATAAATGTGTGATTGTGTGAATGTGAAAGAAGCTATTGTATAAAACAGATTCAGGGAAAATCGAAACCCATCTAATCTTCTTTGTCCAGGCGCTGACATGATTACAGGTCCAGTGAAGATGTACTGAATTATACTGTAGATTCATCCAGAGCCACAGACCAAAGCAACAAGAAATCATGAGGAAACTTCCTGAAAGTGTCAGGAAACGGTTCAACACCTGATGAATAAATCATGTGTTTGACCTCATCACCTACGATATAATAGCTATGTCTCATTATCAATCATTATGTCTCATTTAACTTTGGTTTTCTAAGAAGATGCATGAAAACCAAACTCTTTCCAGTTCGTCAATTTTCACAACTTGAGAAACGTACTTCAGCCTGATTAAAACTCCTTTGTTTCATCTGTTTATGTTTAATATTCTGACTTGTGTGTACGTTGCCGTCTCATCAGAGGTTGTAAAGTGACGGTGAATATTTAACACCCGGCTTTGACTAACAAATCACAAACAAGTCTCATTGGAGGTTAAAGTCCCTAAAATGTAAAGTTGCAAGGTTTTGATTATGACAGCATGAAAAAAAAACCTGTCAAGGACAATCAGCTACAGTTAGCACTGAACTATATGTTTCTTTATTCTAATTGCATAGCCTTGAGGTGATTAGACACCTCCGTGTGGGGGGAAGAGTTTGAATAATCTATTAGCTCAGTGGCTCACACAAGCACATGCGTATAAAAATATTCGGCCCAATTATCTGCATTTTAGCGACTGCAATTTGCTCAGACAGCATGCACACTGTGATAACACTCAAAACGATTTGTCACCTGGAGGTTTAATATTTCAGAAACAAACTCCTCAGAGAAAGAGAGGGAACGCTCCCTCCGCGAGATGTGGCGAGTAGCGTGATTTCTGGAAGTCATTTGGTTTTTCTTCGCTCAGTGGGAAGAGATTAATTTGCTGGTCCAGACAAATGGGTGCGGTAATTTCTAATTCAACAGACCATGTAATAGAATCAGTTAAACTCAGTTATTCTCTTTGGAAGGTTTGATTCACCCCATCTGCATTTTGGTACATCTCCATCTTTGTTTCACAAGTGACGATTCGCTAGAGTTTGTCCAGTGAAGTTGAGGAGCGACGTTCAGATGTTTTATTTGAACTATGACTGATGATACGTTAAAACTGACACTACAAGTGACACGTTGGCTCATCAGTTGAGTCTGTGAGACAAAAATAAAAAAGAATCACATTTTCCTTGATAGGCGCTGCTGCTCAGTTGCCCTCGATCAAGGCACTTAACCAAGCGGCTGAGACGCAGCTGTTCGACGGCCACCAGGAGAAACATCTGCTGATGAACTGGATGGATTCAACATCTGGATCATCTGAGTCTGTGCAGCTGAAACAAGCTGCGTTCATAAAACCGTACGATGTTCAACCCGTTGAGTTACGTACGACAACATGCTGCTAACTCGTTTTTCTTCCAGGTGATCTGACTTTGTTGTTGTGATATGAAACTATTTTTGGTCACAGGAACAATAAAAAAATAAAGAGCCACTCTTTGCTTGGTTTGAAACAATGTTTCCTCTTTTCTTAAACCAATTAACAACTGGTTAATGTTCCCGTCGCGTGGTGACAGAATTTAAAACACAAGTACTGTGACAAAATGCAGCCAAAGAGATTTGACCCTTGTAATTTTCAAAATGTGTCCAATGACTCAGTTGCATAATTTGTCCACTCCAGATGTTGTAATTAACACGAGTGTCAGGTGAGCTGCTGTGAAAATGTCTCATGGAGGCAACAAGGCCGACACTTTCATGTTCTGCACATTCTTGGTGTTAAAACAAACACAAAGAAAACAACAACAACAACAACAACAACATATCTGCGGCTGAAGATGAGTTGCAGCGTGGCACGAATGGTGGCGTGTGCATGATGAAAGTTCCTCGACAGAAAAAGACAAAGGTGTCGTTTTTTTGGGGGGAAAAGGGCTTCAGGCATAGAGCGGAGAAAGGCCTCTCTGTTTGAAAGTCTGCGGTGTGTTTTATCGCCCACTCTGGCAACGTGGGTCAGTACTGACCGCTAAAGGGTCCAATCAGGCATCAGAGATGAGATGAGGAGGAGGGGCATGGATGTGTCAGAGCTGGAGCAAAGAGCAGCAGAGGAGGAGGGGAGGGTTGAGGAAGCAGGTGGGGAAGAGAAAGAGGAGGGAAGGTGGAGCAGATGTTAGCAGAGCTGAGGACGAGCTTCACGCAAAGACACAGTCCCATCGATGCCTCCGTTACAGCCTGGAGCAGGGAGGGGGAGGGAGGGAAAACAGAAACATTGTTAAGTTTAAAGCGTCTTTACACAGAAACCTTGTTGTTATGTCTCTACATAAGAAACAAGGAAGAGGAGAAATCATTTATCAATAATCAACTACATCATAGTTTTTAGTCTTGATGAAATGTAAAGCTCTTCCTTTACTTAACATCATCATTTTCAAAGATTAGAGTCATATTTTAAAGACGTTGTCAGATGAAAACAGAGGCCTGCAGCATCAACTCTAATCACACTAACGTTGCTCAAATCACAGTCGCTCTCATGAGTTTGTTTCAGTAAATACAGTTGAACTAATGACCAGGATTCATCAACATGAGTTTTAGGACATTTATAGTAAAAAAAAAAAATCAAATATTTGCATCCAAGAAAATGCACAATGAGTCTTAACAAGTGTCGCTGCGGATCATCTGCCAGATGGGCCGGTACAGGGTCTGCTGGAGGGGAAGACAGGGTCACATCCTCCATCCTCTTGCATTATATAAGATTTATTTTTGGGATGTACAGTTCAAACCAGTGTGGGTTTTGCCAAGTGGCTGTCAGACAATCAGCTGCTCTCAGGCTCTCGAGCGTTGATGTGAAATCACGGCGGTTTGACCGATGATAAACTCTCAGATGGTGTCAGACGAGCGGCCTGTAATTATTCAGGCAAGAAGACGTTTCCACCTGATTTGATAACAACAGTATTTCTGACATTAGTGTTAAATTTATTTGCTCACTGAATCAGGCCAACAGCTGCGTGGGATTCACTGCGATGCACATACAGGTGTTGCCAACAGCTTCGAGGCCTAACAAGTGTTTCCTTCCTGGCACAGATTTGGTTTTAGTAAATCTGAACCTTTAGGACGTCTCCTGCTCTCTCTCTCTTTCTCTGTCTGTCTTCCAAAAACCGGCTCTAATGAAATATATCTCTTGCATAATAAGCCATGTGGGTGTGTTTAAATGAATAAAATGGAGCCCACAGTCCTCAGAGTTAATCTGCTGCTGTAAACAGACAGAAACCATGTGCTTTTATAACCGACATCTTGTTTGTGATGGCGACACTGTCGATCTCATTAACGTCATGTCTTCAGTAAGCGACGTTTGATATAAAAACTAAGAAAATAAGATCAGATTTTATGAGTTTTGTAACAACTCGTCTTTCTGCTGCTTCATGACTTAGTGATTCTTCACATTTCCCAGAATACCTCATTAAAAAGCTTCTCCACAACCTGTTTGTACTGAGTTGAGTTGAGGGTTGTTGTGTGTGGAGACAGAGGCAACAGATGGATGTTTAGGTGTTTGTCCCAGTGGACACCTGCGGTACTGCAACAACAAGATATTCACAACCGTCTTGACTATTTACCTCAAAGGACGTGACTACAGATGTGTTGTTAAACATGTGAACAGCAGCTAAAGAAGAAAAGAAAACGTTGTTGGTGCTGATGGTGACGTAATTTGACCTAACAGACACAACAGGTAATTATAAAGGAAGTCTCCACCAGAGTATCAGTCCCCGAGAAGCAAAACTTCCAAAATACTGCGTTTCGGCCCCGATATAGTCTTATACTCTTGTTTGTGGTTTTAGGTCGACTCGGTGGTGACTGGTTGTGACTCAAGACGGTTCATGACGCAGTCGACAAAGAAGCGACAGTGTTAAAACCCAGCGGCAGCAGAAGAAGTGTATCAATAATAGTTTCTATGAATGAAATCGAAGAAGTGAACAAAGCGACACAGTTGAAACCGTCACTAATGATCACAGGGTTTCACATTTAATGATCAACGTGTGGACGAGCGCTACAGCATCAACACTGGCTGCTACAAATTCATTCAGTTCAGTTCTCTCTACTTCTTCCTCTAATAACACGATGAAGCGGTCACAGAGAAGACGATCGATAAAGTCCGTCCCACCACCGTCCTGTCACTGATCAGGTCTGACCCTGGAGACACAGAAGCTACCAGGACCGAGTGACACGATGTTCCTCAAAAGTTCTCTGACCATAAATTTCCCCAGGAACTTACCAGGTGGAAACATGGCCACAGTCAAGTGAGCAAAGTAGCTGATACATATTTAGTGGCCAACAGTCGTGGTCATGTGACATGATGTCATGTCCAGGTCGGATACAACAACAAGATTTGATTTAACTCTTAACTGTATTCACAGTATTATAACTATTAGGTCATTTCTACCAAACTGTTCTAACTCTACTGGTCTCTACTGGTCTCTACTCAGTCTCTAGTGTTTCCACATGGTGCTAGTTCCTGGTTCCAGCTACTGTTTTAGTTCCTACTCTGTGGAGGAACCAATGGAGCTGAGTCGATACTAAAACGTGACGTGAACAGACGCCGGCCACTGATTGGTCAGAGGGAGTGTCTTCACAAGCTGCCACCAGACGCCAGTTGAGTTGAGAGAGCGTCAACAAAATAATCAAGCTCCATTTTTAAACAGGACAAGAGTGATAGCCATCGTCGTAGCTACCTGGTCGTAAGCTAACCCAGCAACAAGTACAGCATCTCCTCCATGTCCATTAATGTTTACTGATGTTTTAGTGTCGTGACGTCGCAGCAGTTTGACTCCACTCACCACATTCACGTGGAGGAGGAACCAAACTGTGATGGAAAACAACGTGTCTGCTACCAGACTGAGTAGAGTCCAGTAGAGTCCAGTAGAGTCCAGTAGAGATTTGTAACGTTAACTGGATAGCGACGCCTCTGGTCACGTGTGGTAACTACAGGGTAACTGTTATATTTAATGATGAAGCAGCCGACAAACTCTGGAAATAAACATGTTCACTGGTTGATTACTTTAGTGATAATAACTGTTGAAATATCTACCTGTCACATTAAACTAAAACACTAGTCTGACTAATGCATGTGTCTGTCACATGTGACACGTTTAAAGTTTGATCAATGCTCTTGATTTGTTATCAATGATCTATTAAAGCAACATGTTAATCAGGTAAAAATAATGGAGCTAATGTGCAGCAAAGCAGTTACTAGTTTCCATCATCATCATCATCATCATCATCATCATCATCATCATCATCATCATCATCATCATCATCATCATCATCATCATCCTCATCATCATCATCATCATCATCATCATCATCATCATCATCATCATCCTCATCATCCTCATCATCATCATCATCATCATCATCATCATCATCATCATCATCATCATCATCATCATCATCATCATCATCATCATCATCATCATCATCATCATCATCATCATCATCATCATCATCATCATCATCCTCATCATCATCATCATCATCATCATCATCATCATCATCATCATCATCATCATCATCATCATCATCATCATCATCATCATCATCATCATCATCATCATCATCATCATCATCATCATCATCATCATCATCATCATCATCATCATCATCATCATCATCATCATCATCATCATCATCATCATCATCATCATCATCATCATCATCATCATCATCATCATCATCATCATCATCATCATCATCATCATCATCATCATCATCATCATCATCATCATCATCATCATCATCATCATCATCATCATCATCATCATCATCATCATCATCATCATCATCATCATCATCATCATCATCATCATCATCATCATCATCATCATCATCATCATCATCATCATCATCATCATCATCATCATCATCATCATCATCATCATCATCCATCATCATCATCATCATCATCATCATCATCATCATCATCATCATCATCATCATCATCATCATCATCATCATCATCATCATCATCATCATCATCATCATCATCATCATCATCATCATCATCATCATCATCATCATCATCATCATCATCATCATCATCATCATCATCATCATCATCATCATCATCATCATCATCATCATCATCATCATCATCATCATCATCATCATCATCATCATCATCATCATCATCATCATCATCATCATCATCATCATCATCATCATCATCATCATCATCATCATCATCATCATCATCATCATCATCATCATCATCATCATCATCATCATCATCATCATCATCATCATCATCATCATCATCATCATCATCATCATCATCATCATCATCATCATCATCATCATCATCATCATCATCATCATCATCATCATCATCATCATCATCATCATCATCATCATCATCATCATCATCATCATCATCATCATCGTAGCTAGTAGAGGCTTCCTGTGCTGCTGCTGTTCTGAATTTTATGTGTATTTATACGATGTCATGTTTGTTACTGACTCATTTCTCAGATGGTGTCAGACACGTAACGTTGCTGTTTCCATCTGATTTGATAACAACAGTAATTAGTCTTAGTCTCAATGTGGGTCTGTTGCCGTGTTCAGGTTCATACTGGTGTTTCCTTCCTGGCACATCTCTGGTTTTAGTAGATCTGAAGCTTTATGACGTCTCCTGCTCTCTCTCTCTGTCTATCTTACAAAAACCCGCTCTAATGAAATACATCTCCTACATAATAATCCACGTGGGTGTGTTTAAATAAATAAAGTGAAGCCCACAGTCTCTAGAGATAATCTGCTGCTCTAAATGATCTGTCCACAGATAAAAACAGTGTAGTTTTGTGAACATTTACTGTATTAGTGTTGATGAACATTGAGTTGATCTAATTGGTGTCATGTCTCCAGTAAATGATGTTTGATTCAAACTAGGATCCGTTCACTTTGTTGACTCTATGATTAAATGTTGTTTGGAGTTTTTGTAGTAACTTGAATTTCTGCTGCTTCATGACTTTGTGATTCTTCACATTTCCCAGAATATCTCATTAAAAACCTTCACAAGAACTTGTGTGTGAGTTGAGTTGAGGGTTGTTGTGTGTAGCTGGAGACAGAAACAACCAGAGGAAAGTAAAAGTTTGGGGAGGAGGATAGACTCAGGCTAAAGGCCCATTTATGCTCCTTTACATACATAAGTACGTCCGTCGGTTCCTAACGTTGGACCTTTCATCCTCCCCATGTGAGTTTTATGTCGTGTTGGACATGTTGTTAACAACCACACTGAAATAGCATGAAATCCTTGACGTCTGAAACAGACGTACGTACGTGTAAAGAGTGAATAAATGGGCCTTAAGTCAACCTTCCCTGGTGGCCGACTGTGGTACTGCAACAAAACGTCTCTTGTTGAAACGTAACGAAACTATTCAAGTGACACTGACACATTTACAAGATAAAGAGACTGAATTCACATCATCCAGAAGTTTTCTGGCTTTAAACAACCTGAGACTGAATGAGTTTTATACGACTTTTAAAATCAACTCAGCTCATGAAACAAACAAATAATGGATCAAATGAAGAAATAAAATAAAATAAATTGGACCAAAAAAAACAAAACATCATGAAAATATCAAAACCATGTTAACTAAAGGTTCACATGCAAACATCAAGACAAATGTAACAAATATTTTCCCGGTGACTTACGACAAAATTACACTTTTAATTTTAATTCACTGAGGCTGTAATTATTCATCCTGATACAACTGAATCACATGAGATGTTATAACATCACCAGTCGGTTTTCTCCTGAATCTTGATAATTGTTTGTATTTTTGTACGAACATGAAACAAAAAAAATGTCCTGAACCTTTTCAGGTTTCAGCACTTGAGTCTCGGCTGAAGCTGAAACGTTCACGCTCTGATGAGCTTCAGCCTCCGTGAGATTGAGGTGATGTGGATTTTTTACGCTTCGGTGCCCAAAGCTGAACTTCAGAGGTTGGAGGTAGAGAAAGAAGAGGAGGAGGAAGAGGAGGAGGAGGAGGAGGAGGAGGAGGAGGAGGAGGAGGAGGAGGAGGAGGAGGAGGAGGAGGAGGAGGAGGAGGAGGAGGAGGAGGAGGAGGAGGAGGAGGAGGAGGAGGAGGAGGAGGAGGAGGAGGAGGAGGAGGAGGAGGAAGGAAGAGGAAGAGGAGGAAGAGGAGGAGGAGGAGGAGGAAGAGGAGGAGGAAGAGGAGGAGGAGGAGGAAGAGGAAGAGGAAGAGGAAGAGGAGGAGGAGGAGGAGGAGGAGGAGGAGGAGGAGGAGGAGGAGGAGGAGGAAGGAGGAAGAAGGAGGAGCAGACGAGTAGAGTTCGCCTCTATTGTATCTATCTATTTATTTATTTATTTTTCCATTTTCCAGCTCGGTACCTTTTGCTAACTCACTCTCTTTCTTCAAACAGTGAGTCACAGGTCACACACACACACACACACACACGTTCTCACACACATACACACACAGAACTACATTGACTCTTATTACTGTAATTCTGTGGTTCTTGTACCTTTTTGACTATTTATTAATTTAATTGTGTAATTTTACTTTAATTTATTATAAACAATAGTTTGTTATTTAAAGTCGTTACCTGACATCACAAAGACCAATCAATGTCTTTATCACATGAACCAGCAGACTCATCTGGTTACCATGGCAACACATAGATCCATTGTATCAGCCAGTAGGATTATCAATAGATTGGAAACTGATCAATGAAGATGGAGATTGAACTAAATGATGTCACAACAACAAACAAGCTGTCAACAATAAACCAGGTTAAAGTTACTGGATGTGATTTTATCATATTTGATTGAATTTAACAGAAAAGATACTTTGTATTTGTTTTGAACAGAATCATATAAATGTTCTGTTGAAAACAAATGTTTCCAGCGTTTTAACAACTGTTGAGAATAAATTAAACATCAGTTTAAAAAGTAACTAAAACTTTATACTTTTACTGGAGTATATTTCTACTACAGTACTTAGTAATATTTCAATATGTCATGTAACAAAACTTCTACTTCAGTATCTTTCCACCAGTGAGACACACACACACACACACAGTCATCAGTACAGCAGCAGTTGAGACAAATTAAAGACAGAAACACTCCAGATGTTTGAACACGTCCTCTGATCTTAAAACATCTTATTTTAATTTTAAAATAAAGATTAATAAGTAATAAAGAGCCACGTTTTGTGTCTGTGCAGGAACGTGAACATTTTACTGGTGTCACCTTCTTTTTTACACCTGACATTAACATCTGAATATTTTAACTGTAAAATGTGTAAAATCTTCATGTTAATGAGGCGACAGGTCACGAACCAGATGTGATTCATTAAATCTTCGATCCTAAAAGTCTTTTCATGTCTCGTAACATCCGAACCACCGAGGGACAAAAAGGATTAAAGGATTATTACTGAAGTTTGTGTTGATGTGTTATAATGTTCTAATTAAACCCACATTTCTTCATAAGGTGAAGAGTTATATTAGAAATAAAATTAATCAGTTGTTACCTAAAGGGATCATTTAGTTCATTCACATATTAATGACTAGAAAAGACACAACTAAGTGTTTTAGTTTGTTTCACAGAGAAACTGGACATTTTATTAATATAAAACTATTTGTTTTGTTTCACTGAAGTCAAACATTTGCCCAAATTTAAATGAAAAAACAATTGATGTAATAATATGAAATAATTAATGTTGAGAGTTAATTTCTTTTCTATAAAACCATCTGGAGAACATTGTTTCTCCTTAATGAGTTCAGACTGATTACTGCTTCTTTTCTCTGTGAATTAGAGTCTTTAATATCCACGTCTGAAGCCTTCAATGTCAATAATAATAAGAAGAATTTAGCTTTAGTCTCTCGGCCCATTTAAATCATCAGAACTTGAACAAACACCATCAAAAGCAGAACCATTTTTTAAAAATCACCTTTTTAAAAGAAAAATGACTTTAAAATTTATCATAAATCATTTTAAAATGATTCACCAGCGATAATTTTTTCTGTGAAGATGTTTAAAAACTTCAACCAAAGATAAAAATATGGATAAGGATCGACTGAGATCGAAAAAAAGTGACATAAAAGAAACAGAAAACATCCAAAATGAAAACATCTTTTTATTGTCATACACTTTGTAAAGGATGAGCGCAAATAAAAGAGCTTGTGATCAAAAAAATCTACTCATCACGAAGCCATGGACCATAAGGCAATTAAATACAAGCTTTAGTCTGGAGCTATCACCTACAAATACAAGGACGGAGTCAAAGGAAAAGAGGGAAGTAGAGGGAGAAACGACACAGCATCAGTGCTTATGCAATCAGAAGGAAAAAATGGAGGAAAAGAAGTTTTAAAATGAACAGAAAGCAAAAAAAAGAATCAAACAAAAACAAAAACAACCAAAAAACACAACACAATTTGTACATTCAAAAAAGGAAAAGTCAAATAATTCACAAGGAGTATTGGTTTTTACGGCAAATGACGATCAAACATAGTCTACAATCTGTTATGTACACTTGGCACTAATGTTAGATCTTTGATTGTTGTCGACTCTAGCGTGTGCACAGGTCGGAAATCTTTTTTTAAATGATTATTTAAATGCTAGGCTAATCATTTATATCATCTATAAATATACTGAAACAATCTCAAAACAAAGCCGTTGAAAAGTTTTGCAAAGCCTCGATGTAAAACTTCATTCATTATTGAGATCAAACTGCTCAAAGGACAAACAGTTCATCAGAAAAATGCTCACATACTTTTATATATATAGTGTTGAAGGAACAAGAATCAATCGTCGATAGTCCATCTCATGCACTTGAAAGTTGTAAACAGTACAAATATAAATGATCCACTTACAATATTTGAATCCCAGCAATTCCAAAATAGACAGACAGACTCCAAAAAAACAGCAGCAGATTGTTTGAATGCATTTTCCAACACTGGCAGATGTGTAAATAATGAGGTGGAAAATATCTATTTAACCATGATTGGATTGTCTATTTGACGTGGCTAAAGATAGAGAATTAAAAGCAGTGTACAGCTGAAATGATGCCACAACGTCCAATTCATGATGCCACATGTGGAAAACATTCAAACATTAAAATATATCATGATGTACACTACGAAGTAGAAAAGATGGCATCCTGATATGTCTTTGTCTGATATGTTAAAGGGAAAGTTTGGCCAGATTGAAGTTGTTAGTTTAACTATAGATCCAAGAAGTCAAGTCACTCTTTAGGTTCGTGAGAATAAAAACTTTAAAGATAAACTGTTCCGTTGTGTTGTAGTCGACGTGTTCATGACTAGAAACTAGAAGAGTTAAATAAATAAACACATAAATATCTGACAACAATGATAATCTGTCATAATAGTGAATGAAATGGTGAATAAATAAATTAGATTTCATGGTTTAACAGCTAGAAAACAGCAGAAATCACCAAACCCACAAACAATAAACTTCTTTTCTAAATTCAGATTAAAGTAAAGTTGTTAATATTTATATTAATTCAAACGATGTAACTGACTCTTCTTCTTTTACCGTCGCTCAGTATTGTTATCAAAACAGTTTGACTTCACAAGGTTCGATCAATCAAACTGCCTCTAAAATCCACTTTACATTCAGTCCTTTATTCATAAACCTTAAGTTAAAGTGACAGTTCAGATCAACATGAACCAGAGTCTATTTCACCATCAATACTCCCCTCAACAGATATGTTACGTTGGTTGAAGTAATATCCAGTTTGACCGTCTTTTGTTTTCACAACCAAATAGTTAACAATGAAAGTAAATAACCAAAAGCTCAAAATATCACTTCACTGATCAACCTGTTGTTCAACTATTTGGTTGTGAAAACAAAAGACGGTCAAACTGGATATTACTTCAACCAACGTTAAATATCAAAACTTGAGAGGAGTTTGACTCGTATTCATGGTAAATAGACTCTGGTTCATGTTTCTCTGGACGTCACTTAAAACATGTGATTTATTATTATCTAACTCATAATAGTCGACGTATATTTCTGGTTTTAATGGACCAACTTCTAACAAACACGGCATAAAAACAAACAACAAATGAGTTATAAGTAAAAGGATTCTTTGTCTTAAATAAATGATCTGAGCTCTGAACAAAAACAAAGAGTTTACTTTGACTTCTCAGAGTTTTTGTTAAAAGTTTGTTGTTTAAAGGTGTTTTCATCTTTTTACATAAGAATCTTAAAACTATTTTTTTCATGTCGTTCTGGTTCTCAAACCGACGCTTGTTGGCAACAGGTTTTTAATTGGCTTCATCAAACAGTTTTATAAACTACACAGAAACCTAATGTGTCATTTTCAGTAGTTTGTCACTGATTAGGGTCTAAACAGTTCATGTTTTGACTGAATCTTCTTAAAATGATTCTAGCAAACTAGATTTAATCCCATATATATTATATCCAGTGTCTATTTAAAGTAAATAATATACATTTATCTGTGGGGAGCGGGGGTGGACGGGCTCAGTGGTAGCATCTCTGAAGGGTTAATTAGTTCGAACAGTTGACGAGATACATTACAAGCGTCAGCGATTTCACAGACCAGCGTCGAGTGAGGGGGTCGTGGTCTGACCAGCGGCTTCAGTTTTCAATAAAAAGGCTCTTATTATTGTTCAAAAAGTCTCATCTTGTGTTCACAGGCAATGTTCAAAGCTCAAGCTGATCAGAGAACAGTTTCCTGTCAAACATCCCCACACAAACAGACGCTGGCTTCTTCACATTCAAATGGTTCGGTGTAAATAAGAGGACTCGTCTTTTTTCTCTTTTAAAGTTAAATAAAGCTTCTGAGACGAACATGTGACCTGTACAAACATCCACACATGAGACACAATGAACGTCTACACAGTCGACACACATAAGAAATGGAAAGACAATGTTATGGAAAATATACAATGTGTGATGTACAACAGTTACATTCATTCAAACAAAAAAGACATGGAAAAAAATCTACATTTGTTCTTTCTTTTCTTTTTTTCTTTTTTCTCTCCAGGATGATGTGATCAGTAGAAAGTTACAAGCAAAAAATACATCCAGGAAATAAATCAAATATTATGACGGGAACAAGTCAATAGTAGAAGACAAAAAAAAAACCAAATAAAAGGTAAAGGAAAGATATCCAGTATGGTCGAAATCAAAAAGGAAAATATGAGTCCCAGCTGCTTTGAGAAGCTGAACAGTCAACGAATCTGTACACACACATGCCAACGATCCATGAAAATACACACAGCATGGGCAGTTTTCATCACTGGGCTGGCTTTAGGATTCAGTGCATTCGTTAAGGAGGTGGGTTATTTATGGAGAGTTATGGCGGCTGATTGTTTGATGATTTTTTTGTTGTTGTTTTTAATAGTTGCTGATTGTTTGCTGTTTTGTGTCTCTAACTCATTTGACATACTCAGCTGACTTCCAGAAGTGCCCTGGGTGGGAAAGACGCCGGTTCCGTTTTGGCAACTTTTCCAGTAAATCTACCAACTTGGAGAAACTGGGTCGCTCTTCCTGCTTGTACGACCAGCAGAGGAGCAGAATGTCCTGGAAAACACCGGAGGAACAAAGAGTTACTCATCACATCTCATCATCATGTATGAATCCACGAGACACTTTTCTCACAGCGGACACAGACATAGAAGTTATGACGTCAGAGTTTGTGACATCACTTTAGATACACCCCCAAAATACAAAAAGCCCCGCCCACTTTTACACGATGATAACAAAGTGGTTTAAGGCACAAGTTTGGTCTCTACAGAGTTGAGGGTTCAAATCCTGCTCAAACACTTTTGTGAGATGAATGAAGTTTTATTTTATCAAAAATTAGACAAAATTCTGCTGGTGTCTCGTCAGGGTGAAGTGATGAGTGAAGCAATATTACAGCAAATTTTACATGTTACTTATAGACCTTGTCCACCATCATCAACTGGTCTCTACTGGTCTCTACTGGTCTCTACTGGTCTCTACTGGTCTCTACTCAGTCTCTAGTGTTTCCACTTGGTGCTAGTTCCTGGTTCCAGCTACTGTTTTAGTTCCTACTCTGTGGAGGAACCAATGGAGCTGAGTCGATACTAAAACGTGACATGAACAGACGCCGGCCACTGATTGGTCAGAGGGAGTGTCTTCACAAGCTGCCACCAGACGCCAGTTGAGTTGAGAGAGCGTCAACAAAATAATCAAGCTCCATTTTTAAACAGGACAAGAGTGATAGCCATCGTCGTAGCTACCTGGTCGTAAGCTAACCCAGCAACAAGTACAGCATCTCCTCCATGTCCATTAATGTTTACTGATGTTTTAGTGTCGTGACGTCGCAGCAGTTTGACTCCACTCACCACATTCACATGGAGGAGGAACCAAACTGTGATGGAAAACAACGTGTCTGCTACCAGACTGAGTAGAGTCCAGTAGAGTCCAGTAGAGTAGAGACACAACCATGTGGTGGAGAAGAGACATACTGTAACGTGTTCATCATGTTTATTTGTGTGGGTTTTGTGTGTTTCCTCATATTTACTTCTACCTTTTGTTTTCCTTTTATTTCGGCGTCACCAGAGACGACAGCGGTGAAATAAAGTCCCAGAGCTCAGTAAAGTTCATCGACACTCTGCTACAACAGTTTCTACTCTGACACAGTCATTTCTGCTCCTCAGTAACTGACTCCTCTGACTCAGGATCAGACAGGTTGTGTCAGGGTTAACTTGTCAGTCACTACATTCATGTTCTTTACCTTCACTGGAAACCAACCAATCAGAGTGCAGCTCATTTAAATATTCATGATTTTACTGAGTTAGAGGAAACCTGTCGTTTCATCCTAGAGGGACTTTATGAGGTTGAATTAGATTGTTTAGGATCCTGAGACTTTTTTGGTACAATAAAAGAATATAAACAACACAAACAATAATATATACACAGTTTAGAGACATCAAAGAACAGTTCTATACATTCTGTGCCCTTTAATATAAATGTAACATAAAATGAAGGAAACAAAGACGCTACATAACATTAAAGAGGTGTCAACATGATAAAAGCATCCAGCAGCTGTGACCTGCAGCTCGTGTCAAGTTAAGACACTTGAAGAAGCAAAATGAAGCTGTTTTTTTTTTTTTTAACAAGTGCTCAGCAGCCTGACACCACAGGAGCTAAACCATGAGGATGGAAATCTGCACCCTGAGCTGGGCCGTGCTTGAACTGTTTAACGTGACTCATCATAGTCTCGGTATGTGATTTGTAAAGAAATGTTTGGTAATAGCAACATGTGATGTCGTGAAATTTACAGCCACTTACAGACTGAACAAACTGAACCTCTTCAGATTAAAGAATAAAGACTTGAAAGGTGAACTGAAGGCAAACAAGCGCTCATGTGTATGTACACGTGTATTCATACTGTGTATTCATACTGTGTATTCATACTGTGTATTCATACTGTGTATTCATACTGTGTATTCATACACCGTGTACTGCAACAACAGGAAACATCACGATTTTCTCTGAAGGAGGAGGTCGGAGGTCAGAGTTAAACTTGACTTCTCAGTCATATTTTTTAATATTATTTAAATAAAATCCAGTTTTTTAATGAAGTGAAATTCAGTCATGACTTTATATTTTGTTGCTTCTGTGTCTTAGTTTATTCTCTGTAATTAAAATGTAAAGCAGATCATCATTTCTCTACAACCAGCAGGGTTGTTTTCATATCTTTAATTGTCCTTTGGTGAAACTTTTTTACTTGAAACTCATATGAGCATCAATTTAAAAACTGATCCAGGATCAATCTTTAATTTCTTCTGAGTTTACAGAACGTGATTGAGCAAAATATGAAGATTATGAAGACGAATTAAAAACAAGAAGCAGCTCTTACCGATATCTCCTTTCCCATGCCAGTCTGGGCGAGGTTGGGCTTCATGCCGCTGCCAATCTGCCATATGATCACCTCCGCTGGCTGACTCTTGTAAGGCCACTCACGTGCATGTAACTCGTACCAGATGGTGCTAGATGGAGGAAGAAGAGCGAGCGGGTCAGTGCTTTGGACTGTTGAGTCCAGAAAATATTAACAGAGTCTTTAAAACACAACCACGTAGAGTTCATATCGAGGCTGCGACCAACACAACCTGCATCCTGGGGATGAACGTCGCCCCGACTCTAAAGTTTTGAAGAAATTTTATTAAAAATAAAAAAAAAACATATTTTAATTACTGCTCATGCACCATCCTCCCAGTGTTAGTAAGTGGCTGTTTTCAACCTCCTCCTGCACGTCAAGTTTGAGTCGTATAAAAATAGCTCATTGCTGTTAGTAAGGAAAAAAAAAAAACATCATAAAAAAAATAAAAAATGACGGCTGATTGTTGATGAATATGTAAAACAGCCATGGGGGTCACCTCTGGGTAGAGCAGGGGCTAAACAGAGCAGCTGGACATTGTGCGCCAGCTCTGCTCTCTTCACTTTACAAAAAACGATATAGTGACGAAACGTCCATATGGGAAACCATCTGAAAACGCAATTGTGTTAGGAGTCAACAGAGCAGGGCCCACGCCCACAGATGAATCAGTAATGGCAGCGGAGGAAGAAGAACAGGAGCCATGGGGATTTTTAATCAACTTAGGACAAATATAAAAAACTGGGTTTGAAGGAGAAGAGGGAGGACACGTCGATTTAAAATAATCTGTCTTCAATAACTTTAAGGAGCCGGTGAAATGATTTGGGTCAAAATGTGTCAAACGTATAATATAAAAGAGATTGAAGACACGATGATGAATAGTAATAATAATTGAAATGAGAATAATTTGACATTTCTCTCTTTTTCTCGCTGAAAGTTAAATAAGAAAAACTAAAAGTGTCCTCAACATTTGAACTAGTTGAAGAGCAACAACAAGTAAAAGTGTTGACAAAGCTCCATGAAAGAAACAGAACAGGAAGTGGGATTTCAGAAATTGAGTTTCCTCACACATGGTTGTACCTTATTTCAGCTGGACTGAAGACCATTAAACAGAGCTCGAGGCCAAACAACAGCTCACACACTTGGTCTGATTTTAAAGCAGAAAACTCAAAGTCATGAGGACGTTGGTGGAGCTGGAGGTCAGTCAGGACTGACTCAAAACAAGTCTAAAGGTTTGATTTAAAACATGAAAGAACAACAAGACTGAGGCACAAACTGTAAAATCCATTAAGTTTCTGCAACATTTTAGAAACCATGTGGTCAAATCACAGTCGTCAGTTCTCTCGTCTCTTTGGCCTCCAGCTCTAAAAAACCCACCATTGTCACGATCTTTTCTTCACAGCTGAGACTTCACCTGGTAAACACACACACTCACACACAGTCTGGTTTCCACAACTTCAGGGGACATTACATTGACTTGCATTAATTTCCTGGAGACTTTTTTTGGAAACCCAAGAGATCTCACTTGTTGGTACCAACCTTTATCTAAACCCGACCCAACCTGAACCAAACCTCGTCTTCACCTTATTATTTTGTTTGTTACATTATGGGACCAGCTTTTTGTCCCCATAAGGGAGACAGGTCCCCACAATGTGAGTGTGTAAAGAGATTTAATTCCCCACAACGTAAGGTATACCTGAACCACACACACTCACATACTCTCACAGTCACTTGCGGATCCAAGAGCTTCAAAGATTCAGTTTATCACAGTTTCAGTAACAACTGAAACTTCTCTGTCTTATGTTACAACTGGTCACAGTGACCGTGACCTCTGACCTTTACCAGTTCACATAAATGTCTTTAAATTACGTGTGAATGTTCCTGTTACCTCGTGTTCATAAGAGAACGAGGTCATCGTGACCTTTGTCCATCACAATGTGACTAATTCATCTTCAAAGACATTTTGTAGAAATATCACATTCAACATGTTGTGAGGTCACAGACACAACATGTTCATTTCATTTCACTCTGATCAACAAATGTAATGAACGTGTCATGTAATGAAATTCTCTCCAGAGACGTTGACCTTTGACCTCTAACCATCAAAAGCTAATCAGTCAAAGGTAAATTTGAAAAAAAGGCGTTTTTCTGAGATATCACATTGATGAAAACAGACAGAGACGTTGTTAATTTAGAAATCTTCCTCCTGCTCAGCCGGTTAGTTGGCTCCTTCACAGTCATCGTTTCAGTTTAACATTCAAGAGGATAAAACTCGTGGTTTGTATAACTCATTCAACTCAGCCTCCAAACCTTCAAAACCCACATGGTAGAACCAATCACTTCATCAGTGTGTGATTGATTGATCAATCAGTGTCTCTGATGTGCCACAGAGCAACACCTCCTCCTCCTCCTCCTCCTCCTCCATTCATAAACAACACGAACCAATGAGAAGACGGGATCTCCCCTGTAGTCAGTTTTATGAGAACCAGGTTGGACTCATAAAAAAACCAGAAGTGATTTGTTTTTAATCTCTAGATGACGGCCGTCTAAAGTCAGACAGCAGCAGATATAAATGTGACTTAAAACATTATTGATAATTATTGTATCTCCATCTTTGTGTTTCTGTAACGAGAAGGTAAAGTCATGTGACTCACCCAAAAGCAAAGACGTCCGACTGTTTGGAGAAAGGAAGTTTGTCTTCTTCTGTTTCTGGTGAGAGCTGCTGGATGATTTCTGGAGCCAGGTGACACAACCAACCGTTGGGGATCCTCAGTTTGTCTTCTCTCCGGCTGCAGAACGACAAGTGTAGACGGAGACTCATCAGCGTTTTACTGATCTAATGCGACAACGCTGCATTTTTTACAGTTTACTGTCATTTCACACACACGTAATGTGATACAATACGTCGATGATGTTGCTTTTTATTTATGTCCCAGAAAAAAATAAAAGAACATTAAGGTTCGCTGCTTTGTTGTCATAATATCCTACTTGATCTCAATCACATCATCACATCTCATCTGAGTTTCAACCATTACAACGTCTGTTTATTTTCTAAAGCCACTTTTACTGACTGATAATGATACAAACAGACCCATTTCATCCCTAGAGGACGGAAGCGAATGACGACTAGTTCACAGTGTGTGGCGAACGGTACCATCACGACATTAATCACAATTATCTGCCGGGTAACTTCTAATATTCACCCACAGTTTAGAGAAAATTCATGTTTTCTTTCTTTTGTTTTTGTTTAGCAACTTTTACAAGTTAAATAAAATAAAACATTACGTGACTGACGGACTCGATTGTTTTTATTGACGCAGATTAATCAGAATAAATAAAAATAAAAACTTGAAGTAAATAACATTTAACGTCATTTATTCATTAATGAGTAAGAAACGTCTCAGACGTGGCTTTAGTTTCAAGATGATGTATCTTTCATTGTGAATATTGATCATTGGTGATGATTGGAATTTCACTGTATTTTATTGGTTTTATCCTCCAACTCTGACTGAGCTGGTTCCACAGGTCTCAGTAGAAATGTTTATCAGGGTCGAGTTTAAATTTGTTTTTGTGTCTTTACGCTGCCTGATGCTCTAACATCATATAACACACAACGTATCTGTGGGTTCAGTTGAGGCTGAGGATTAAATCTGACTGGATTCACTGTAAAAGTTTAAATCTAAATCTCTGGAACATTTTTCCCTTCAAGCATCGAGTTAAACTAAACTGAGCTGGCGGCTTTTTTCAGCCTTTAGACAGAGTCAGGCGAGTTGTTTCTGTTTATAGTCTTTATGCTAAACTAATCAACGACTACTTCTCTTAATAAGCTGAAGAATAAAGTGACGGTTTTTATCTATAAATGATCTGAAAACTGTTATATTTTCATCTCCAGTTGAGGAATAGTTGTGTAGAGTTTTGTGACCAGTTAATCTAGTAATTCTAGCACCAGTGTTAATCATTAGTAAATTGTGTTAATATAAGAGGACAGATAATATTATAGCACTAATTTAGTGAAATAATGGAAGAGTATGAGCGTTAATATGACCCCGCTGTGTCGAAGGATCCTGTGGGTGTTTTCAGATGTTTCACTGCTCTGACTCTACCTCCACCTCAGGGTTGATGAAAGTCTTGAGGCGTTGAGAGGACAAACTTCAGAGGAAACAATATGTGATTACGGGTGTGTTCAGCCGTGACCTGGTAAATTGAAACCAGTTCACAACCTTTTGATCGTTTTCTTTGTCTGATATTTCTGTTTGTACTCTGAAACGTCACCTTGTTTTCAGACAGCTGAATTTCTCTGCTCATCTTTGACCTGATTTCTCTCGTTTCTCTAACAACTACTCTTGTTCTTGTTCTTGTTCTTGTTGAGAAGTGGCAATTTCTTCCATGGCAACAGTAAAGATGAGCAGAGGAGAGAAACAAAAGAGACGCAGAGCAGTTTCCACTTTCACTTACACATATTTAAATTTAGCCATAGTACTGCACACACAATTAGGGTTCAGTTCTCGTTTTTACCCATAAACCTCTTTGTTTCTGTTGAAAAAGACGACGAGAATCTTTTAGATTAATAATAAACTGATGTTAAAACATGAGGTATTTAAGATAATTACCTTCCAGCCTGCAGGACTCCAGATATGGTGAAGAGTCCAAAGTCGGTGATGACAACTTTCCCGTTGTCGTAAAACACGTTCTTGGACTTCATGTCTTTGTGTAAGATCCCTTTAGCGTGGAGGTAGCCCATCCCCTGAGAAACACAGGGTCAGAGATGTGACACGGCGTAAAATGTAGTGAGCGGCTCGTGTGTTCAACGTCGACTCGTTTTACCTTGACCATCTCTTGTGCGATCTGTCGAGTCTTGTTGACGTCCAGTACAACCTTGGCGTCCCGCACCACAGAATAAAGTGTCCTGCCTTTACACAAACTGAGAGAAACAAAAAAACACACAAGGACAAAATGTAAAATTTTCTGCAGCTCAAACCATTTTACAAACATAATTTCCCACAGTTTCCAGGTGCTGATGTTGATGTGTCAGTTGTGGACATCAACATCCTACAATCCTACAAAATAAAACATCACAGCTTGAAGTGTTTGACACTGACTGTTAATAAATTCATTTAACTAAATTCATCTAACTCTGAGCTGCAGCAGCAACGTCATCTTGATTCTTCCATTTATTCATTTAGTCTTTATTTCATTTAAATCCAGTTCCACATCTTTTATTTTTTTTAATTGCCTTGAGTTAATTTTAAATCCTCTCTCAAGACATTTTTATATCTTATGTGAAGCAGTTTGATTTCTTTGATATTGGAAGTTTTTATGTAAATTAACTTTATTTCTCTTTAACTTCATCATCCAGATCAACATGAACCAGAGTCTATTTCACCATGAATACGAGTCAAACTCCCCTCAACAGATATGTTACGTTGGTTGAAGTAATATCCAGTTTGACCGTCTTTTGTTTTCACAACCAAATAGTTAACAATGAAAGTAAATGGGGCAGTCAGCCAAACAGATCTAAATTGTCATTTTTTAACCACTAATAAAGCTCAAAATATCACTTCACTTCAGCAGTAGCATGAATAGGGTCCCTACACATAAACCAGATAAGCAGATTCATCATTTTCCTGAACAACAGGTTGATGTGTCTGTGAAGAGAGAAAAATGATGAATCTGCTGATGTGGAACAACCTTCATCACCAGTTGTTATAAAACCAGACATTGGGTAAGTCTTGTAAAACAGTGTTTTTAATAAACTCTGGGTTCACTTACTAAGTTATCAGTACTTCAGTTTATGTGTAGGGACCCTATTCATGCTACTGCTGAAGTGAAGTGATATTTTGAGCTTTATTAGTGGTTAAAAAATGACCGTTTAGATAAGTTTGGCTGACTGCCCCATTTACTTTCATTGTTAACTATTTGGTTGTGAAAACATGATGATGATGTGGTGAAATATGTATCTATGTAAATATCTCTGTGTAAACAGCCTTGAGATAAATGCTTTTATGATCTGAAGCTATATAAATAAAACTGAATTGAATTGAATTAGACATGATGATGCTGATGTGTCTATTGTAGACACGTGATAGATACTTTCAACACACCACTGGTTTTCTCTTGTTGGACAACAACTGCTAATCATCTTCCCATCACAATTTGGCCTTTGTCAGTTACATCCTTATTCTAACCATGTTTCTTGGTTTCAACACCTCAACTCTGAGGAGAAAATGTCCACTTGCTGCCTAATATATCCACCTACTGACAGGTGTCGTAACAAGATGATCTGTGTTATTCACTTCACCGGTCAGTGGTCGTAATCTTATGTAACAGACACATAACGTGACCAAAGTCGTGAACTGAGGTCAACCTTCACTTTTCACACAGTAAACCTTTCTCCTCAGTTCACAACCCGCTCGTCTTTTGAAACGTTCAATGTGTTTTTTGCTGCTTTTAACCGAAACTGACTCGTCCTGAACTTTACAGGTGTGAGACTGTGAGTTGGTTCAGTTTGAGACACTGTTAGAGGATAAAATGTCATGATTGTGAAGTGAAACGTGGGCCGTTGGGTACCAGGGGGAAGCTGTTACACTGCGGTTGGTGGAGGTGGTGTCACATTTCTGGAGGGATGCCATCGCAACGGCGTATTAATAGACTGCTCTACAACCACCCCCCCGCTTCATACCTGAAGCCCTCAACCCTCACTGTGCCACGCAGGTGACCAACAAAAGGACCCGGAGTCACAACAGTTCATGAATATTCATCCCCAACAACCTTCTGACAGCAGCTGCATTTTTAGTAGCTCTCTTCCCTCTGGACCTTTTCAACAATGAGCTTGAATCTTGTGGCTTCAGTGTCACTTCAGCTGAAACCTTTACATCGAAAAACAACAATTACCTCTGTAGCTCACAAACAGGATGTGTGGAGGCCACGCTGAAGATGAAGAGGCAGCGTCAACGTATACGAGGAACAGTAACGACGTACATGAAGATAAAAACCCACAACCGGCATCACCGGCAAAACCAAACAAATGAAATAATGAGAGAAAGACGTCCACTAACGCAGCATAAAACCCTCATCGTTAATAACATAAATGTGTGTTTGATTCTCCAGGTATTTCATGTTTTATTTTCTGTTTTTAGTTAAAGTGATGATGGATAACAAAATCACCCGTTGAACTGACATTTACCATTATTTTCAGCAATCAGCACTGAAGATTTCTGAGCAGCAGCCGGCTCCCCCGCACTCACAACAATTTCATCTGGCATCAGCTGCAATCAGCCCAATCAATCAGTCAATCAGGTATTTAAAACATATTTACCACCACTGTGAATATGAAGGAGATGGAGACGCAGGTTTTCTTTGCTTCCTGAAGCTGTGACTTCACGGTGGAAACCTCGTTCTCGTAAGAATAAACGAATAAATCCTCGTTTATTCTTAATGGAGAAAAATAAAAGACAGTTCATTTCTTCTAAAACAATAAAACCAAAGAAAAACCAAGAACAAAAGCGTAAAACGTTATTTTACGGAGAATTTCCTCTTTTTTTCACAGTCTGTTGTAGACGATGGTGGCAAATGGTGGTCCACACAATTTCCTTTTGAACGTTATTAGCCGTGCAAATTAATTAAACCAGAGAGAAGTCTTTGTGATGTCTTTAACAGGAACAACACAGCTCTCGTCTTCCTGGTTACAACCAAGACGTTAGTGAATCTGAACACTAATCAATGAAATAATGAAGAGAAGAGAGGTTCACTCTGACCTCGTATTCTCAGCGCAGTTCATCCAACAGTAGCAGTCTGCTCTAATGAAAACCGCTGCATGCCTCATTGTCTGTAAAGTCATCGTCAATCATTGATTTAAAACGACTCCAGAGGGACCATGACCGGTTCTGGTTCTGGTTCTGGAGGATGAGCAGCTGATTCACCACAGAGTTCACAAACAGAGCGAAGCACCAAGAAACATGAGGAGGAAACAAAGACCTGACGACGTATTTATTCTACTGAAACAGTTGTAATTCAGCAGGTTTTCTTACATTAATAGTTGATGCATTGGATAAATGTATACTAATGTTGTATTTATATGCAGATGTGGACTAATGTTGAGTTTGTATATTTTATAATGTAAAGAGCCTTGAAATAAATGTTTTATGACTGAATTAATAAAACTGCCTTGACTGTTGTGTTTGGTCGATGGTCGTCATGATACATGAAGCAGTGACAGACGTGAGGCCAAATGAGTGAAGAAATATCTGAACAATTCAAATGTATTCAGAAATAATTCCTCCTTATACATATGGAAATAAACACAGTGTTTTTCTCTGGAAAACTTTTTATATTTTCATACATTTTCATTAAATAAAAAGTGGCCTCTATTCACCTGAACTGCCAATAAACTAGTTTAGTTTGAAATGTTAATATTTTCTTGTATTAGACCAGAATTTACACGTGGTGTTTGTGAACTGTGTCATTAACACTAAAATCTGAATCACAACCTCGTTGTTGTGATTCAGTCCAAACATGTTTTGTGAGGTCTCGATGACCTTTGACCTGTGACACTAGAATCTAATCAGTTCATCGTTGAATTCAAGTGAAACTTTCTGTCAAATCTGGATCAAATCCATTCACGTGTTCATTGATATGTTTACGTTCTTCAGACACGATGGAGACACATCACTGAATCTTTATTTAGTTCATGTGTTTAACGTGAGCCGATCGGCTCCGTCTCTGTCCGTACCTGGTGATGATGGCCAGATGTGGTGGGCTCATGCAGGCGCCCATGAACAGCACCACGTTCTCGTGGCGAGTGTTGCGATACGCCATCACCTCTCGTTTGAAAGCTTTGAGCTGGTCCTCGTTGTCTCGCTCGATGTCGATGAGGCGGATGGCGACTTCGCCGTGCCAGCGTCCGTGGAAAACCTTCCCGAATCGACCTTTACCGATCATCTCCCCGATCTCCAGCTGCTCGAAGGGGATGTCCCACTCCTGCAGGAAGATGCTGGTCTGACTGGCCTTACGAGGGAAGTTACGAGCCGACAGCAGCGACAGGTTCATCTCCTCGAACTCGTCGCCGGAGTCTTCGTCGTTTCCGTCTTCGTTCTGCGTCGAGACAACAGAGTTACAACAGAAAGACGCCACGTCAACACATTTGACTCAAACTCTGACAAATGCCTTTTAGCATCTTGACGATAATAACTTTAATAAGTGTTGGAGAAGTAAGAAAAGTTCATCTAGTCCCTGAACGCACATCTTTATCTGACGACTGTAGTGTCATATCATTTTCATATACTGCCACTGTACTCAATGTCTTTATCTTGTTTTCTGAACTTTGTTTAACCTCAAAACTTTCACAGCAGAAAAAAAACGTCTTTTCACAGTAAAAACTCCACAAATGAATGTCAAAAAAAGCATATATGTTGCCTGTGTTTACAGCTGATTTATGATTTATTGATCTGATCTGATTTTAGCAAAACAAT
Organism: Polydactylus sextarius; assembly: GCA_016801845.1. Classification (NCBI taxonomy): domain Eukaryota; kingdom Metazoa; phylum Chordata; class Actinopteri; family Polynemidae; genus Polydactylus; species Polydactylus sextarius. The sequence goes on from CM028915.1 coordinate 19,919,907, forward strand.
AATAACTGAGATAAAGATAGAAATAATGCAGCCCGACGAGAGAATCACACGTTCAGAGACGCCTCCTGGATTATTATTATAATTATTATTCATGGCAATATGCAGCACATTTTCCTCAGAATACATCATTGTTATCGCAGCAGCAGAGACGATGAGCGAAGCTGCATCTTCGTGTCTTTGCTGTTTCTGATGCATCGACGTAGCTGGAGGCTCCTCAGAGAGATGAGCTCAAATCACGTTAGACGAGACAGCGACGCACACGACAAGTGACAGACACGGACGTGGTTTGTCTTCATTGGGACTCACAAGTAATTTCACACTGATATTACAGATAAAAACAACAGAAAACTTAAAAAAAAAAAAAAAACAAGGTAAAAGACTCACGTCTGATGTCGGCTCAACTTCGATCTGGAGCAAAGGGTTTCCCTCGTTTCTGAAAACAAGAACAGAACAAATCGATCAGAAAATGATGTAGATAACTGTTGAGATGATATTTCTGTTTCTTTGATCGACTGAGCAAGTTTTTATTTGTTTCTTATCAGCAGATTTATCATTTTCCTCACTCTTCACGGACACAACGCTCTGTTGCCCAAATAGTTAACAATGAAAGTAAATGGGGCAGTCAGCCAAACGGATCTAAATTGTCATTTTTTAACCACTAATAAAGCTCAAAATATCACTTCACTTCAGCAGTAGCATGAATAGGGTCCCTACACATAAACTGAAGTACTGATAACTTAGTAAAATTAGAAAATTAAAGCAAGAAAAATTATGAATCTGCTGAATGAGGAGGTCATGAAACACATCGTGGCAGAGTTTTTCATGGTAAACATCCAGACAGCTGCCCTTCAAGTCTGGGAAACATGGGAAAATGCAGGTACAGTATAAGATATGCTAGCATCAGTTAGCAGCTAACGTCTTACAGCAGACCCTTGATCCTTGCAGATCTGGTCACTCGAATTAAAAACAGAGACAGAGTTGATCGTTTACTTGCCGCCAGTTGCTTGTTTTTGCTTGAACCTCCCATCCTTTTTTGTGGCCCGACAATCTGAACACAAAAGTCTGGGGTCTAGACCTGGGACACTAGCACCTGTGGCCCCCACATGGTCCTGGCCCGACAGCGTGAAGCCAACTAATGTTGCAGTTTGATCATTTAAACAGGGAAAATGAACATTTGCCATTGACTCATTCCCATATCTGGTTTATTAAAGTGACCTTGAAACATGAATCTCTCGTTTTGCTCTTTGTGAACCAAACCACTCACACGAACACATTGTAATAAAGACTTGACTACAGGCTTTTAAACTATAGATCACCTGCAGTGGAAAAAAGCACATTATATTCAGACCATCTGACAGATAAATGAATAAAGTGCAAAGAGGATGAAGCGTAAGACCGAGGACTCCTAATTACTGGTGGCATTTTCTGACCCTAATTTTTAATTTTGCAGTCGTTTTATGAACTTTAAGTGCATTTTGTGCCCCGAGTCCCTATTAATTTCTGACCCCAGCGTATACACCTACACATACACCATGGGAGCCAATAACACGACACAAAGGAGCCTGCTCCCCCTCTTCACCCCAACCTCCTCCGTCCACACAGCCGGCTGTGTAGCACCAGCGTGTAACCTCTCACAACCTTTCTGTGGTATATTAACGCCGGTTCGTGAAGCAATCCTGGACTCTGGTGAGGCAGCTTATAAAATAATATTTGATTCCTGTGGCGCCAGGGGCCCCTACCACCGGTTCGATCTCTGCTCTAATGAGGGGATCCTGCCGGGTGTTGGGGTCTGAGACAGGCCCTCATTAACCCTGGGATGAGACCATTAAGGCCAGAGAAATCTGTCAGCAGCCACTGTAACGGCATACAAAGATGTGGGGAAAGGAGGGACAATAGCATTAATTAAATCAGGAGAATGTGGGTTTCATAACCGTGATAATGTATTCACATTCGTCAAATGGAGAAGAGCGAGCGCCGCTGAGAAATGAGAAAAAGTGAAATGATCAATTTACATAAATAGTAATAGTCAAAGACACAAAGGTGGAGGAGGATTTTCATGGAGATTCTCGTCTCGTTTCTTCTCCTGATTTCTAAATATTTAGCTGCAGCTCCACTGGCAGAGAATAAACTCAGCTCTCCGTGTAAATAATACAACGCTGGTGTTGAATGATTCTGGTGCGGAGATTCATATTTCACTCAGCCGCCCACTCACCCGAGGAGGTTGGACTGAAACTAACGTACAACACTTCTTCTTCAACCAGGAGCTTTAAATCTCTGTCGACGGAAACGGTTTCATTTCTCTTCATAAATTCAAGCGGGTTTGATCTGAAGATGATGGATGCTCCCTTTGTTTCCCGTCATTCTTCCTTCCTCGTGTTTCCTGTCTGTCCACAGTTTGTCATTGTAAGTGTAAGTGCATATCAGTCTGCTGCTGGATCATCATCACCACCTCATCTACCATCGACACGCTGCAGCGCTTCGTTCATAAACGTCCGCAACAAATCCTGGATATTTTCTCACTCACTGAGTTTTTGTGTCATTTGGTTCATCTCCTCACTCACCGGACTGTTTATCACAACTTTAAAAACCTCTTGTTTGTCTTCTACAGTTGAATCTCTTAATAAAACAAAAGAACAACCATCTACACTTTCGTCGTATAAAGAAGATCAGATCAGGACGTGTAAAAACACATCATCTCTGTCTTGAGATCACAGATCAACCCAGACACTTACTATTTACACTGTTGACAACAATTTAAAGCATAAATGTTGTTTTAATTTAAGGACATGTTTTTTTTTTGGCATCAGTTTCTAGTTATGTGTAATTAAGTATCAAAGAGCATAATTTAGATAAAGACTGAAACATTATTAAAACGGTAATAAAATAACCTCCATGTCTCTTAAAGAACATGGAGGCTGGTGAAACATGGTGAAATCCTCAGAGTTTCCCGGTGAAAGACACGATGTTCCCGATGTGAATGAATGTTTTTATTTAGAGAGTCTCGTCCTCGGTGAGATCAGCTGCCCACACGACTACGGCTCATTCACAGTCATCCTCAGTGTGTCTGCAGAGAGACGACCGGTCCTGGACCCGATCGTCTCTGCTGCTTTAAAAAGAAATCAAAATTAGTAACGTGTGAAAAAAACAATCTAAACATATATAAATATAATCTTTATGCCACATCATATCATCGTTATGTTAATGAATGTACCAGCAGTCATCAGACAATATGTTCGTCATATATTTGTTGTCGTGTTTTCTTCTGATCTTCTATTTCTAGACGTCTTATCTCAGCGCTGGAGCTGCAGCTGCAACGACTCATGAAAACATTAACATCTAAATACATCGACAACATGCTCCTTCATCCAGAAGCTACAACATCTGCCGTCGTCTACCTTCGACCTTATAAAGACTGTGTTGATATTTAGAAAATGAAATTAACTGTGGCCTTATTAGCTATTGATTCATCCATTACAATCCATGGCTACGTCCATATTTCATCAAAACTGACCATCCGCTTGTACGATGAGCTTCTCTTGGCCCGTTTTCTTCTGATAGATTGAGAACCTAATCTAATTAACATCGAGGTCGAAAGGCATCTCATCACTCCTCCTCCTCTTCCGGTTGCTTTCCTCTGACCACTCGCTTCCTCAAACACACACTGGAAATCCAGTTGGCATCCCAAGTGTAGCATGAACTAAAGGCTGCGCTAACATTAGTCTGAGTATTCGTCATGTCGCTCTCGCATTGAAATTGTCGCCCAAATATCTGTGCTCCAATAAATTCGACTTGGCCTGTGACCAGAGGCCACGGAGAGAGAAGAGAGGAGGGAGATAACTGAGAGATGAAACAGATCTGCTGGACATCAGACGTGGTTTTATTGTATTAAACTGTGGCCTCACCCTGGTTCAGACAGGACCGGGTGCAGGATGACCTGTGGCGCTCTGCTGGGAGGAGCCTCTGGAGCAACATCTGGAAAACACATCACATCAGCATATAATCACAAACAGATCACATTCAGTATCAAACCCCAGCTAAACACTGGTTGTTTTACGTTCAGTGTTACAGAAAAGAGGATAAGTGTATCAGCTGTAGGTTGGTTGGTTTTTATTATGTGAATCTGTTTTATTTTTACTGTAAAAACAGTGTTAAGTTACAGTCATTGAACAGATTTATCTCCTTCCCTCTGCTGTTGCTTATAAAACCGAGTCATTTGAAGAATATAAACTTATTGAAACACAATTAAAACAACATACATCTTAACCACATACGACGCTGATACAATATGAAGCAACACGACTTTCATAAGAACGAGAAGAGGAGACTTGATACTGTCACGTCAGTTTTCTTCTATAAACCAGTGTTTATTTCGTCATGCGGACTGATGTGTGATGTCGCTGTTACTGGACCTTCACAGAGTCTTTCAGAGTAAATAAAAGACATTTGATGAGATAATGATAACGATCAGAACAAAAGGAGTCGATCATGACGGAGAAGCCGGTTGGAAACCGTCGTGAGGTCGTTGTGTTGCAGCTACGACTCAACGACATCAGACGCTTCGCTGCCACGTTCACTTCCTATGTTGACACCTTGTGACACAAATGTGTCCTGTGGATTTACTCCAAAGACCAGCGAGTCTGGAGGATCAGAGACACTAAGTGATCCAGACGTGTGAAACATTTCCTGTGGCTCCTTGTTGACAACTTTTCTAAACCTGAAATCTGAGACATGCTGAAGAAAATGGCCGTTGTATTAAACCAGACTGTAATTGTCTCTGGAGATTTGGACGCAGCATCACAGAGAAATGTTTTAGATGATGGATGTAACATTAAGTGTTAGTGTTTGACCGCGTTGATTTAAAACAGACAAAGTTTACATGACGACAGCGCTGCAGCTACATGTTTCTCTATTTATACATTTCCAAAAAATCCCGTCTCCACACGTCTCAATTACATGTCATCGGTTTTCTTCACACCGCTCCAGGTTGTCTCGGCTGTAATAACCTGCCAAATGAGCAAAGGCTGTGTGGCGTCAAGTGTGAACAAAAGCAAAGAGTCTGGGCGCTGACAAATCATTAGAAACCCCAAATGAGAAAAGCAATGAGTGGGTGTAAGAGGCCAAGAGTCTTAAAGGAGGCCAAGATGAGGAGATGGAAATCACCTCCAACATCAAAAGAACCTTTCTCCTCCTCCTCTTTCCCCTCCAGAGCTCGCTGCAGTGCATTATGGGTAGGGGTAATGATCAATTATCAGGTACTTACCCGGGAAGATGAACTGTTGTTTGTATTTGAAATAGCTGGAGGCTGTAGAACGAGATGAAACGAGACGAAGAGTTTAGTTATGAAGTTGCCAAGTTTTGTTTGTGTTGTTTCCACATGAAAAGATGATGAGACCTGGTTTGGTTTCAAACTTTTCATGGGTTTGTGCGGATTAACAAACGTTAGCATGCTAACATGTTACATTAAGATAAATGTAGTTAACATTAGCATGTTTAGACATATAACACATTATATTATAATTTCAGTCAAAGCTACATTTTAACTTCAACTGTTAAATATGTAAATCTGAGACAAATACCCGTCAGGTTGAACTGTTTCTGTTGCCGTGCTGACTGTGGAGACGGGTGTAGCGGCGACGGAGGCGTAGCGCTGCTGGGTAGAGGAGGAGCTGGAGAAGACGGGGTGGAGGAGGTGGTGGATGACGGATTACTGCTGGAGTCTGGTTGATACGGGACCGGGATGTGATCCTTTAAAGGAAAGAAGAGAGTCAACACAAGCTTCACTTGAGATTTAACAAATTTGAGTTTGTCAAAGTGCTTGAACTCGACTTCTCTCTGAATCACAGTAGCAAATATCTTCAGATTGATTTTCTCTCCTTCCAGGCAGTGACTTGGTTTTCATTCATTTCCACTTGCAGAGACGTGAAACTTGCCTGACGGAGAGCGATCCATCACAGTGAGCGATCCACTGTCTTTATGTCATGTTATTATGGTGCAGGACTGCAGGTGTAAACAGGACGTAGTCTCCAAACTATGTGAGTGGTTCAGTCTACGCGAAGGAAAAGTTTAACATCAAACTCTCATCATCATCCTCATGTGAACTCAATCAGCTGATTGATCCAGATGTTCACTGATCTCAAAGACTTCAGGTCAAAGAGCATGAAACAGCGATGAGTCAAGATCTGGTCCGGGTTCTCTCTGATCCGGTTCTCGTCTCTTCACTAACGTCTTCAGCATCGTGACGTCTAGACTTCTAATAACAGATAAATATGATATAATTTCATAATGGACTTTAATCAGCTGAGACATGTTCTGTTTTCAGTAATAAGTCTTTATTTTTATCTATAAATATCCGACCAACTCTGCTGAAGAGCAATTTATTAAATAAATAAACCGGAAACAGAAACAAATCGACAGAGACGCAGAGGAAAACTAAGTTTCTAGGTTGTCAGGATCATCCTAGAAAACTGCCACAGTCTTCAAAACTGCTCTGGTATTTAACTAAACTGCAATAAAGACAGAAAACTTTCAATTTGATGGATTATCCTCCACGAGCAAAATGTTTCTTTTCTTTTTTTTTTTCTGGAGCTGAAGTGAAGAGAAATCGATGGTTTGTCTCGAAAGAGAGAAATCAATCTGAGGACTGGTCCAACTTTAACTTCAACCACAATTATGTTTGTTGTTATTCTCACATCTTCTTTCATCCAAAAGAGTTTTATAAAGTATCTCATGTTTTTTACAGACGACAGTTTGCACAGTTAAATAAAATAAATATATAGAATAAAACAGTTTCTACTTATTGTAGATTAAATATCTCTTCTGTTCAAAAAGATCTGAATAAGTGTGATGAGGTTGTGATGTTTAAAACGTGAACAAACATCAGACGAAACAAACTCATCTAATGTTACAGTGAACGATGTTGTTTGTTGGTAAAATCAAAGGTTAAACAGGATTAAATCTTCAGTTATAATTTCATTTCACAAACAGTAATTATTATTCATAATCACACCCGCCAGTTTCCAGGGTTAAAAAAGAGCATATTTGATCATATGAATATAAATGAAGACTTTTATGAAAATTAGTGGAATTACTGTGATGATTAACGCTCGTCTTCATCAATAAATTAGGCGACGCAGATTCTCATTTTCTTTTAAATGTGAATGTTTGAGTTTTAGTAACTGGAGAACAAACTGACTTATTCAATTTTAACATGATTAAAAGAAGAAAAATGATCCCAAATATTAAAAACAAAAGATGAAGAAGAACAAACACGATGATGGGAAACGTTTATTGATCGAAATTGATCGAGTTAACGACCAAACTTAGGGCCAATCACATTTCTACCCCAAGTTAATCAATGCATTTAACTTATTAAGCTAATGTATCGCTAACTGCTGATCAATAACATTTATTAGCATTAGCGATTGCTAACGTCCTCCGTTCATCTGATAACAGGATCTTTATTAATGTAACAAACATCTTGTCAGTTTTTAATCCGTCACCAACTTGATGGACATAAACGAGTCTGTAGGCGCCATCTTTGTTTGTTGTCATTCGGTCGTCATGGAGACGTGTCTCATCGTCTTTACGTAGCAACTAGCGACGCCTTGTGATGACGTGTGACGGTGAAGTAGAGGAACGTTTTCACCTCAACACTGATTCTAGAGACGAGCAGTGAAACAGACGTGAGATCGATCCTCAGTCTCAGACTCTAAACTAACGACGTAAAACATGTTGGATTTCATTAAGTAGATGTGAAGTTTAATCTGTCACATCTCAAACATACACAACCAGTTTGTTACGTCTGTCGTCAGGTTGTTTTACCTTCATAGAGATTTTTAACTTTAAACCTCAAACTGATCAAACTCATCAACCCGAGGACGAGATCAAACTCCTTCGTCCGGTCGTTTCATAACCGATGTGATCATCCTACCATCATCCATTTTAAATAAAAAGGACAAACATATTTTCAGTTTTGCATATGTTTCCTTTTCTTAACACGCATCCTATTTCTGATTCACAACGTTTCCATCACAGCAGTGAAACTTTCTCCTCATTGTATGAAAACATCAGTACTGCCTGAGATATTTTCATTTTCATGATCCCGTGGGAACGACTGGATGAGTCATAACCATTCCCCGGCGCCACCAACCTCCAAAATACAGAGGAAACAAGAGACACACAACCTGTAGTTTCACACGTACCTTGTTGATTTTGTTGGTTTTGGGCAGCGTCTGACTGATGTGCAGGTCTGTGTACCTGAGCGGGTTGTTGATGTCACATGGCACTGATTCAGTCCGGACCAGTCGAGCTACTGTGAAACAATGAACATTAACCCGATCACCTCATAACTCAAACTAATTAAGAAAAACTTGTTATCAGACGCTGCTTCACACCACCCAGTCTTTATCACTTCATTAAAAACTTTCACTGAAGTCGGACACACAAAGTCTAATTGGAGTTCGTTACCTTGAGTCGTTCCTTGGTGATCTTATTGGAGGAAACGGAGGAAAAGAGGCAGAGACAGAACAAAAGCATCTCAATAGTGAATCGTAGATAATTGCAGCCTTTTTCAGTGTCGGTACAAACAGTCAATGAAGCAGTCACATTTGTCAAACCTAAGTGGTTTAATTAATAAGAAGATAACTTTTTATCTGCTTCAACCAGCAGAAGCTTTTACTTTTTATTTTTATAGGAAAAAAGGATCTTCAGTTGAGACTCAATCAAATACATGAATAATCACAAGGACAAGAAGGAAAACAGACGAGTTATAATCTATAATCATCTACCGCTGATACTTTGATCGTCTCTTAAAAGAAGCAAGACGTAGGATCGTGGTAAAAACTGGTTCTGCATTTAAATTTAATATACTGTCGCTGTACAAGGAGCTGACGTGACAAACCAGTCCTTCCACTGTCAACTGATGGTCTGTTGACTGTAACGATGAGTCCTCAGAGATGAACACACAATGTTTTAATGTGCACCGGTGGACTCATGCTACAGGGATCTACAAGAAATGTGTCCTACATAGAAACAGACTAAACATATGTTATACATTATCATCTTATCTCAACAGGCTCTAGACAGAGCGGCGCCTTCAGGATGAAGAATATCTAAGATATAGATCAAATATGTCACACACTATACAGGTGATGGGTTACAACGTTGTCATCATCAAGACTCTAGTATGTAGAAGAAAACGTCATATAATGACGACTCATATTTGACCAATCTAGTGTCTGATGTTACGTTTCGTATTTGTCATAATTAACGTGATAATGTTTGAACTGTCACAACGATGCTGATGTTAATATCACAACTCTACGTTTTGGTTTTCAGTGTTTCTCATGGACGACACTGTGGCGTCATAGTCTAGTTTCCTCCATTATTGCACTTGCTAATTGCAATGATAATGCTAATGCTAATGCTAATGGAGCCCATGCTAAGTTCCTAAACCTCAAACTCATGTCCTACGTTTTCATGAAGTTGGTTTCTTCCTCTGTCCAGTTGTTGTCCATCATTTGACGGTTCATTACAACCTGCTCCTTTAAACACGATCGTCTGGTTCCCAAACTAAAACTATCCAATCACAGAGGAAATATCCCATGATGCCTTGCTTCTCTCAGCTTATTTATAAACTATTAACAGTAAAAAAAAAAACTTAAGAGCAGCATTGGATCGTTAAATACCTTTGAGGGATTCTCGTCCACCTCGTTGTATGATCAGTAAATGACAAGGTGGAGCTTCTTTGGTGCATTTGTTGTGGCACTTCAGCCTGAGTGAAAACGAAGCGAAATTGTTGTAATTAATTCAGTTTTATGAGTTTTATGTTTTGATAAAAACAAAGAGGCTCATGAATTTGTCACAGAGAAACAAACGTCAGTGAACTGAACGATACTAAAGACAAACAGTATTAATAACCTACTTGCAGTTTTTACATTTCAGTCCAAACAACATTCCCTTTCCACATACTATGCAGGTCTGGGACATCCAATACTTTGTGGAAAACCTGCAGGCGAGAGAAGAGAGAGCAAGATAAGGACATTTTAAAAAGTCAGGACATCAGTCTCAGCTTGTTGCACATCTATATGACATGTTAGAGCTGTGGAGAACACCGCTTTGACCTTTCGCCTTCCATAACGTTCTCTCATTCTGACAGACAGTTTTAGAAGAAGAACGGCCTCGTTCTCGCAGCGTAACCTTTCTATGAGGATAATAAACGCCTGGAGAAGCTGCTCCAGTCGATGGGTTTACCTTCATAATCTCTCTTCACCTGCTCATTTCGTTTGGGTCCGTTTGGTTTTGGTTTCCTTCTTCAGTAACAAACATCTCAGACGGTCTGAGGCCGCGGGGTTTACGTTAATACAACAATCACTGGGAGTGACGGGAGCCTCCGAAGCCTCCGACTCTTTAAAAACCCAACACAGTCAAACAAACAAGCTCACAGTGAGCGACTACCGGCTGTATTTACTGACGCGCCAGCAGTGCGGCTGGCTGCTTAATGGCAGGTGACTAATGCAGTTTGACAGAAACCAAATCTCTTTATTAGGTTCCTCCTTCGCTTCAAATGAGAAGCACAACTCCATCCAACCCCTGACGGATCATTTAAGAGATGCTGCCGTCAAATATAAACGGCGACGTGACAGTAAGGGCAGGTTCTGCATAAAGAAATGTGTTTTTTATGAGTGTATCAGCTACTCAAACACACTTATCTCAACAGGTCAACAATGTGATCAAGTGTAGACGTATTTAAATCAGCGAGTCAAGGAGATTATTATACAGAATAACGACTTTTGTCTTAAAATCTTCAAATAAAAGCTTCATGAATGACATTGACGGTGAGAGAGCTCCTCTCCGTCTCCACCTCCATGACTTTCAACACCCACATTCTGGAGGTTGCTGAGATCCCACAACGAACACGCTGTTATTTTACCTTTTAGATCAGTAGCGTGTCAGCGTCACGCAGAGTGAGTGAGACGGAGACTCACAAAGAGAGAAGGGGAATGCAGGTCTTCACTGTGTGTTAATTGGCCTGGTGTTGTGTCAGAGGAAGCAGACAGACAGAAAGACTGTACCTGTGTTTTATTGAGTTTCCCAGATCTCTTCGGGGAATCTGCGGGGACCAGCGAGGCACTGAGAGAGTGTCTGCAGACAAATGACAGAAGAAGAGAGAAAGTTGTTATGTTACAGTGTCATGACTCACTGTCAACTCATCAAATGCAAATGAGTCGATCTAATTGTAGATAGATTAGTTTTGGTTATGAAAGAAATGACTGGTGGAGTCGTAATAAAACACATTTCTTGTGTAATTTAGCGACGGCTTCCAAGAAAATAAGTCACGTGACCCGTGAGTGTTCATCACATCTGAAGAAGCTACAGGTGAAGCACGTTAATTACAGACAACGTTTACGTCATCAACTACGACCAGATTACGTTGATGAAAATACATAATCCAACATCGTCTGTAGTGAAAACACAACTGTCTGTTCGCGTTGACGCAGGTTTCTCCAACGATAAAGATATTTTTTCTTTTGTGAAACCTGAACTTCACTGTGTTCACAACAAAAAACCCTTCGCTTGGTCCATTAGTGTTTCCAGTGACTGAGCAGCTCGATACATTTACGTGACACCTCTTCACATAAGGTGAGAACGAGGCCTACACACCATCGCTAGTCAAGCACTTTCACAAGATAATTCACTGACAAAAGAGGCGTGATGAAAAAACGCAGAGAAAGGTAGCGCAAGGTCATTGTTGTTGCAGGAAACTAAAAATATATTTTTTGTTCCTTTGTGTTGTCTTCTGTTTAATACAACATTTGAAACGAAATGAAAAAGAAATAAACAACCATGAAACAAGAAGACGTAAGAATAAATAGTCAAAATCTTCGTCCTCCATAATGAAACATCTCTTAACGTTAAAGTAGAAGATAATAAACTAAATGAGCGTTGAGATGAAGAGCAGCTGAACAACACTGACTGACGCCGTCACTCAGTGTTGTGACGTTTCAACCCTTCAATCAGAGGAAGGTCAGACTAACGGTCTCTACACACTGTACGGTTTTATCTGTCTTTTAAGACCATTTCATGACACACTGTGCAACGTGGATCTAATAAACTTGGCTACAACGTCTAGTTTTATGTTGCAGATTGTTTGATGACCAGTTACTGAATCTCAGGTTACGACGTACGTCGATATGTAACGTCATCAACGTCTGTCGTCCATCTGCGCCGCCATAGTCACCATTGCATCATTTCCTGCTGCATTTCTATTGGCTGATTAGCAGACGTAGGTCCTAGCAGCTGTCTCGCTGTGAGATACTCATGATTTCTGAAAACACTGGAAATTTATCTCAGGTTATCTTTGGTCTCAAAAGGCTGACAATGTCCTTGAACATGTCTCACAGCGCGACGTGAGACCACCGTTTTAGAGCCACGACCACAGATATCTCTACGTTTCTGCTACGACGGTCGTCTTTCATCTGGGACGGCCCAACATCACAGTGTTAACTGGCCATTAGACTTATTTATGAACTCAGTGAGCGAGAAGAAAGATGTTGGTCAGTTCGGGAAAAAAACAACACAAACGTAAATAAAATCTGTCAGGATATCTCGTCTTAATTTGATGAACATACAAACAAACGAATATCATCAGAGAGTTTCAGGAGAGAACCAGATGTTTTCATCAGGTTTTATTATTAATTAGGATGATTATGTCTGACATGAACAGACTGTGTCAGTTTTGAGGTTTTCACTGCTGCTGTCACAAACAGTAATGTTAGCTGCTCCACGTAGCATCAAGCACAAGTTACCACGACGATGTTTGTTTACAACAGTAACAAACAAACGTCTGGAGCCGGCGTTTTCCAACCTGAGTGAATAAAAACCAACGACAGGTTGTGGCTCCTCCGTCGTCGCTGCATCGTGACGTAGCTGAACGCGTCAGCTACGCTAAGTGGCGTCACATTTCATAGGTAAAGATGTCGACCTCTAACGTTTCATCCTCAAGGGGTCTCTGCCTTTCGAGGACACTTGAAACCGAGTGTTGGTGTTAAAGGAGGAGAGATGAGACTGGACCACTGACTCAAACGACTGTTGATGTAAGAGCTGAAAATAACTCCTGGTTGAACAGTAAATATCTGTTAAAAATCTGTTCATAACACACTCATCTGTCATTTCTATCTGTGGTAGTTATGAATAAAAGGTGTGCTTTATAAAAGGGCTCAGTGGTCTAATGTGAAGCTTTAAACTGACAAAACAAAACCAACGACAGAACAGAGACATGAATCTGAGGTGAAGAGGCACACGTGTGATAATAGTCATTAATAGTCATTTTCTGGGAACAGAGTCATTCATGAGCATTACACAACGTTTGGAGGAGATGGAGGATAAACCAGGAAACTGGTTTATCAAAAAATAATTCATTCATAAATGTATCAAACCCTAATCTCCTGAAAACAGGACTGTGATCTCCATATCAGAGGACGGTTCAGTTGGAAATCTCACATTATTGAGAACGTTACTGATTTGTGGAAATATTCAAAACTTCTTCTTCTTCTTCAGATTAGACATTAAAGAAAAGGACCAGACCAGCTGGTTGTGCTGAAGCTAACTGGTTAGCATGCTAACTTCAGAGATAACGGAGGGAAACAACTTCATGTCTGAGACAAATAAAGGACTGAAGTTTGTCTCTGAACTACAGAGAAACTGGTGAATGAACAGTTTTTAAAAACGTCTTTGTCAGAGATGAAGCAGCTCAGTAAAAGACGCCGTCGTCTTTTTTATTTAATTCATCATCGTGACAGAAACTATTTGAACCATTGTTGCTCATTTCTGGCTCTAAGCTCATTTCACATGAGCTGGGTAACGCAGCTTTCAGTGACGCCAGTAGGAAACAAGATCTGAAACAGACCCAAGAAAAACCTGAACAAACCAGACCTGACAGTCGGCCCCGGTCCACATGAACTCAGGGATTATTAGACCTGATGTGTAGTTGGATGAACAACAAAGTCCAAATGGACATAAGTAGCTTATGCTTGGATGCGTATCGGGCATGAATGATGATGAAAAGTTTTCCTAATGTGCTGTCAACATCTGAGCTGTAGACGAAGATAAGAAATCTTTGTGTGAAACTCATTTTTCATGCGGTGATGTGGTTCAATCGGTCTTATTAGTCTGATGATGAGGCAGCTAGTAATCATCCGTCGTTGTCAGAGATAATCTCATGGCCCCTGGTGCCGCTCAGCATTTCCTAGTTCCTGAAACGCCCTTCCTCCTCCTCCTCCTCCTCCCATCTCTCCAGAGGCTTGGTGTCTTCTCTCTGCACTCCGATGCATTGCTCAATTACACTCAATCAACCTGATAACTCAATAAAGAGGGGGAACTGACATCATCTGCTTCTTGTCGGCCTTGTTGGCGACTGGCAGATGATTGGGCTCGTCAGCGGCGCGGTCGGAGCTGTTTATCATTGTGTGCGTCTTCTGTTCTTTCACCAGCGTCCCTCTCAGGACGGAGGACGTGGATTTATGTCGGGAAGCACCAACACATGTTCACACAGGCGTTGAAACATTAAATCATCTATTCCTTTGTCATCCAAACTCACTTCAACGTCTACACCAGCATCAGGTCCAACCTGTGACCTTCACAACAACATACAGTTGTTGTATCATGCTCCACTAGCTTATACTTTATTATTACACACACACACACACACACACACACACACACACACACACACACACACACACACACACACACACACACACACACACACACACACACACACACACACACACACACACACACACACACACACACACACACACACACACACACACACACACACACACACACAGGAATGACAAAGCAGAAATGTTCACAACAACGTAAGATTGTGTTACTGTGCAGGTGCAGCAACACAAAGACAAAACCAACAAACTTGAGGAAACGTGGAAACAACATGATGGTTGTGTGACAGATGAGCCGTCAGGAGCTGAGAAACCCCAAGGCGCCAGACAACAGTGTCCTCCTCCATCTTCTCTGACCGGACTCAGCCTAATTAAACCAACCCCCCACACACACACCCTCCTCCACTGACCAGTCACATGACCAGTCACATCACACGCAACCAGGCCGTGGGGTTGAATGTGCATGTGTGTTGAAAGAAATGTCACCAAATGAAAAGTCAAACAGTAGTTAGTTTATTTGATGTTGAGAGTTGATGTTTCCCCACGTGACTGACTGATAAACGTCACTACACAAACACACACACACACACACACACACACACACACTCTTATTATTCTCATTTTCTTCAACTGCCACTGAGTCGTTTTTACCTAAAACAACTTTGAGAATCAACAGAATCAGTCAACAGGCTTGAATGTATTGTAATATATATATATATGTGTGTGTGTGTGTGTGTGTGTGTGTGTGTGTGTGTGTATCCATATATACATATATGTGTGTGTGTGTGTGTGTACACACTGTGGACTGTGCAGAGCAGCAACAGAAGTGAAAACTGACTGTAAAAAAAACTGTGTGGGCGTTGGCTGCACAATGTGCTGCATTAAAGCACATGAGTGTTATATGAGCGATATGTTTCTCGTCCTCGTCTTCATCACCACTTCATCGTGTGTGTCAGTGACACAGTGAACGAGGTGAAAGAACGTGACCTACTGGACGACAGCAAACACACAAAGAGGTTGAAATAGACCAGAGAGTTTTTCTTTTCTTTTCGATCCGTGTGTGAGAAAAAAACCCTCCTCCGATGAACAAGAGACAAAGCCAGGTTGCACTGTTGCTATGACAACAGCTACACGCCGATAAGCCTTTTTTGCAGAATACTGTGCTGTCATCTTTGATGAGCAAGAAAACACACACACACACGTTACAAATACACCCCCAACACACACACACACACACACACACACATACACAGAATCCCAGTGATAAAGTGACAATAACAATCACATCATCAGAAAAACAGCAATTATTCTGGATGAAACAAGGATCTTATAGATAGATGGTGGGAGTGTTTTAGAGACTGTGCCAGTGAGACAGAGGGAGGAGGAGGGAGAGAACAGATGATGCCTGGAGGCCTCATGGCTCGATAGACGCTTCCTCAGTTGGAGAACTCGAACCGGCCGACAGACAGAGCAGGTTTTGACGCTACACGTGGAGTTTTCAGGTGATGTCATCTTTCCTCCGGCAGTTTTTACCACTCGTCGTTTTTAGTAAATGTGCAAATTTTGCTGTCTCATTAGAGGTGAATACACAGAGGCGGCATCTCATTCAACACGTTAAGACCAAACAGAACAGAAGAGTTTTAAACCGCATGAAGAAATCTTCAGTGGGAAGTTAAATGTTGTTAAAAATGTGCTGCTTTGTCGCGCTGCCCTGCCGGCTAACTGGCTATTAAAGCC
Source organism: Polydactylus sextarius (assembly GCA_016801845.1). Taxonomy (NCBI): domain Eukaryota; kingdom Metazoa; phylum Chordata; class Actinopteri; family Polynemidae; genus Polydactylus; species Polydactylus sextarius. Next base: position 19,936,325 of record CM028915.1, read on the forward strand.
GTTTGTTTGTGTTAACTGCAGAGACAAAACTTCTTCAGAGACTTAAAGTTAATTGATAATTTTGTTTCAGGCTGAAGTTTCACAGAAGCATCAATGGAGAAAAGACAGAAAGTGTTACAGTCTTCACACAGACTCCTCTGACTCTGTGACCACCGTAGTATCGACCGGTCCACCTGGTTATTGACCGGCTCTGTGACCTCCTCTGCAGGGTTTCATTAGTGGGAGTGAGACCAGCTTTGCAACAGAAATAGAGTAAATTAAGTCCCACATGCAAAACATTTTCCAGGTGAAAAACAGTTTTGTGAGCTGAAATAATTCGTACTAAATTCAACTGTCTGGGTTTCGTGGATCAATCTCTTCTCTTCTGCTTCTTCATCAAAAACACACCAAAAAAAAGCTGAATATGCTGTAAGAATGAGTCAACACGTCCACATCCATCTCCTCATACCTACGACGCTGTGAATGAAAGACATTTACATAAAATCCTTCGTCTGTTCCTTGAAATATTGTAGCGGCGCCAACCTCAACTTCTCCAGTGGCTCTTTTTCCTCACCCGGTTTTAAATTTAGCCGTTATTTGTAGCCATTATTTATTTGCCAATTCTCAAAGGGACCTCCATTGTGGTGCCACATTCGGTTGCTAGGAGACGTGTGATGCATCTCTGAAGGTTAGAGAGACTGGAGGCGACGTCACTGGGACACATGTAGAAAATAAACACTGAGTTGTGCACAAAGAGCATGAGGAACATTGAAGCCAATTATATCCACAGGCGCGCACACACACACACACACACACAGACTCTGTCTCCTGAGTGTGTGTGTGTGTGTGTGTGTGTTGGTGTTGGACCTCCAAGTGGACATGAAGCATCATCACAAGCTGAGACGTCTGTCCGCTCCAACTGTGTGAGCTGAAACAGCCCGAGGCACTGGAGGTGAGCTGTCTATAGAAAAATGTCCCTCTGTGGCCACCGTAACTCTTCACATCGGACAAACGATGACTTATCACAACACCTGTGGCGAGAGCACGAACACCGACGACTGAATATTTATCTTCAATTTGACCGTGAGGGTAAACAAACAAAACAAAACCACGGGATGATCTTCACTCATAGAAAACAAAACTTAACTTCTGAAATCATCTGACCACTAAAGTTACAGTTACAGTACAGACCACTGCTTCTTATATTTCCCTTTGGATTAATAAAATGAATATGTATCTATGTAAAGCTCATCGTCTACAGAAACACAAAAACTAAATTAATAGAAAACACAAAGAGAGCTCACAGGACTGTGGTTGTTCAGGTTACACATAACAAATTGTTTATTCAGTTCAATATCATATGATTAAATACTAAAGTTTATTTTTTATAACATGAATTATCAGTAGACTGAAGTGAATAATACACTGAAATACTGTGGTCACAAGGTCAACAGGGTTTTAGTTTTTTTGTCAAATCAACCTCGACCTTTGACCTTCATGTTCCAGTCTCAGTGAAGGTTTGATCCAAATGTAAAAAGATTCAAATGTTCACAAGAAAGAGACCAACTCAAAACACAGTGTCACAGAAATGTGACCCAACATGAAGGAATCTTTCATCTGTTTGTTCACACAGAGAAACTAATCTTTGTTTCAGTCAGTCAGCTGAAGAAACTCTAATCTCAAACATTAACATGTGGAAAAGAACATGTTATATCAGTTTTATCTGCAGGTTTTCTTTAATATAAATCTCACTGCGTCTTTTCTCCAGATCCCAAACATGTTCCTACCATCGCCCAAACAAAGATGTGTAGGTGTGAGTTTTCTCTGTAATCTCACTGAACCACAACCAGGCGACCACAGGGAAACCAAACAAAGTTGGACCGGGACTGACTCATCGTTCCAGTGTTTGGTTTCTGTCTCAGTCTCTGATGACTGGAGAGATGAGCACTGATGCTGTTATAGCTGGAGGGTCCTGACGTAGGAGATGGCAGCGATACCTTAATCCCAAACATAGAGTCAGGACGGATGTTTAGCTCAGGTGACACACACACACACACACACACACACACACACACACACACACACACACAGACACACAGACACACAGACACACACACACACACACACACACACACACACACACACACACACACACACACACACGACCACGCTTCTGTTCCTAAAAGACGCAGCGACTCCTCCAGGGAAACTCAACAGTTATAACAGAAATAGAAAACATTAGAGAAGGATCTTGTGATTTTGCCAAACTGTATAATTTTAACTTATTATAATCTTATAACTGAAACTAACGCCCGTGGGGAGTAGTTTGAATTCAGAGGAGCGTGTCCTCCTGCTGCTCCTCGAGCCCTGGAGGAGAATCTGAGACGTACGACTCCTTCAACCTTCAGAGCCGTCCACAACGGACGGCTCATCTGAGGTTTTTAGGGTTTTAGGTGTAACAGGCAAGTTTCCAAACGAAGCTGTGATACCCACCGCGTCTAATAAAGCTTTCTAGTGCAGCGGGATAAAAACAGCAACATGTACTTCCTCATAAAAACTCTCCATCCACGTAACAAGTCCTATCTCTGCTGTGGCCTGAAGCAGATGCTGTTAACGTGGACGCTGCAGCTCAGTGGGTTGTCAGTACGACCTCACACACACACACACACACACACACACACACACACACACACACACACACACACACACACACACACACACACACACACACACACACACACACACACACACACACACACACACACACACACACACACACACACACACACACACACACACACACACACACACACACACACACACACACACACACACACACACACACACACACACACACACACACACACAGACACACACACACACACACACACACACACACACACACACACACACACACACACACACACACACACACACACACACACACACACACACACACACACACACACACACACACACACACACACACACACACACACACACACACACACACACACACACACACACACACACACACACACACACACACACACACACACACACACACACACACACACACACACAGGTAGAGACATGGGGGACGGCTTCGTTGTGAATGACTTGAGGCTTGTGATCATTATTTACAGCTTCATGATCAAATATCACGTCTTCATACATTTAACTTGTAGATTTAGACACTTGACTTTCTATCTGGGCCACTGGAATAACATCATGTAAAATGTGTTTAACACCAATAATTAGAGTATAAGAGTCAACATGAAACATAAACTACATTAATTCACATATTTCTTCTTCATCTTGTAAAAAACACGTTTTCTTTCCTGTAATTTGGAGCTGAAGACGTGGATCTGGTCCACGACTTGTTCACACTTTGACCTTTTGAATAAATGTCAAAAGAGCAACTAACGGTGTAGTTAAAGTGTCACATGACTGTTAAAAATGTCAAGTTAAATGTGGAGAGATGCCTTTACATCTCAAACAACAGCAGAGACTCAGTCGGTTTGTAGAAAACTCAACATTCGTCTCAAATTGAAATGAACAGAAACAAAAAATGTCATTTCACTTAAAGAACATAAGAATAAATCCTGTGTTTAACCTGATGAGATAATAACATAACAAATGAAGCAAACACAGATAAAACCCACCTCATATTAACCTTTTAAGATCCCTCTAAGTGGTGACTCACTAATGGTCCGGTCATTACCACACCATTAAGCCTGCAGTTAGTTTGTCATTTTAAAACCATCTCTTAAGGTTTAAAGTGGGATCATTAATTAGTTCTGGTTTTTAATAGATAATGGTCTATTTTAGGTTGATTTTTCAAGCATCAGTAAATGATTTAATAAAAATGTTAATTCCAATGTATCGACACTAAAAATCCATGAAATCTGAACTTTTTCCTCTTTGACATTTTTTCAATCACTTGATCTCTGTCCTCTCATGCATATAGCGTGTGATTATTCCACGTCATGCCCTCACCAACAAATATTCACCGCTGTGCCCCGGACACCTGTTAGTCAAGGTCTGCAGCTATTCACGGCGCTAAGCGGCGACCATACATCACTCCTTCTCTTGACGCGACCTCCATTACTTTGTTTCGTGTGCGGTTCTCCATCTCCTCCTCAGTCTAATGGTTTCCGCAGTTTGTCCATAACGCATCAGCCAATAAGGCTGTCGATGTGCAGCAACACACCACCTCCGGTCGTTACGCCGCGGCCTGATTCTTCATTTGCTGTGTTTTCCAACAGAGCTGTACTTTAAAGACAGAAGCGTTCTACTACATAAGACTGATCATGAGTGTTTCTTCCTCTTTGTTCGAGGTCAGTTTGGTTAAATGTCCTGACGTCAACAAAGTGGAAAACTACATTAGACTGTTGCGAAGCTTATTTTGGAAAAACACAAAGACGAAGACATAACAGACTCATTTGAGGCTATAAATGTTGAGAATCGTTCATCTTTCCACTCCAGAGCGTGCTAGACTTTTGTCTCAAACATGCACGGGGCAGAATGAAACATCGCCTGAGAACTAAATAAGCAGATGGCAGAAGGGATTAGAATATGAAAGAGATATATTAAAGGTATCAAACCTCATAAATGCTTCAGTGTGAGCTGATTAAAAACTAGAGGAGCTCACTTACTTGCAGAGGGTGTTTCAGCGTGGACGGGAGGCGTGGAGGGGATGAAGGAGGGGAAGAAGAAAGATCTCAGGGAGCGTTCGGTGTGGAGAGGTGAGCGCTGTGTGGGCAGGTTCTCACAGCTGCCCACGCTGCTGTGGATCTTAAGGTTCAAGGGTTTGGTCTTCTTCTTGGCTCTGACGGAAACAAGGAAAGAGAAGAGGAATGAGGTGATTAATAAAATATATAGGCAGTAAATATAGGAACCAATAAATAAGACAATTAACATTTATAACATAAGTATTAAACATCTAACCTCAGTCAAATCCAGTTATAATGAAATAACATCAGTTTAAACACCCACAGTTTATTACCACATCTACACATGAAGCTCATATAAAGAACATAATGTTCCCAACATTAAATATCATTATTATTATTATTATTTTCTCCACCTACACAAACTGAACCTGCAGTTAGAGACGAGTTGGTATATTTAAATGTCTCCTGGAAAAAAACAAGTTATTATTTCTTCTTTCATTTGGAGATAAAGGTTTATTATTATAACTTCCCACCAAGAGACATCTGATACACACACACACACACACACACACTCACACACACACAAACAAAACTGCTCCAGTTGCGACATTTTCCTGCAACACCTCAGTAGATGTGTCGACACCCGGAGCCACAACAAACACAGCGTTTAGTCCCAACAGCTAAATGATCGTGATACAGTGTGTGTGATGTTCAAAAGCCTCTTTCAGACAAACAAACGGGAAATAAAGACGTGTAACTGATTCATGAGGATTAATGTTACGATGAATTTAATGTTTGTAATTTATTATTTTCATTAAGACTCAATCACTCACTTGTTGTTTGATTTAATTTCCCTCTGGGATGAATAAAGTATCTATCATCCAACGTCTCACACTCACAATTAATCTGTAGACTCTGACTCTTTATATAAAGACTTGAATCATATTAAGTGACTTTAATAAATAATATTCAGTCATATTTAAACTGTATGTATTCGTTTTCTGTCCAGTCAAAGTGAAACTTCGCTCCAGACCCTGAAAGTTAAAGAAACACAGATCAAACTCCTGACTCCTCAGGAACAAAGTCAGACGTCAAAATAATGTTTTATTCTGACGTTTGAAGACCAGAGACCTGCTCCACTGCCTGGGAAGCATCAGAGAGAGAATTAAACCTGAGGTTTGACTTTAATGAATTAATCTATTGACTGAACTGAGAAGACGTGTTACCACCAACATCCAGCGGACGTCTCCTCTCTCCTAAAACCAAGAAGCTTGTAAATCACTTTGACAAAACATCTTTTTAAAATGAGTTTTCATGTCAAGTCTCAAGTCGCCATTAACATCTAATGATCGCTGGCTTCTTTCACGTGACCTGTCATTTTATAACCGAGGTTTAGATATTTAATTTGTCATTTTTTGGACTAAAACGTTTGACATCACCTGTAAGTTGAAGGATAAACTTCTGACAACATGAGTCTGTTAACTTCTATATGAGAATAATCCACTAAATATACGATTAATTACCAATAATTTATAATTATATATATATTATGTAAAAAAACAACACTATGACGCTTTTATGCCATCAACTTAGTGATGATAAATACCCTCTGAGGTCGACACCAGAAAAATAATCCACTCACTGTTAATTACCAGCGATTAAATGCGATTATAAATGTTAAAGATTCAGACAGAGCTCATCTCATCACACATTAACTGTTTATCAACTTCATTTAACTGTAAAATATCAGAAAATATATTCGACTTCTTCTTGTTTTATCTTTGTCCTGCTCAGACTTTCTGTCTATTTCAGATGCAGTAATTCAATTAGTGAGGACCCCCCCATCTTAATCATGTCCAAACTGGGTTTTTAGCTGAACTTGCTTTGTGATTCAGACCCAAGAGGCAACAACACTCATTAAGAAATATACACAGCTAACCTCAGTGAGCCTGTAATAAAAAATAAAAAACCCAGAGATGTAAAAATAAACCTCCTTCAACCCGAGGGAACGACTGTGTTTCCTGCGGCTCGGCTGAAGTGGGATGACAAGACGAGAGGAGGCAGTGAACCTGATTGAGATTTCAAGTTGTGGATCAGACCTGTGATTTATGAGTTTATAAAGAGACTTTTAAAATGAAATAATGTCTTCATGCTACACAGACAGAGAGACGAGACGGTGAAGGACGGATGATGAGACGTAAACAAGTGTGGAAACTGAAGTTAAACTAAAAAACTTGAGCTGAGTTTTAACTTATCGTGTAAAGTAAAGCTGAGTGTTGAATTTCCTCCTATGACAGTTTCTGTCGCTGCTCTGACTCATGTAATTACGACACGTAAACCGACCAACCCTCGTCTCCATCGCTGCAGTAAAGAAGCAGGCTGCAGGTTGTCACTTCTCCGTCACGCGGCTTTTGTCAGCTATTCCGATTAGCCCACTTTATGCCATCTGACTCTAAATGAAACCATTCATCTCCCTGCATGCGTGTCTTTATCCGCTCCTCCGATGAGTTGTAAATGTTCGGGGAAGAGAAAGTGAAAATGAATGTGGAGGAGAAAGGGCAAAGGGAGAGGATTCCCAATCTTGGTTTTTTAAGACGTGGCGTCGTCGAAGGTGGCGGGGGTTCAGGCCGTCGAGTTGTTAAAGCGTCTATTCAGACGTCTACTTCTACTCAACATATGAAAAGTTCAAGGAAAGAGAAAACACAGGGAGACAGAAGGTGGGCGTCGAAATGTGTGAAGGTGTGAAGAGCTTTGATCTGGTCTCGGGGTTTACATCGTGATGCACCTCTCACAGGAGGAAATCACCGCGTTTGTGTCACATTTCAGGAAACATTTTCAAGTCTTTACCCCACAAACCCCCCAGGTTTCCCACACTGAGGAAACAGGAAACAATGAAGTGATTTAATGACACGGTGTCATGTCTAGTCTCTGTCTCTCTTCAGTGTAGTGAAGTGGAAAACTCCAGTTGAAACAGGAATCAAAAGTCAGGATGTTTGTAGATGATGTCTTGTCTCTTCTTGATGATCACCTCTGTAGGTTTATGTTTCTGTAAGATTCGGTTTTCACTTTATGACATGTAGGCATGAAAAAAAAAAGACTGACATTCATCTACATGCACACATTCATCCACCCACTCCCTCCACATCCCCTCACAGAGACGCTAATTACGGTGACACCTTCAAGTAAAAGTCCCCTCTGATCAAGGGCGGAGGAGAGAGCGTCGGTCCTTCAAATGACATATTTCCTTTACATTGTGACATATCAAGAGGATCTTAAAAGAGGTGCGATGTGAACGTTGCAGGGTTTTCTCTCTAACTAGCGAGCAAGTTTTGGTCTATTTCAACTGTGATTGAACAACAAAACATCAAAACGTCGTCTAATTAACCCTCATGTCCATCTAGGACACAAAATTACCTGCAGGATTTCATCTACATACCTTCACTTTTTATCTCAGCAATATGCAGGAAGCTGCAGCGAGACACACATGGCAAGAAAAAAAGCACCCTGTTGCTTTTTATGCAAATGGAAATGTGGAGTAATATCTCTGGCAGCCACTGCTCTTTGCCGCTTTAATAAAGTTGGTGGAAAATGAAATAAAGGTGGCTAGAATAATGATTGCAACAGAGAATTATTGAAAGCCCTTTGAGCGGTTTCATCCGACGCAGGTTGTCCTGCTCTCAGAAGTCTGCAGCGTCAATCCTGAGTTGAATAAAAGCTGCTTTTTATATTTCCTTCCCAAGATTATAAAGTAAAGCCCAAGTCAAACTCAATCTAAAGGGAATTCACTGGTATTGAAGGATATGTACAAGTCTCAAACTCCAGCCTTGAAGATTTTGTTTGATATTTTTCATTTTTTGGCCTCTGGTGACATGAAAACATGACAAACAATCAGAGAGTCGACAAAAACAAGAGTCTTCATTTTGTCTGAACTTAGCAGCGTCATGTCCAGACTTTTCAGCACCACCATCACTACCATCATCACCATCATCACCATCATCACCACCATCACTACCATCATCACCATCATCACCATCATCACCATCATCATCATCATCACCATCATCATCATCATCATCATCACCATCATCATCACCATCATCACCACCATCATCACCATCATCATCATCACCATCATCACCATCATCACCACATCATCATCACCATCATCACCATCATCATCACCACCATCACTACCATCATCACCATCATCACCACCATCACCATCATCATCATCATCACCACCATCATCATCATTATCATCACCACCATCATCATCATCATCACCATCATCATCACCATCATCACTACCATCATCACCATCATCATCATCATCATCATCACCATCATCATCATCATCACCATCATCATCACCACCATCACCACCATCATCACCATCATCATCATCATCATCACCATCATCATCATCATCATCATCATCATCATCATCATCATCATCACCATCATCATCATCACCATCATCACCATCATCATCATCACCATCATCATCACCATCATCATCATCATCATCATCATCATCATCATCATCATCATCATCATCATCATCATCATCATCACCACCACCATCATCACCATCATCATCACCATCATCATCATCATCACCATCATCATCATCATCACATCATCATCACCATCACCATCATCACCATCATCACCCATCATCATCATCATCATCATCATCACCATCATCACCATCATCATCATCATCATCATCATCATCATCATCACCATCATCACCACCATCATCACCATCATCATCACCATCATCATCATCATCATCATCATCATCATCATCATCATCATCATCACCACCATCATCATCACCATCATCATCACCACCATCATCACCATCATCACCATCATCATCATCATCATCATCATCATCACCATCATCATCATCATCATCATCATCATCATCATCATCATCATCATCATCACCATCATCATCATCATCATCATCATCACCATCATCATCATCATCATCATCATCATCATCATCATCATCATCATCACCATCATCATCATCATCATCATCATCATCACCATCATCATCATCATCATCATCATCATCATCATCATCATCATCATCATCATCATCATCATCATCATCATCACCATCATCATCATCATCACCACCACCATCACCACCATCACAACCACCATCACCACCACCATCATCACCATCACCACCATCATCACCATCATCATCATCATCATCATCATCATCATCATCATCATCATCATCATCATCATCATCATCATCATCATCATCATCATCATCATCATCATCATCATCATCATCATCACCATCATCATCATCATCATCATCATCATCATCATCATCATCACCATCATCATCATCATCATCATCATCATAGAGGAAGCAGATTTAATCCAAATCATCTGCTTGTTTTCGAGCTCCACACATGGTGAACTGCTGTCGCCTCAGCATCAGCCGTGCAGATGCAGCTGCACCAGCATTGCAGACGTCACCACTATATATAACATCATGTGTGTTAATACATGTGTTTTATCGACGCAGAGAGGGTGTGTCTGGCATTCAAGAGTGTGTGAGTGTGTGTGTGCCTACAAGCTTTGTTCTGGCTCGATGTCTCATCATGACGACATCTGATCACCTGTTGAGACGGTCAGATGATAATAACACAAGAGAAAAAAATAAAAAAATAAAACCCGTCCTTCTCTTGTTATCTCCGCTTTAACTGTCAGCGTCTCCCACTGGGACATGGGTGGGAGTCAGTGAGCTGTCAAAGGCCAGAGGAGGCACACAGCTCTCGGTGGGGATGGAAATCGTGAGCGTGTTTGTGGATTGAAAGACATGATACAGACGAGACAGCAAGACACCCAAAAAGAAAAGAGTGAAACAAGAGAGAGATGAGAGGAAGAAGAGTCGTGGTCGTGGTCGGTGGCCAGATGAGACAGTGGGACCGACCAGCGGTTTGGGACCGAGGACCGAGGTGAGAGGAGTGATGAGTTGACAGGAGGGAGGAGTGAGACGTGTTGTCTCGTATCTTCAGTTTCAGTCCTGCAGCTCGTCGGGTTAAAACAGGTTTAATCCTCCACGTTACTGTCATGGTGATCTCTTGTGGTTTCAAATCGTCTTCTTTTAAACCACAAAAATCCTCAAACACTTTGTTAATAAACATGAACTTGCTTGAGCAAATAGTTTTCAGATTTGTGAAACAAAACTTCCTAAAATGTGAATTTTGATGTTTGTTTCCTGTTTTATGACAGTGAATTCAGTATTTTTATGTTGAATATCTGGAGTTTTGGTTGAGTTCAGTCAGTTGATCCAACATTTTCATGTGGATCCAGAGTTGGTCCTGGACCCAGACGATGTATCCTGAACTGCTCCTCTATCAGCAACATCAGCTCAAATGTATCATTTACTTTGTCGTCATCACCAAATACGTGTGAAACTAGTCTGTCAGTCTGAGTGTGATACGGCATCTTCGTGTCTGAGACCAAGTTTCTCTGCTGGACAGTGGTGTTGAGTTCAAGAATCTCTGGGTCTTTGGAAGCAGACGCTGATAGACGGATCGATGCAGCATCAGCAGGAAGACGACAACTGTCGCACCAGAACACAGTGGAGAAGAGGGAGATGTGCTGCAAGACCAGTCTGTTGATTTACTGATAAATCAAACTATGGCGGCGACTAAAAGAACGAGATGTTGAATACAAGAGGTTGAAGAAGAAGAGGGTGAGAAGATCTAGTAGAACCAGTCTTCTTCACATCACAACGAGGAACCAGTTTTCTAGGGCGTCTAGGACTGGTATGAGACAGACCCAGACCCTGGTCCACCTCAGGATCCAAGAGAAACTGGAAACGTCTCTGGTGAGAGACACATCTAGACTACCATGTTTGACCTGCTGCCACTGAGATCACACCTCAAAGACGTGTTTGAAAATGAATGGAAGCTGATTTACATTTGTTGTTTAAACAAGAAAAGCAACAACATCGTCCCCTGATCGTCCAGACAGTTGTTAGTAGTAAATTACTCAACTCACCTCAGCAGAGTTAAACATGAAACATGAAAAGCATCATGTCAGAGAAGGACACAAGGAAAAGTACAAGATGTTAAGAGAAGACTCGTGTAAGTTTTTACTTCATATAAACAGTTGGAAAATGTCAGTTTGTTGACACTTGACTCAAGTTGTAAACTGCACCTTTCAGAAAAATCTGATCTGTCTGGTTTGTCACATTTCAAGATAAACGAGGGAAGTGACATGAACATGAACATCCATGTTTCTGATCTGCAGGATTCAGTAATCTCCATCACGGTAGCACCCCCACCCCCTGCTCAGAGAGAAAGTATCAGGAGCAGAAGAGGAGACGAGGGAGAGAGTTGTTGTCATGGAGACGGAGGAAAGCATCTCCTCGTCAGTTAGATGTGATATTGTAGGTGTTAGATTGATGTTTTTGCATCGTCAGTTTTAGCCGTTCTCCTCGTGACAGCGATGAGACATGAGATGACAAATTCTCTTGCAGACACGGTTTTATTCTTTCTTTTTTACAGAATCAGTTTTCTTTCTCTGAAATTCATAACGTTATCTCTCCAGGTCTGAGCATCGTCTGTAATCCAACACCAAAACAAGAGTCCTGATTCTTAAAACTCTTCAATCTACAACCATTTCATCCAGTGGTTCCAGATGCTGAACGCCGACATCTCCACCACCTGGAAATAATTTCTTGTTTCTGTGGTTCAGTAGAAGAGACGAGTCTTGAACTGAGAGTCAGACTCTGGGTGACAACAGGATTCCTCTGTGCTGAATTTGCTCTGAAAGCCAAAAAAAGTTGAGTTAATCAGTGATGAAATATTCTTGGCATTCAAGCGTTTTGGATGTTTGCCACTGATGGACCGGATTCAGAAACCGTCCGTAGACCCTGAGATGTCTTCGCATACTTCATTTGCCACTGACTTGTTTGAGATGAATAGGAATAAAGAACCATTCATCTTCAAAGCTTCTGAGATACAAACAGGTGTTCCCACACGTACGAGACCCAACCGTCCTCCTCTTCCTCCTCTCGTCCTCTTCTTCGACAGGATCATCACTACTTTCTACAGCTTCTGTGTTTTTTATTACAGGTTGAGAAGATTCAAGAAGATTAACTAGAAACTAAACTATGATCAAGTATCATGATCCACATTAGCGCAGCCATTCATAAACATTATGAAGAGATGTGCTAACCCAGAAAACCCAGGAACTACATTAAACTAAACTGTCAAGAGCTGTAAATTCAACCATCAACACAACCTCACAGGTAAAAACCGCATTGACCCCGAGTGTTAGACGACTCGTCGTCTACAAGACACATTTATGGAAAATTAAGACAAAATCTACGACAAAAAGACAAAGTAGGTAAACTGCAATAAAACATCAGTGAAATGACACAGTTTCCTCATAACGTCAAACAAATAATAAATAATAAAAAAAACTTTAAAAAATAAATAAAGTAACTGTCGGTCTGTTGCTAGCGAGAGTCAACGCAACATGTTACACTGTTTTATAATTATTTCATTATTCATGACTGTATAATGTTTAATATAAACACTTTCTTCTTTGTTTTTATATGTGACTGGAGGTAACCAACTGGTGCCACCAACTGGTCCGACTCATGTTACTCAACTTCAGGAAACTTCTGAAGACGCTGACGAGTGAAGAAGAAGAAGACGCCACCTGTTGGTTAGTTTGTAGACTCACAGGTCTCTGGACCCTGAATATAAGACGACCCGTGTTTTTTTTTTTAAGGGAAAAATGGCATCTAAGTTGGATATTTATTACACATGAGCAACCACATGTTGTCTGGTCCCGTTACTGTGTTGGTCCATTCTCTCTTGTTCATTTGTTTTATCACATTTCAGACTATTTCTCTTGTTACATACACAACAGCAGGTGAGTGTGTGTGTCAAATTGAATCAAAATGTATTTTCTCATCTCGGTCAAAATGAAACCATAGCTCAAACCTGTAACTCTGTAACCTAAGTATTAAAGCAGAAGCGCTGGATGTAGAAAGCAGGTACCGGCCGCCGTCGGAGCGGGTTAAGTGGTGGTTTGAAGCTCAGACGGACGGAGCAGTAAATAATAATGAGCCTAAAAAGAAAAGAGGAGGGAGGTCAGGGACAATATGGAACCAGGTGCAGATATTATCTGTCTTGACTTTAAGATTAGAGCGAAACGCGGAGATGAAAGGCTCCACTTGATGGTCTGGATGATGAACAGTGGTAATAACTCTTTTATGGTTGATGTGGAGTAAAACAGTCAGACTCTTCTGTTCAATAAATCACATGCTGCCTTTTACAGAGCAGCGTCTGTCACATCGACGTCTCAATCGAAATTCAAGCAACAAAATGAAACTTTAACGATGACGTCGGGAAACTTTTGATTCATGTGATTCAATCAAACAACATTTCTACAGACGTTAACTGTGGACACGACAGGAAATGATAGAAACATTTCTCTTCTACTTTTAAGGACAATTGTCATCATCTCTCCTGTTGTTTGCCCCAAGCAGCTCCCACTCATTCACAAATTACCACAGAGAAACCATCAACCTCATAAATTCATCCTCCAGCAGCAACAGTGGCGTTTGGGCCGACGTTACCTCCTAAACACTCATATAAATTCATAATCATGACTCCAATTTCTGAGCCGCCGGTGAAGGCCGGGATGAGAGCTCATTACGGCCGATAGACGGGTGAATATAAGGAGGTGGTGTCGTCTGGTGTTGACATGTCCTCTCACCTGACTTATCATTAAAGACAAAGCTCTGATTAACATGGATGAGCTTTTGTCTGCAGAGAAAAGAAGAAACACTCGCAGATGTTAACTGCTTTCTCTTCCCTCAGTGAAACACGCACACACGCGTTACTTTTATGCAGCTTCACACAGCGGAGCATGTGGGACCAATAACCCTGGAGGGTCAGAGGTCACAGCTAATGTGACCATGTGTGTCCTGGAGGAGGAGGATTTAGTGGACACGTCTTCAGGTTACTGATCTGTGCATCAAACAAATTTCTCTCTTCTTTTCTTTGTTGCTCTGAAACTTTCAGATGTTTTACAACGATAAACATCAGAAAATGAAACCATCAAACAGAAGATTTAAATGTAATTACACCTCACTGACGTCTGTCTGGTCCCGAACCGGACGGCTCAGCTCCACATCAACAGTTTCAACCTCCGTTTAAATCATCACTGCACCAGGTGAATGAAACTGCCGGTAACCATAGCAACGCTACTTCTCCAAACACGCTGCCAGGTCGACCCGGCGTCAAACCTGGGAGCCGTCACCTACGAGGCTCGAACGCGTCGGCCGACGAACCAAAGTGCAGATAAAGACGTCGACTTCCTCCAAACTAGAGACTGTGTTTGTGAAATAAGCAGCAGGAGAAAACGCAGACGAGCAGAGACGAGATTAACACGGGTGGAAAAGTCACACAACACAACTCTGAAAACGTTTCTATATTATAATGACTTGACAGGCCACAGTCCAAGTTAAAAAAAAACAGCTGAAAAACAGTTTCTACATAAAAACATCTCGTCTTTTAACATCACCTGTACGATGTTTCAGTTTAATTTATCTGGAGACTAATTAAACAACATCACTTTAACTTCAGTAACGAGGATCATCCTCAGTCTAACGGCTCTTGGACCTTTGAAATAATAATTAAAAAAGAAAACAATTCCTCCATAAAGGTTCGTTTACTGACATGTTCGTGACGAACGACATGAACATGAACAACTCGAACGACACGAACAATATGAACAACGTCTGTAGTTAAAACATTTAAAACTGAATCAATTTAGAAACAGATGTCGTCGTCTTCTCCTTTAATCACTTCGACTTCGTCATAATTGAAAACATAGATCTATCTTACAGCTGCATCTACAAACAATAACGATTTAAACAAACCGTCAACGACATCGAACGAGAAAACATTAAAAACTCCTCTTCACTCCAGAAAATCATTTGGAGAGAAATAAACATTTCGAGTCGTTTCAGATGAAAGATTGGAGCTTTAGAATATCTAACACCTCATAGCGTCGCCTCTTTAGTGACGTTCAACGTTTAGTTTGACTAAAACCTGAATGAGCTGGTAAATGTTACAGATGAACGTAACACACTGATGAGCTGAAGAAAGAAAAGGAAATATATGATGTGTACACTGGCTCGGTGAAAGCAAACAGCTAAATTAGTCATGAGATGGATGCAAATCTGCTTCCCCCTGAGTGTTTCATGGTAGAATTACCCTGAGAGGAGCGGAGGGTGAATCATGCCAACCAACCCCCCGCGCCAAGTGATTTATTAGCAAACATCCAATTCAATAAGAAAGTGCTCAACGTTCAAAAAAAAGAAAAAAAAGAAAGAAAGAAAGGAAAAGCTGCAGAAGTGTCATGAGGTGAATTAACTACGTGATGTGATGTTACCGTTGGTGACGGAGAGAAACAAGACGAGAAGAAACAAACACAACGATGAACCACGATGGCGTGAAACTGTGACAGACTGAAAACTCGCTTGGCCTTTTCCACACACACATGTTACTGCTCATTAACATGGACAACGACATTCATTAATTGACACTCGAGCAGAAAGAGCCTCTCCGCTTTGAAAAGGCCACAGAACGAGGAGGAGGGAGAGAAAAGACAGGAGATAAAAACGGCTGCAACGGAAGAAAAAATGAAAGTGAAGTCGCACTCGGACACATAAATGAAAGTTATCAAAGAAGTGGAGCTGTGTGTGTCAGCAGTAATACATGTTGAATGTCTGAAGTTTAAAGAAACGTTGTGTTCAGGTACCGTCACTTTAACATCGTCACTTTCTGAAACACTTTATTTATAGAAGCGTCAGCTCTACCGTTCATGTTTTACAGCGTCTCTAAAGTTTCCAGCCACTGAAGCGTCACCGACTGAAGAACTGAATAACAGCGACTGAAGAGGGAGGAGGAGACGGTTGAAGCTCAAACATCAGTCACAGGAACTAAATCCACTCACAGCCGCCGTAGTCGAGCACTTTATTATCCACACGGGTCAAACGTGTTGAGTGGATCTGAACGGTGACGCAGAAACCTGCGTCGGCTTTTACAGGAAGTTTCTGTCGACGGTTACTTTGATTTTTAGATGGTTACTTTACAGAATGACTCTTTAAAATGAGAGTTAATATGAAGAAGTTCAACCTATAAAGACTTAATGTACGTTAATAAAACACAACAATAATCATCAGTGAAAATATGATGATAAGTACAAGATAACTATTCTATTCAAAGAAAATAAAAGAACGACCTGTTTTCTCTTCATCGTTTCATCTCCAACTACGAGAAAGTTAATTTCTTGATGTTGTGATTAGTGATTAGTGATTAGTGATTAGTCCAGACAAACTCTTCTCCAACGTCCGGTTGGTTTCACTCTGATTTATTTTAGTTTTTATCAGTTTGAGCTGCAGTCGTTCGTCTCTGTCAGTGATTATTTCTGATGTGAGTTTCCTGTGTTTTTTACTGTAACATTTAGTTTTTTTAAAGTTATGAATTTTTCTATTCAAACTATTTTTCATTAGAAAAAGTTCAGGTTGATTTTTAATTTAACAGAATTTAGATCTGTTATTTTTCTAAGAAGCAGTGAGAATAATTAACAAACCTCCTGAAGACGGTGTCACAAAGACGCCACTGGTTTGATTGATCTGTGTGTGTGTGTGTGTGTGTGTGTGTGTGTGTGTGTGTGTGTGTGTGTGTGTGTGTGTGTGCTCAGTGGGGTGGGAAGAAATTGATTGACTGTAGAAATTGGGTCCCACATTTCAAAGTCAAATTAGTAAATGTCAGGAAACGACGGCGTCGTTTAGTTTCACTTTACTGACGAGATCAAATCTGAACTCAAAACGTGAAGAAAATATCAACAAGAAATGAAGTTTTTTAAAAAGAAACAATGAAATGAAAAAGATAACAACATTGATTTGATAATAAATATAATCAATCGCATCTCATGAGGTTAGAGGTGATTTAAATAACAGAAACAACAAAGTTCAACAGTTTTTTCTTTGATGATCTATAAGTGAAACTGCTTCTAAAAGATTTTTATTGAAATAAAATCTAAAATAAAAGATGAAATAATGTGAGTTTATTTCTTAATATTCATTTTTTTAATATTCCTTCTTCTACCTACATAACCACATGTCAACGTCTCTATAAAGTTAAAAACATGAAGTATTAAATATTTAAATATAAAGTTTATTCCCCGTCATATTCGTATATTCACACTGACTCAAACTATTTTTAAACTAATTATTTCACAAATTCTCTCTAAACTTAGCAACATCTCTGGACTCAGCACTTCTTTTTTCACGCTGAGAAACAGTTAATTATCAGACGGGGAAATGTGTGTTTTTTTCTGCTTTGTCTTTTTAAATTGATA
Source organism: Polydactylus sextarius (assembly GCA_016801845.1). Classification (NCBI taxonomy): domain Eukaryota; kingdom Metazoa; phylum Chordata; class Actinopteri; family Polynemidae; genus Polydactylus; species Polydactylus sextarius. The sequence continues at coordinate 19,954,417 of CM028915.1, forward strand.
AAGAAAGTACAGATGTAACAGAAGAGCTGAGTTTCCTGGTCAGAAACGTGCCTCAGGCTCCGAACAGGTGACGTCGTAGTTTGACTTTAAATGTGACGTTAACCGACAGTTCAACCCAGTTCTTCATCTGTTTCCAGCGTAGAAAGAAGAGACACTTCATGCTTCATGCTACTAATTGGCAACATTATGCTACTTGTTAAAGACAAGTTCTAATTTTACTTTACATCTGAGTCATTACCATAGGAACAAGAGATATCTGCTCTTTGTTTCTGCAACGATCTCACACATTTACATCTTATTTTCTTTCTTTGAGAACCATTTAATCTAAACTGGAGCAGATTTATTGCTGCTAATCAATCAATCAATCAATCAATCTAAAACGTCTCTTTAACTTGAGATGAACATGTTTTGATCATTTTGAGGCTTAAATAAGGTGAAACAACTGATATAACAACATCATTTGTTTCTTCTGTTTTTCTTCTTCTTGTGTTTTTTGTGGTTGGGAAATAAAAACAAAGTTGATTTGGTAAAAAACTCGGGGGTTTTGTTTCGGTCTGGTGACCTTTGGCATCGTGGGAAATCAGAGAGAAACCAGAGATGAGCGGTGACGTCCTGTCAAAGTCGTTACTGCCTCTTCGTTAAGGTTAAACGAGCTCTGTCGCCATGGTTACAGATTATAACCACATGGTCCAGGTTAGACACCGTTGTTTTTTAAAAAAAAAATAGTAAAATGCCAGCGTCTCTGTCCATTTCTATCTATTGTATCTATTGATCTTTAAATCTTCAAGTAAATTAAATATCAATAAAAGTGAATTGATGTAGATCTGAGGAGAAAAGTTAAATGACAAAAATATACATGATTATAAAAGAGAAGTAACACATTTAGACTTCGACAGGTGGTGAAGGAACATTGAATTTCAAACAGGTGAAAGTCGTCGTGTTGTTACGTATAAAACCAGCAGCTGTTTGACCAGTTCCAGCCTGAGATGTTGTTAAATCTGTAGATTTTATCTGAACATGTCGGTGACGAGTCGACATCATCACACGGACACAAACACATTAAACCAAGAAGCTATAAAACAGAAGACGACGTTCACAGAAACACAACACAGACTTTAAAACCACACAAACAAACTAACGACAGGAAACACGATGGTAGAAGATGAATTAACATGAAACAGACGCTATTAGTTTTTCTAAAAAGCAGAGAAACACTTAGCGTCACTGTAAAGAGACGTTAGAGAAACAGTTTTTTACTTCATTAAGACACAAACATGAATATTAACCACATCTGCTGGATGTTTGGTATGAAAGTTAAATCACCTTTTATCTCTAAAGTTGAATGTTTCCAAGTTAAAAAATAAAAAAGAGCGGTTATTATATTTAAATGAAACTGAAATGTCACTCGTCTGTCAGAGTTTTCCTCCGCCGTGGAACGACAAACATTCTCACACATTCAGCCACGTCGTCTCTGCGCCGCGTTAGGCAGCGATAATGAGATATGAGGCCATATCTCATTAAGATAAAGGGAAAAAAATGTCTCTTGGGGTCAGAGGGTAATCTCTGGTTATTGTGTCCTGGACACTGTGCCAGGCAATTAAGCAGGAGAAAATGAGGACCTAAGGAGCAGTGTGAGCTTATTAAAATCCTAAGGTTGGTGACAGAGTGAAATATGTGTTGTATGGAGGGAACAGTGTATCATGGAGAGAAGCAGCAGTTAAAGAACAAAATGTTCAAATTTTTGTTGGTTTTCATCATGAGCCTTTAAATAAAAAACAGAGAAAATATAGACCAAGCTCTAAAGACTCAATCTTCAGGTTTCTACCAAAAAAAAAAAAAAAACAGATGCCGACGTTGCAGTGAGGCCTGATTCACACGCTCAGATACGAACCGGGTGAGTACGTGAAGTCTGATGCCAGAACTGAACCACCAACGTGATGTTTGCCAGCATCATCCTTCAACAAATTATGATGTATGATGAGAGCTACTTGGACCAGAGAAGTCTCGATGAGCTGCAACATTTCCAGGCACACGCAGGCCATTGATTAGAGCAGCTCAGCTCACAGCCTGCAGTCTATCAGAGCTCGGGGACCGGTAATCAATTCTCTAATGCCGTTTGAGCCTATTCACTGCAGCTATGATCCACTCCACACACACACACACTGATGTGTGGATGCAGTATAACCCAGATGGCCGTCGTAAAAGCACAGGACAACTCCCAAATATTAATTTACCAAGTGTAGCAGTGATAGGACACTGTCATCTAATGGCATTATCAAAATGAGTGCAGCTCTCCTGAGGCGGACTCTGGTTCCTGATTACCAGCGGTGGTGGACCCTGTTTGTGGCCAAATCTGATCAACATAGCACCAGACACAGTCATGGCCCGGCCGGTCAGGAACTCTTATCTCCACCGACAGACCGCCGGCTCTTTATGGGCACTCGTGTCCTCCGAGGGAGTTAATCTGAAGATTAGCTTTTAGTGAAACTGCTGAAAGGAAAAGGTGGAGCCCAAACTTTTATTTCAGTGGCGTTTGAATCAGATGAGATGACGTGTGAATGTTTACTTCAGACAGTTGAGAGCTGGAATATCGACTCAGACAAAATGTAGAAACAAGATCACAACTGTGACTGGAACAAAGAGAAGAAAGAAGCTTCAGTCAGAGGAAGATCAAGCTCCGTCTCGTGTTTCTCTACTTCATGTGTCCAACATGAAGCTACTTACACACTAGCTCATCAGTAATAATGTGATAGCAGATAAATATAAAAGTGATTAGAAGCTGCTGAGTACTGAAACGTCTCCATATGATCCATTTATTATCTGTTCCATTAACTTTGATGTTATTTTCCATTCACATTAGAAATGGACATTTCTGAGTCACATGACTCTACTTCCTGTTTCATTAATCTTCATGACAGTTGGAGCTGTTAACTTTAACATCAGCAGACAACATTGTGTTTGTGTTGTTAACAGACCTGTCAACCAGTCAGCGTGTCAGAGTTTTCACAGAAGATGCCACTTTCATCTGAACTGCAACAAACACAAACATGTGTGTTGTGTTCGACTTACTTTGGCGTCTGCGTGTCGTCCAGACGATTCCCCAGCTGGAACTCGTGTGATTTGCTGCGATGCAGCGCGGTGAAACCGGGCAGCAGATGAATGAGTTTGCGGCTGGGTGGAGGCGGCGTTCCCGGGGCCTTGACTTTGTTCCTTCGCCGCATCGGAGGCGTTCCCGGCGGGGTCATGGTGTTGATCACCAAGGGAGTCCGAGGAGGCGTGTGGCCAAAATGCCTCTGGCGGGGAGACGGGGGCAGGGAGCGGTGACCCGAGTCCAGGGGAGGGAAGAGGCCGGCGGCGGGGCCGTCGACGGTGAGACGGTCGACGTACAAAGGAGGCGCCAGGGCCTGGGGGCTGTGGCACATGTGCTGGTTGTACTTGGACTGGACTTTGGGGCTTTGGGAGAGCTGGAACCGGATCCACTGACTGGCCTCTGGCTGGCACACTGGAGTGTTTTCTTTGCCCGATTCAGAGGTCGGCCACTGGATGGACCAGTCCTGCTTCGCCTGGCTCCCTGTTGGAAGAAATCGACAACACACATCTAACTTTCTTTCTCATCTGTAGCGGCTCTGAGACACGCAGAGAGTTTTGATTTAATCCGACCAACGTTTCTCTAAACGACGCCCAGGTCGAAGCAGTTTGGGTAAAAGAGAAGAACCGTAACTATCTGCATGTCTAGAAACCACTTAGAAAACACGATGACATAATTTGACTGAACTTTTGTGCGTCTCATGGAGTCTCAAGTAAAACTAAATTGCTTCTTGACATGCTCTTAATACTAAAACATTCATTAGCGCCGCTTCTTGACGGCAGCAGGAAGAGTAATCCTGCGGCAGGCAGACGTTTAAAAACCACCTGCTGTGCTCGATTTGGGTAATGAAGAATTAACCTCGGCGTTATGTGATTGTGATCGTATTAGTTGGTGCAGCGGTGGTTGAATGTGCCGATGTGAAGCAGATTAAACACGATGAGTGGATGGAGAAAGCTAGAAATGGAAGAGAGCACCAGAAAAAAGGGCAAAGCTGCATGAGTCATAACTTCTACCGACATTAAACTTTCTGCTGAAATGACAAAGAAAAGAAAAAAAGAGCAAGAGAAGCAGAAGAGCTGAAGATGAGCAGCCAGGATGAGTGTTTCTGAGCTCTGATGACGATACTTTACCTCCGTTACTGTGCAATTTATCCTCCTCAAGTTGTTCTTTAGAAAGAAACAAAAAAAATGTGTTTATTGATCTGGCAGAGACACGGTTGAGACAGTCGACAGTCAACTACTCGTCTTTCCATCTGCAGTTATACATAATCCAACAGAGAAAAACAAAAAGACTAGAACGGTCAAATCGATCTCCACAGACGAATCTCATACATGGATGAGTCTGAGAAAAAATTGACCTCAGAGTCTTCAAAAACAAAAGGAAAAATCTGGTATTGATCATCAACAAACTATTAATGTAAATCTCTGTCAACAACACTACACTGGTTGTTTCTGTGACGTCGTCTCTCAGGAACCAAACTTCAAACACAATAACATCAAACACGAACGGAGAAAATATCTTATGAAAAGTTCCCAGAGGAAAATACAAAACTGATGGTGAAATATTTAAAGAGCCTGCAGCGTTTTTATTGTGTCGTGTGATGAAGAGGCCACGAGCAGCGACGAGTGTGAAAACACACAAGAGACCAAAGATACAGGAATTTTTAAAGGTTTAGTTCATTTTTTATAGTTTCTGTTGATCCTCATCCTCAATAATAATAATAATTAACCTTCTACAGTTAAAACTGGTGCCGGAAACAGTCAGTGATACTTTGTTACTGCTTTTGATTTTATCTCCAACAAAGTGTTTTAACAACCAGACAATAAAGATGTTTCTTTATTTTTTTATCAACCGTAAATTACGTATGTTTCTCTGATAAATGTGTTTTTTAATGTGACCAACTTTAAAAAAACACAGAGTTTTGATCCTTAATTCAACTATAAATTATTTGATGAAACTTTAATCAAATAAACTTTGTAAAAATATAGTAAAGAGGTAAAAGTTGTGTTTGACCAAATAAAACCTTCTTGTCATGAACGAATTTCCCAAGAAGAATAAAACGGTTGTTGTTATTGTCTTATTGTACGTTTAAGACATAAACAAATATACAGTCACATGAAGTCAGAGTCATGTTTCTTCAGATTATATCTGAAAGTTTTATGATCAGTGAATGTGATGTTTGTCGCTGGTCGTCATGGAAACCTGTTGCTTCTCAAAGTTAACTTTTTGAGTCGTGTAGTTTATATATTCATCATCTCAGCTGTGTTTTATTTTACATCTATGAGGATAAATGAACCTCATGAATAAACAAATGTAATTCACACCGATGGACGTTAGTCAGTCGGGTGTTTGGAGTCAAGCTGCCACTTTTCCTGAGGACCACACTCACCGCTTCACCTCCTGAACCTGCGTTAAGAGTCTCCACATCTCCACCTCCTTCAGGAGCAAATGAAGACCAGAGGAAAATAAAAAAGGAGGAGGGTGAATCAAGCCTCC